>VZRZ01006916.1:57851-84963 GCA_013398175.1 Climacteris rufus | reverse complement strand
GGGGAAGGGCCGGCGGCAGCGCCATCCCGGCCCGAGCCGCCTCCCCGGGCAGCCCCGCGGCCACCGCGGGGTGAGGAGGCCGCGGCAGTGCCGTTCCTGCCGCCGGCCCCTGCAGGTGCTGCGCTTCCTCTGGCCGCTCCTCCGCACCGTCAGACCGTGCAGTCCCCGGGCCCAGCCGCTACCGGGACGAGGGCCGTTTACCCGAGCCGTAGCGTTTTCTCGGGGTTGCGCTCAGAGTCCTGCATGGTTTGGCCTCTTTCCGTTTTGTTAAATCTGCCTGAGAAAAGGATACTCCCGTGATCCCAGGATTTGTCTTCAAGTGCGGTGGAGCCCTGGAGAACGAGCAAGGTTACAACTGACCCAAACCTCAAAGGCAATGTCAAGCGTTCAGTTCTCCACAGAAGTTGTACCGGCTCTGATTTTGTTTTTTTCTTTCCTGTATGGAGCTCAACTTCTAAAAGTAGTCCTTGGGACCATGAACAGTAACAGTGTAGAGCATTATAGGTCATGAATTGTGCAGTACCTGCGCATGGACTTAGAAAACTTAAGTTTAATACTGGCTTTGTAGGTTTGCACAGGCATAAATGTGTACTAAAAATGCTCTGTCGTTTACCAGTGTATTAAGATAGTTTTTTTAAAAGGGCCAAGTTACATAAGCTTCGTCGTGGTTTATTTTATTTGATGTGGAAAAACACCCAGAGTTTTTTGAAGGGGGGTGACCCAAACCCCAGACGCGCAAAAATACCCATGACCAAGCAGTGAAGAACTGTTCTGCTGTGTAACAGACGGGGAGTAGGTCCTAAGCCTTTGAACACTCGGGTCTGCAGTGGAGCAGTAGCTTCACTTTGCTGGTAGAACACACCTCCGGTTTCTGCGGGGCTCTCTGCTGCAGATTTCAGTGAGTTGTTTTTTACTTCTGATTGTGCCTGAATAGAGAACGTTTAGGCAGCTGATTATTGTGTCAACACCTTAAGTCACTGTAACTAGATTGTGAGCCAGCCCTTGAATAAATAACCAGTGACCTTTGCATTGCTCTTTCTGACGTCCTTAGCCCAACCAACTTCATTCCTTTTTTTTTTTTCCATATTTGCATTGCAGTGAGTGATATAGATACCTATGCATGTCTAGTATTCCCATCATACTATCAGGGTACGATATCTGTTTCCCTAGTTTTGTATGTAGATGATATCACGTGGATTTAAGCGAGGAATTCTTTATCCTGAGGGATTATAATAATTACATGTTGCCTTTTGCCATGGCTGCTGGCTTCAGTGTTGACAAAACTTCACTGTTTGATAACTGCGGGAAGTAAGATGGACCAAAATTGTTACTGCTTGGTGTTATCTTAATTGCCAGTTGTAAGAGCAACTCCTAAATGGCTTTACAAAGAAATGTTTTGGTTTTGCAGCTAATATTTCTGTCAATATTGGGCTGATAACGTGTGGCTCACAGGGAAACAAGTGTTTCGAGATGGTCGCTCTCATCTTTGTTATTGGTTTGCCTTTATGCAGTGGTTTATGCATCATCCTTAAACTGTGCAGCTGAGAGTCTTTTGAACAAACAGAGCCAGGCTTAGGGAAATACTGGAAAACCCAAGGAATTGTTCTTCAGTTTCTGAATAAATGCCTGCCATAAAACAAGCAATAAACTGAAAATGCTTTTTTTTCCAGTCAAGTTTTGCATACAGACAGATTTCTGGGTATTACCTCTAGAGTCAATCCAACTGCTTTTAATTAAAATGTGGCTTAAGCACTGTTACTAACTTCCACTGCTGTTTACTGCCTCCTTTTAAATGCTGAGATAAAACAAGCTTGTGAACCCCAGTAAACTTTAATGAGGTTTGTTAGTGTATGTGTAGTCACTCTTGACTGAGTTCCATGCTTGGAATTGTGAGTTCTTCATTAAAATGTTGCTCTGGTTGCCTCACAGTATTAAAGGGTAAGCTATTGCAGGTGCTACGGTTAAGTGTTAGCCTTGTAAATGCAGCCATTGATAGCACTTCAGATTAAAGGGGGGGCTGTACTGCAGTGCAGAAGAGTACCATTTTGAACATTTCAGTCTGTTTTTTTCCCTCTCCTAAGTTGCCTTCATTAATTTTGTTCATCCTATGTTAAAACGGGAGGCATTTTTACCAAATGGATGTGTTGTCACTGTTTTTTTCTCTAAAGCTGAAGTAGAGCCCTGTCAGACTTAATTACCAAGTTTGGTATTTTGTAGCAGCTGTTGAGAACCTTGAATAATCTACTGTACACACTATTTGGGTAGAAAATGGAGCTAGAAGATGGTAGGCCAACAGTGAAGATAGACATCAATTAGCCTACTTGTCTGTTCATACTTTAGATTTGAAATTGTTTTCTAAGAGAATTTTTCTTTTCTGTAAACAGATCAGAAATTTTTAATGAAATATTTTAAAACAGAGAAAATGTCAAGGACTCAGATTTCTTCTTAAAAGCAGTAAAATGAGGTTTGGTTTAGAAGAACAAAAGACAAATGGTGGTGTTTGCTTTGATGTGTTCTAGATCAGTAAATGGCAGTTCTCATGTTACCAAAGTTTGGAAAATTAACTTTCATCCCATAAACTAATTTGCTTCATTTGGGCAAGTGGCAGTTCTTCCTGAAATGATTATATAATATGACAGGCCTACACCTTATGTTATTTACTCAAGCAGTGCAGTCTCTTTTAGCTTTGGGGTCTTGTAAATAGTTGATAGCATAAACATAATAGAAGTAGAATTGGGCATTTTAAAAGAAATGGGTGATACACTTCATTCTTTGATTAGAAGTGTTTCTGCCCATTGTGATACTGTGGCTGTGTATCAAAATCTTGGAAAGTTGTCTTTTTTTAAATTGTGAAATCCTACTCCTTTGGTTTGCTTTCCCCCATCTTTATTGTGAGAAGTGCTACCAAGTATTGGGATACAGGTGTAGTTTAGTTGATGACACTTGATCTAGTCATTTTCAAAAAGAGCTGCTTGGTTTTTCTTGTCCCATCCCCTCTCTGAGAGCCTGTTCCCCCACTTCACCTTTCAGAATGTCTTCTTTAGGTGTATTTTTTAGTATCAGTCTTCTGTCAGCACTCTGACGTGCTGTCTTCTGTTAAATATTTTCTAGCATGTCAGAAAGATATTCTACATAAATCTTTGTTGAGATACAAAATTGTACTTTTTTTCTTCCCACAGTGTTGGCGCCGTAACATTGCCTGTGAGCAAATCTAAACTCCTGATGCTCACTGAGGCTAAACCCTCAAATGTACTGGTCAAAGGAGATCCAGCTAGCTGGGAAGACTTGAAACTTGGTAATGGCACTCAGTGTAGTGAGTGTTTCAATAGCTGTCGTTTTGGCAATGTTAGGTTAGTTTGTGAGCTGTCGTGATAGACAGACAGCATGTGTTGTTCCAGCCAAAGCCTGAAGTGTTACTATTTTTTGCTTGATATTTTTAGGTGACAATTTTAGTGGAGTCCCAAGTAGCTCATGTTGGAAAAACATTTGTGAAGTGTGTGTTTTCAAATGTCAGAGGCTTTTGAGGAGTAGATGGTGCTGGTTTTATTGGGAATGGAAGGGTTACTTAGGGGAGAGGTTGAGTGGACCCTTTGCTCTGCAGCTATGGTTTTGCAGTCTAAGTCCCTAATGCTAGTTGTATTTCCTTTCTCTCCACTCTGGTCCCTCAGCAGAACGCCCTAGTACTGCAAAAGTACAGAGATGGCTTTCTGCTATCTTTCTTGCCTTGTTCCTGCCCCCTGCTGCGTGCTTCTTAGTTGTGGTGCAGCATCTGAAGTGTTCTCTGTAGGAAAATTTTGCATGTTTTTAAGCATTTAGGGGTAGTGAATTCAGTACCCTCTTAAAATGGGAATTTGTCAACTAAGTTTGAATTTCTTAAAAAAAATCCTTCATGTGCTGAACCTAATGGCACAGGAGCAGCTCTCTAGTTGGAGAAGCTTTGCTAACCTGCTTTGAATCTTACTGCATGCATTAGAAGAAGGATATATTAAATATTGATTTGGACTTTCTCATTTCAGTAGTGTTGTAGAATTGATACGTTTTTGATGACTATCTGAATATTGTTGGAATTTTTATCAGGTAGGTGAGGGAAACTTAGCCATCAAATTCTGTGTTACTGAGGCTTTTATTTAGAAAGAGCTGTTTAGGCAGATGTTTTCCTGCAGGGCCACTCTGTTGCAGTGCAGGTGTTCAGCCTCTGACTTTGGATACCCCCAAACTGCTGCTTGAGAAGGAAACACTTGGCCAGGCATGGGGAGCACCCAGGGCTTGGAGCCGGGGAAGGGGTTCACAGTGCAGAATTCGTGCTGATTGCCACTGGTTATCCAAAGGGCACAGTGCACAATAAAGACCCTTTCCTGATTTTCCTGTGCTCTCAGGTAGGCTTTTATTGTTCACAGCCTGGGGTGAAACGGTGTTGGAATGTCAGCCTTATCAGGCATATACTGTTCCAAAAGATAAAGCCCTCTAAATAGCTTCCCAGCCTATTGCTAATAGGCTGTGGTGGGAATCCCATCAGCCAGCCAGCAGGGGGGCAGCAGGCTGCTTCAGCAAGAACTTTGAGTCACCCAAAATTTTGCATTTGTGCATCTTCAGATTTCATCCGCTTTCAGCTTCTGGTTGAGATGTTTAATCTGCTGGATGGTAGGTTTTTCAAGTTTTTAATCCCTGAATTTGAATAAACTGCAGTCTGCTGGAAGGCTTTTACCTCCATGTGAGCCTGCATGGAATCTCTGTGTTCCCTTAAGTCAGAAGCAGCTCTGGGGTTATTTTCCCTGCTTTTCTCTAAAAACCCCCCAGTTGTTTCTTAGACATTTTCAGTAACACCATAAGTGCCTTGAAGTTTTTGTAGAGAATTATTCCCAAATCCTCTTTAGTTGTGACACTGGAGATAGGTGACCCTGCTTAGGCTAAAGATAGATCCCCTGGGTGCTGGCTGCCTTGCTGCAGTGCTTCAGCTTGGAGCAGATGGCCTTAAATGGAGAGAGCAACTGGAGAGAGCCAACTACCTTGGCCAGAGTGTGGATGATGGGCAACAGGTGTTTCTGCACTCATTGCTTGCAAAACCTTTACAAGGGTGAGGCAGATGGAGTTGGCTGTGAATAGAATTGTAGTTTTACTTGGCATGTTGGGGTTTTTTTTTAGTGTTGCTGCTGTGTTCAGGTGCTGTGGTCTGCACTGCATCAAACTTAACTGTGCTCTCTTGAAATTACATTATTTTTGGTTGATGACATAGTTTTCCTGAACTTTCAGAACTTGAAAAAAGAGCTGGTTTTACCTTCTTTCCTTAGTTTTTGCATAAAAACACACTCTTTGTACTGTTTGTTGTGCTTTGTGTTTTTTTCTTAACAACCAAGCTGATAAAACAAACTCACAGTTATTTTTTATGTCAGCAATCAAAACAGGATATATGTTTTGCAAACTGATCTTGTATTTACATACATATATACATAGACATATATATGTATATATTTATCCAATAGCCTGAAAATTTGAAGAGAAGTGGCCTTTAGATTTTAGTGGAGATGGTACTGCTTCTCTGTTCTGCTGCATTAATTTGTAGCCATCCTCACCAGAATCTGTTTGTTTCTGGTTAACTTGAAGGTAGAAGACAAATCTCAGTCTCTTTCTGTAAGCTCTTGAACACGTCATGGAAATGAGGAGTTTCCTTGTGAGCCAGAAATCTGATCTAGGAAGTCACAGTGTCAGTTCTGCTTGTCTTGGTTTTTCCTTAAATATTTGTTGACAGGAAGGTATAAAAGCATGAAGGCATCTGATAATGTTGTGATTTTCACGTTGAAGATTGAGAAGTACAGTTGTACAGGGATACATGTGGACTTTTATCAGTAACCTGTTCTCCTAAACTTTTTTGTATCCTTCTGCAGTGGAAGCATCAGTTCATGGCAGCAATGTGCACTGCACGGATAAGACAATTGAAGCTGCAGAGGCCTTGCTTCATATGGAGTCTCCTACCTGCCTGAGAGATGCCAGGAGTCCTGGTATGTCAAGCACAGTCTCTGCTCTGGGGGCCATTTCTCCTTCTGCTAATCAGTAAAACAAGCAAAGTGGGAAACCTCTTTCTGTGGACAGCTGTTTAAAACATTTGCCTCGTTATTTTAAAACTACTGATTTGTTTGACTTTTCCACAGTTTCTCCATCTTACAGCTAGTATACTTACAGATTAAATCATTTATCTGAGAGATGCTGTTGGGAAGAGATATCTGAGTAACTGCATATTTTAAATTAATTTTTCCCCCTAAACATCATGGTATACTTTGTGCAGGTGACAGAGCTCTGGCAGAGCTTAACCAGAGAGGCCATGGAGACTCCATCCTGGAGATATTAAAAAGTGCAGCATCCTGGGCAACCAGCTCTAGGTGGCCCAGCTTGAGCAAGGACTTGGACCAGGTGCCCTTCTAACCCCAACCGTTCTGGGTTCTCTGAATCTGACGTTTTAAATTGCTAGAATAAAGAGTTACTTTAAAAGTATTTCTTTCTATTCATTTTCTATTTCATTTCTATTCAGAAAGTTCATATTTCTATTTTAGAAAGAATATCTGAATACATTATGTTGCAAAGTGTTACCAGTCTAAAAAACCAAAACTTAATGTTGATGATTACTTTAACTGATGTCCCTTCTGAGGTTACTTAATATATGTTGGATGAAATAATGATCAAACTGGAATGCAAAAGCTACAAAACGGGATGGAGATCAGAATAATGATCAAAGATGAAGCTCTAATCTGTGTAATTTAAAGTTGAGTTTAGTTCTAAAGAAGGTTGATATGATACCTGTTTTTGCCTAAAACTACTGACAAGTGTGCATGTTTTGAGGAGTTGGATTGATTTTCAAGGTGACAGGATTTTGGAGCAGATACTTGCTGCACCATTGCATATGCTTGGTTTAAAATAGTTTTATGTAAGATACATTAAAATAATCAGGTGGAAACTTCAGACATTCTTTTTTTCTTCACCTGTAGTGGAAGTTTTTGTCCCTCCTTGTGTGTCCACCCCAGAATTTATCCATGCAGCCATGAGACCTGATGTGATCACAGAAACTGTGGTGGAAGTGTCAACAGAGGAATCTGAACAAATGGATGTATCTCCTGTTCCAACTTCCCCTGATATCCATGAACCGATGAAGAAGAAAAAAGGTACATGTGGCTCTTCATAGCAGCAATCTAAAAACTTATTTTTGGATGGTGCAGTTGACAGAGGTGGGGATGGGTTGGATGGTCTGATCTCTTTGCTCATATAAACAGACTGATGGCAGTCTGAAATGTGAGTTCTTAGAAAGTAGGACTGCAAGAAGGAAAAAGAGGGAGCAAGAGAATGGGCTTTGCCAAGCCATGAAGGAAGATGGTTTCTGTGTTGTGTATTTTAACACAAAGTGGAGGAAGGGTAGAGGATTCAAAGAGGACTTTGTGGTGGGTAACCACTGGTGTCTGAAATATGGATGGATCTATTTGGAGAGTGGATAGACTTGGGGATCATGCAATGAAGCACCAGGGTAAGTACTAACTTAAAAAAATATAAATCAGTTCACTAAATCATTGTAAGATATTTTTGAAATTTGTATCTTCTCTGTCTAATTGGAATGTGTTGGAGGAGAAACACTTCAGAACAGTGTTTGATTTCTAAGCATTTTGCTATCAAATGAGAGGTTGGCACTTGATACGGTTGCTCTCTCTCTGATCTAGCAGTTTTGTTAGAGGCATCAATACAGTTCACATAACTTTAGAAATATTGTTGTAATAGAGTTTCCAGACATGCTGAGATGGAATATTTACTTGTCATTTAGAGGGAAACAAAATGCAGTGTACTGATAAAGTGATATAAATGCAAGATCTGTGAGTCTTAGATTTAATAAAAACACACGTTCATTAATGTATCTAAAGTTGAGTTAAATCTGCCTATGAAGTAAGCAACCAAATGATAATTAAACTGGATGTGCAGTAGTAGTCTAAGAATTTAAGTTTACCCATACCTGCAGCAAGGAAACAACAGTGGCAAAATACATGAAGGGCTTCTTTCAGCAAAGGCAAACTATAAAATTTTACTGTGCTTATGATTAATACTTCCTTTTCCCCATGTTTTATGTGCAGCTGGCCGTAAACCCAAGACCCAGCAATCAGCTTTATCTGATGGGTCTCCAGATCTAGGTATAAAGAAGAAACCTAGAGAAGGCAAAGGTATATTTGTCCCTTTCTTGAGTCTTTAAAAATATGCAGTGTATGTGCAGGGTATTTGTCACAGGAAGTGTACAGATCTTTAAAAATTTGTGAGATTGCACTGGCTTCATTGCAGTTTTATTCAATGTCTCAAAATTTGTTTGTACAAGATGTAGCACAAGGACGTGTGCTCTGGGAGCCTCCTCTAGTACCCTCCACAGCTTTCTCATTTTCATTTGCTTTGCTTTGTGGTTATTGACTTGTGATGCCTTTTGTGTTGTGTATCAATTTAGAGTCACACACACAATTTATTAAGCTACTGTTATTAAGAGTTGTTCTCCAGTAGAGGCAGCATATGAGCATCTAGAAAGGTGATGACTGGAAATATTTCTTAGTTGATTGATAAACTTCATTGGGACTGTATTCCTTGACTCATAGGTTCAGTTTAGTTTAAGGGGAAAAACAAATGATGGTTTCTCTGCTGGTTGAGTGGAGGATTATGTGCAGGAGAGTCCTACTTTCCTAATGTTTCTCTTGATAAATAGTGCTTCCTTTCTTGGACTCCAAGCCCCTGCTATTCATTCAGCAGGAAGACACATTGGGACATTTGCTCACAGGTTACCTTTGAGGTGGTGTGCAGCCAGCTCTTCCCCTGGCTACAGGTGAAAAATCTGGATCTCTTCTCCACTTGGTGCCTTGAAAGTTGTTTGGAGATGTTGCTATGGCTGGGAGTTACACAGTGGAGTGACTTGGAGTGGCAGCATGCTAGCTGGAAGAGTGTGCAGTGGTCATCTCTACTATCACTTTGAGATTTGTTTGAAAGCAAGCTCTCTGCTGTTTACATAATTCCTTATCTGGCTACAGCTCCTCAGTCATCACGGTTGTCAGTAGGGCAAGGAAGAATGGGACTCACTTCATGGAGATTTAGCTCATGGAAACCAGTGCAGACTGTAATTAAGCTTTCCTGCAGTGCCCACTGTTGCTTTGGATTTGGTGTAGCAGTGGACTTCAGTGAAGGTGACAGACTTTGTATCTGCTGTGTTTAAAAATATATCTTTTAAAATTATTTCTTTCTTTTTTTAGATTTTACTATTACAGCTTTCCATTGCCTGAATGGTACTTGTCAGTTGTCCCAGGTCCTAGTTTCCTGTACAAATAATTTGAAAAAGGAGGCCTGTATTTCTCTCTGTCCAGGTTCTTGTACTGGTGATTTCAGCTCTATAGCTGCTTGTTCTGTGAAGTGGGAGATGGTACTGCTTTGTGGTCTTCAGGAGATTTTTTGCTTTTCTAAAAATTTATTTCTATGGACCTCCCTAATGATCTGCTTATGTCTCTTGTTCTCATGAAGTATCTCATTCCATATTTTATACTACAGCTGGAATAAAGTAATTTTTTTCCTTGATGTCCTGCAAAATATTTTGTTACTGGATTTAATTATTGTTATTTATTTTTAAAAATCACTTGCAAATATAGGCTATTTCATATGCAGCATGGTTTTGGAAAACCAGGAATTATTCTACAGGTCAGTACTATCAGAGTTAAGTCATGGAGAAGGAGAGATAATTGTGCATGTTTGGAAAGGGGATATGTTGTTGGCATTCCTGCTGCTTTCTGGTGCAAAGTGAGGCAGCTGTAAATCTGATTTAATGGTGCCCTACAATTTTTTTATTCTCTTGAAGTTCCTGTTTGCTTCCTGATACTGAAGCCCACTTAGATTTTTGCAAAGTACCTGTTGCAGACCTACAGCATTTGACGGTCAATCCAGAAATTCTTTCTAAGGAGCTAAGGAAAAAAATCCCAGGGATGAATTCCCTGAAATCTAGGATGATTTAAAGATTCCCAAGTTCTCTTGTTGACTCTTTCCTCATATAGGTCTTACTCAAAGGTCTCTGAAATCTAGTTGGATTTTGGTAGCTCTTGAGTCAGTACTTGCTGTTATTTGGAACACATGGTGAAGTACAGTTTTTCTCTGTGAGGTGCTTTTCCAGAAGATGGAATCTCTGAATTTTTTTATCCTTTGAGGTTTTCAAAAGTAGCTGACTTCTCAAAATATGTAACAGTGGTCTTTAATCTGCCTTAATTTATTTTAATTATGTCTGCATGACATAACAAGTGCTGTGCTAGGCCACTGAATCTCAGGAATTGGTGACCTTTTTCACAACACAAAAATATAATTTGATCCATGTCCTTGACAGTGTTGTTATTAAGGTTCTGAGGTTATTGTTCTTGTGGATCTGTCTTAGTTCTCCCTTTTCAGAAACTTGAGGAGTCTTCTCCAGCTGTACAAATTAAAATGTGATCTGCTTTTTTTCTTTGGGTTCTTTTCCCCTTTTCCTAGGAGAAACATGGTCTGGTAAGAGTGCAGACAAGCCCCTGTGTTACCTTCTATGGCATCCTGATAGTCACTGTCACAGACCCCTTCTTGGGTGAAGGTGGGACACCTCTTGAATACCTGACAAGTGCATTAAATTCTTTAGCCTGACTTCATTTTTTATGCCCCTAATTCCAGAAAGGTACATGAGATTTCTGCCCCATGAATACTCACTTTCAAGAAGTTGGACTGGCTTTGCATGTGGAAGGATGTTGGTCACTCTGGGAAGGGTCAGAACATGGGGCTGTCACCAGTTAGAGTGAGAGCCCCAGAGCCTGGACAAACTTAACCACAGTAGAGATGGTTTGTTGCTGCAGGTTGTATGCCTTTTAAAAGTTACTTCTTTATATCCTCCTGTCCTTCAGTGTCTTAAAATATACTGGCATTTTCGTGCCCTGTTTAATCAAATATGAGAGGAAAATTCTGAGTTCTCGTGCTGCTGAACAGATGTAGGCATTGACTTGGAACACCCTCCCACACTTCTTTTCAAGAACTGAGGATGAATGTTGGATTGAACAGGCTCCTGTGCTGTATAGCAGATCACTTGGATTAGGTTCTTTCAGAATGTAAATATTTATGGAAGCTTCACTAAACTTAACAGAATGAATGAATATGTGCTGGTTACATCCTCTGTCTAACGTCGCTTGTGACGCAGGTTGTGCAGTGCTACCTAAATATGGAGAACTTTCTGTCACCTTTAAAATTGCTTTTCTAACATTTCAATGCTTTCTGGTTGTAGGAAACACAACATACTTATGGGAGTTCCTTCTGGACCTTCTTCAGGACAAAAATACATGTCCTCGATACATTAAATGGACTCAGCGAGAGAAGGGAATCTTTAAACTTGTGGATTCAAAAGCTGTCTCCAAACTCTGGGGGAAACACAAAAACAAACCTGACATGAATTATGAGACTATGGGAAGAGCTCTGAGGTAAAAATTCTTAGATCTTTAAGTTATCTACTACAATTTTAAATCTGATTCTTAATTTTGCCTATAGAAATAGAACCATTCTGAAACTTTCAAAGCTTTGCCCTCTTGCTGACTTAGCCTTCAGTCTTGCAGTCCCTGTAACTTTTTATGTTACCAGCAAATTTGCAGTTCAATTCCTGAACTATGTATTTGAAAGGTCAGATTTTTTTCAGGTAGATCCTTCACATCCTTTGCTAGTTTTCTCCCTGCTTCTTTCCATACCTTGTCACATTGTAGATTTTACTGTGGTTACTTCAGGTTTTCTTGTTAGCACAGAATGAAAATCTGTCAAAATATGGCTTACTACTTAATTGTCCTTTCCTTGCAGATATTACTATCAAAGAGGAATCCTGGCAAAAGTTGAGGGACAGAGGCTCGTATATCAGTTTAAGGAGATGCCAAAAAATATCGTTGTCATAGATGATGACAAAAGTGAGTCCTGCAATGAAGATTTGTCAATGCCTACAGATGAAAAGTCTCTGGAAAGAGTGTCTTTATCTGCAGAAAACCTTTTGAAAGCAGCAACCTCTGCACATGGAGGAAAAAACTCCTCCCAGTTAAGCTGTACCAAAACAGAAAAAGCAGTCACCAGAGTTGTGAATATTGCCTCTCCAGCACATGACACATCCTCATCTCGTCCCTCAACCACCACTGCTACTGTCCCAGCAACAACAGCTCCCAGGTTTGTGTTGATGGGGCTGTTAAGTTGCCAAAGTCCTACTGCTAGACCTGCAAAAGGTTTGGGGTTGGGTTCTTTGTTTGCTGGTTTGGCTTTTTCATTTTTTTCTTTGTTTTGTTTTGTTTTTAAAGAACAAATTAAAAATCTCTCTTAGAATTGTCTGTCCCTGTTGTCATCTGCAGTGGTGCCCTGTGTTTTGGCCTAACCACCCGTGTTTCTTTTGCAGGACTGTTCGTGTGGCGATGCAAGTGCCCGTGGTCATGACCTCTCTGGGACAGAAAATCTCCACTGTGGCAGTGCAGTCAGTAAATGCAGGGTCACCGTTAATAACAAACACGAGTCCCACCACAGCAACGACTCCAAAGGTAGTAATCCAGACAATCCCTACTGTGATGCCAACCTCTGCTGAAAATGGAGACAAAATCACAATGCAGCCTGCCAAAATCATCACCATCCCTGCCACGCAGCTCACGCAGTGTCAGTTGCAGACAAAAACGAGCCTGTCTGGGTCGGGAAGCATCAACATTGTGGGAGCCCCCTTGGCTGTCAGAGCACTAACCCCGGTGTCCATAGCTCATGGGACACCAGTAATGAGACTTTCAGTGCCTGCTCAGCAGGCCTCTGGCCAGACTCCTCCCAGGGTGATCAGTGCCGTTCTCAAAAGCCCCGAGGTTAAATCAGACACAGCGGCTTCCAAACAGGAATGTGAAGTGAAAGCACTGCAGCTGGTAAAGGAGGAGAAGCCGGCCGATGGAAGCAAGACTGTGACCCACGTAGTAGTAGTTAGCACACCCTCAGCCATTGCCCTTCCTGTGACAATGAAAACAGAAGGAATCATCACATGTGAGAAATGAAGAATAGCTGCTTCCAGCACGGACTTCTGACTGTTACGGTTTGGAATATACTGACACAATTGGGGGAGGGGTGTGGATGCCACCACCAAGTCACAAAGGAGAGTTTTGGAATGTTAATAAACGTGCATATGTTGAAGAGTTACTGGAAAAAAAAAATAATTATTTTCCCGTGTTTCAGTGGGAATTGAACCACATTGATATGCTGACAAAAACTGCCTCTTCCAGTTGGGAAACCGCTGAGCCTATGGAGAAGGAAAGAGAGAGGGACTGACAAGGGACCAAACAATTCACTACGCCACCGGTTACCGAGTTACACTAAGAGCTGGAACACTAAGAGAGAGCTGTGTGAGAGGTTTGCCTTGGTTTGTAGTTTTCAGGGGGAGAGGAAAGTCTCATTGTTACACAAATGGCAAATTTGATGCATTTTATGTGCATACCAGCGATTATTACTGTGTGCCCACAGTACTCAACTGGTGCTATGTGAAAAAACTATGCTACTAGGTATTGTAGGAAGTGAAATAAAGGAGATTTAAGAGCTTCTAAAAGAAGACAGAGGCCTAGAGGGATTTTTGTATCATACAGCTTAAGCAGATTCAAATTGAAAGCCTTAGACTGATTTTCAGTTATCTTTCTTGAAATAAGCTAATGGCTTGTTTGTGTAAAGCTTTTTTATTAAAACAAATTTTTTAAAAACCTTGTACCTAGCACAGTATTGTTATAGAATGACATGTAACATATTTTGTATGGTAGTTAAAAGTCTGTCTAAATTTCTTAATCGTGGACAAAGTAGCAGCAGGCTTTCTGCCTCCTGCTGTACCATGCCTGTGTCTCTCACTTAGCCTTGACATCTGTGCATACATTTCAGATTCACCTCTACTCTGTCACTTCAAGGGTCACTCCCAGCATGAGCTTTCGTCAGGTAGTTCTAAACCTGTAAATTTTTTTTTTAGTTGAAGTTAAGAGGGAAGTACCAGTGTTCAGAACGAACTATAATAGTTTGTATATTCAACATTTGAAGTATATTCTATTTTGTTGTACTCTTGTTTCAAAGTGTATTCAAGTAGGTTTTACTGAAATACAGAAAAAAAATTTAATGGTGTTTGGTCTGGTTTTTATTTTTTGCTTCTTCCTATCTGCTGACCTGTTAACCTTCTTTTCTTATTTGAAATCCTCCAGGCATTCATCCTAACATAGATGATACAGTGTGAAATTTTGGGACTCCTCACTGCTCCAAAGGGCTGACCAGCTCTCTCAGTGCACATATAGAACAAATATTTTTGTTAAAATACCTGTGAAGCTTTCTGCAGCTGGTGAGGTAACTTCTGACAGGGATCTAGTTCTCTTACACTTTTGCAGGATGGTGAAGCTCTGCGAACTACCTGACTGCTCCTCCAGCTACACCAGATATTTGCTCCATATTTCCAGTCATGGAATAACTGTGCATGGCTTGAAATGGAGCTTACCCTGTTTTCATGGGGACCACCCTGGCACGTCAGGTTGTGGGCAGTCAGGTGCCCAGTGGACCCTCAATTCCCAGTGATAGGCCCTGGAAAGCCTTCAGGGCAGGAGCTCAGGTAACCTTGAAATGATTGAAGTCTAAATGACCATCTCAGTACTTCATGCCTGCAGGAGCAGTTTTAACAGAGGGGTGGAACTTCTACACATCATCTTGTGTAATGATGAAGGACACCAGAATTAAATCCTGACATGCTGAGAGTGCTAGCAGCAAGCCCCATTCTTCAACTGGTAAGAGATGTGGGAATAGCTCCATACAGCCAGGCCAGCATGTGGGGGGCTTCAAAAGGCTTCTGGAAAAAGTATTCTTTTTTGTACTCTAAGCAGTGAAGTGGAGTTTAAGAACAAAATGAAGCTGAAGCAGGTAAAAAGCTGTGTAGAAGGCAGCAGTCGCTTCCACCCGCAGCAACCCAAAGAGTTCTTACACATGGGGTAGAGGACAAAGCCCCCTTCACAGGAGGAAATGGAGAAAGAAGAGCACTTCTTTTTGTGCTAAGAAAGAGGTAGGATAGAAAGGGAAGTAGGGGAAGCTGGGCAGTGGCTCGATTAATTTGGCATCTGGGAGGCACTAATGTTCTGGGTAAAGAGAAATGGCGTGGTGTGAAGAGAGGCAGGTGGAACAAATCTGAGCCAAAAGACAAGAAGAGAGAAAAAGGTATTTTTAAACCTCCATCTGTAAGTCCAGTCTGTAAGAAATCCCTTTCTAAATGGCTGTTACTTGATCATGTATGAAAGGGATGCTGGATCCAAAAGCATGAAATGTCTGCCTGGAGTACTTGCAGTTAAGACCTTTCCAACACTTAATTTAGATACAGTGGAAGTCAAACGGGGACAAACTATCTTCCTGGAAATAGATAGGGATCTCCAGCCAATGACCTTCTTCTCTTAATGCCAAGACTTGATTATGTAATTGCAAAAACCAGAGGAGTGAAGGTGCACATCCCCACTCCTGGTGGGAAAGGCAGCTCGTAGCCAGCTCTGAGACACTGCCAGTGCTGCCTCTTGCCACAGAACTGGTGATGGTCCTTTGGCTGTCTCCCCTGGCCAGCAGGGCATGATCCTGGCACATGATCCACAGGACATTTACCAGGAGTTCATGAAGTGCTGTGAGAATCTCTGTGTGTGGATGTGCTGTAACTGAAATGGAAAGGGGACTTCACCTGATTCTATGAATTTGTGTGTTTTAACTGGTGGCATTGGAGGATGTGACCTCAGGGTGAGGGAGCTTTGGTCAGGTTTGTAACATCTGAAACAGATAAAAGGAGCACTAGAATATTGAGATGGTACCCAGCCATACTCCCAGGCTTTTGCAATCCCATTGAAAAACCAGTTGGTTTGTACACGTGTGAAAGCAGGACTCTCTGTTATATCTGAAGCTGGTGGCTCATGTAGAAGAGTCCAGGCTTAACTCATCCTTGGCAAGCAGTAACTTCTTTAGATGTGTGGGTGGAATGAAACTTGTGTGAAGTGAGCACGTTTTATACAGATGGCATTGAGACATACACAGTCATGGTATCTGATTTTACAGATTAATACAAACATTTTTATTTTTCAAACAACTACTGTTGTAAGTTATAGGATAAAAGGGTGATGCTGTGTAATCCACAGCGGGGAAAAAAACTGTGAGTTGCAACTCAGAATAAAAAAATGAGTATCAAAAATAAGAAAAGTTGAAAGGAGAATCTCATCCCAGACCACTGTTTTTGTTAACTCTCTCTTGGACATCTTTCTTACGAAGGGTTCTGGGCCTTGACAGAATTGAAATTGTCTGGGTAAAAGGAAGGCTGAGCTCTTGGGGATCCTCTGCTAATTGATTCATCAGTTTCAGGGCTTTGGAGAATTCCATCTGAGGTGATGAGGGATGGGTGAGCCAGAGGCAGTCAGGAGTGGAGGAGACAATGGAGAGGCACCTGCAGGCTCAGCTCTCGCTCAGCAGGGCACGTGGGAAGGTTGGCACTGCCAGAGCCAGCTCAGTGCAACTGTGCCTCAGAGAGACAGTTCAAATAGCAGGGGTTAAGCTTATTAAGAAGATCCAAGTGACACCATCTACTTGGGATCTAATTGTTCTCCAGGAGAGATAGTGTTTTAATAAGCTTTCAACAGATTCTGCCTTTCAGCAAATTAAACAAGTGGGTCAGTTCTTCCTGCAGCTTGTTTGAGGATGAGGGAAAAGTGTCACTGCTAAGGCAGCCTTTATTCGAGATTAAAGCAAAGGTTTTGTGGAGGCTTTTTTTAGTCTTGGTGTGCTTATAAGGCTGACAGCCACAAGAAGAGCTTGGAAGACATTTTTACTGTGAGAGTCATACTGCTACATAGGAAAAAAAATCCTTTCTTCTTCGGAAAAATATTTAGTGTACCGATATTTATAGCTGGCAAAAGCATTTCAGTGCTGCAGGCCTGCCTCTTGCTGCATAAAACAAAGCAAGAGCAATAATTCATTTAAGTTTTCTAAAAGAGTCTGTCTGCAAAATAAATTCTGGCAAGTACTGGAACAAAAGGGTGAAGCTGCCTGGGAAGTTACCAGTTAATTTCTGTGGCCTGTATGCCTTTTATTAAAGTACAGCAGAAAGGGTTCAGCACTGGGCTGTAGCAGGGATTTTCTGGGTATGACAGTATTAAAAATTGCCTTGAGATGGGAAGAGTCCCCAACCTTTTCAGTTATTGCTCCCCCCTTTGCCTTCCAAATTACCCTTTAAGGAGATGAAGCAGTGAACATCTACTGTCACATGTCCAGGATGAAAGAACAATCCCAGGCCTTTCCACTTCAGAAAAGGTTCTGCAGTGATGACAATATCCAACAAATCATGCTTTATCCACAGTTTGATTTCTTGTGTAGGAGAGTTAGTGTTGCAAGCAAGGGTCTGAGTTAAAATGTCTTAAGAATCTGACAGGTACCAAATGAGGCTGTGAGAGTGACAGTGGGAATTCTGCACTGTCTGTGATAGTTCAGCTCCTGCTGGTGAAGAGCCTTCCAGAAATGGTCCTGTGGCTCTGTGTCCTGGCACTGGGGAAGCTCCATGCTGAGGGACACCTCGACTGGCCTGAGGAAACTGGAGCTGCTGATACAAAGGTGAAATGAAATCATGGGCTTTTTGGTGGGAGTGGTGGGTTTTTTGGTCATGGTATAGTTTGGTTTTACAGACCTGAGTGGAGTATTACCCTTGCTCTCAAGTCAGGGCTTTCTACCCCAAGTGCAGTTTCTTCCAGAAACTGCCACAGGGAGGCTGGATGGAAACTCCAGCTTTTTGTGGTAGATGAGCAAGGATTTGACTTACTGCAGTACCATTTTATAGTCTGCGTTGTGGTGTTGCTTTTAGAAGTGTTTTAGCTGCAGATGACTCCATTAATGGGCACTTGTATTACTTCTCCTCCTTTCAAGACCATTTGAGGGCAGCTCCTAAGAGAAGATAATCCTAAAGGAGAAGCACTGCCTGTCATCCCCTCTGAGGGCAACTGAGGGCAGCCAGCACCATGAAAAGGAAGCTGTCCCAGTCCAGTTGGTATGAAACACTTAGGGCAGCAATGCTCAAAGCTCTGTCTTTTCTGTGGGGCATTGGGAATGTTTCATCTCTGGCCCAGAATCTCCCCCAAATGTGCTCCCTCCTGGCTTCCAGGGACAAATTTGCTCTTTCTGAAATTCCAGCTGAAGGAGGTGCTGGCTCGTGGCATCTGCCTGGTAGGAATATTCACCAAGGACACTGTCTCCTTGGCTGTAAAATCCTTTCTGTCTGGGGAAAGTCAAATCCATGTAAATCCCAGGCCGGTTAAAGAAGCCTCTGCTTGGAACCACACCATTGCCTTCATCCTGCAAGGGTCAGGAACATGTGCAGAGCATGTTAGAGCTGTGCAACAGCCTTTCATGTGTTTGCCTGACAAGGAGTGTGTTCATGTGGGAGTTTGGGACTGCCAGTCACCAGACTTTGTATTCACCTTCTCAGCAATGCAAGTACAGCCATTTATGGGCTGTGTAAAGCATAGAGCTGCGGTGTTTCTGCTCTTCAAATGAGATTTTAGAACAAAGTGGCAGATACAGTTGCCTCTTGTGAGGGGCCAGCCTCGCCAGGCACACTTAGCAGCCCTGCGGGAGGAATTCTTGCACCCTGCTTTGCAGGACTGGCCAGGTTTGTAGCTGCAGGCAACTGTTGGAAAGGGAAATATTTACAGTAATAAAGTGTAAGTTTCATCTCTAACCAGGGAAGAGAGCAGCTTAACTGCTGAGGGTACCTCCCTTGCCTACAGCCCTGTGGAATTTAGACATTTCATGTTGGAGAGTGTGTGCTGTGAAGGCACAGCAGCCATGCCGCCCTGAGATGAGGGTCAGGGGTGGGGGGAAACAGGTCTGGAACAGGAAGCATCACTCCCAACTTGAAGCTCCAACTCATTGAGCCAGGTCACCTCCTCGGCACCAGGAACTTGGGACAGGGAAGTGAGAAAGCAGCAGAGATACTACTTTTTCCAAAGGTTTTTATTAATAAACACCAGGAACATTTAGGAGTTACTATGTGCCCTACTTTACATGGAAGGACTGCTTTATTTGCCCTGCCATGTCCTTCTCAACTATCTAAATGTCAGCCCAACTCCAACTGTTGTCTCTCTTCCCTCCTCTCTTCCTGCAGCATGTTCTGCCATGGTGGCAGGTTTATAATCCATATATGCAACTCCTGTGTCACCAGTGAGCACCACATGAGTTACTACACTAACACAGCTCTGCTGTAGCCCAGGTGCTTGGCCAGAGTTCCCCTGGTTCACAGCAAGAGGCTCCTGAGCACTGCTGCTGTATGATTTCCACTCGGATGCAGGATCACCAGTTTCTCTCAATAAATAAATTTTAGCTTAAAACAAGTTCCAGTGTAGCTTTAGATTCTGAAGATAAATAAAAACCTTTCAACATTAAAATTGGCCCTTTCCTGAAACAGCAAGATTGACAAGACTACAAATTTAAACCATTTAGAAAAGTAATACTCAAAGCAGAGGAAGAAACAGTCCCTGGTTAGCTGTGTCCTCTGGAGGGAAACACAGAAGAGACGAAGGTGCAGTCACTGTGTACAAACCTGCAGGCTCTGTGTGTGTGTGTGACAGACACATGCACACTTCTGGAAAAGTGAGGGCATTACTCTAGGTCATAGTCAGCCTCTGCTTCCTCACCTGCTCTTACTGGAGCGGGCTTTCCTCACACTGTGCTGCTTTCCAGTCACTCTAACAAATTTGTCATCTCTGCTCACAGAAGAATGACAAGACCACGCTAATATGAGCTTTGTGTCTAAACTGCATTAAACTTCCTTCATATTGCAACAGAAAAAGATTTAAGAGAATCTCACTGGGCAGTCAAACCTCGCTCCCTTTGGTACTTGCAGAAGCTTAACATGAAATAAATAAAATTAGCATGCTGTCAGGGCAAGTTGTTTTACAAACACAAGTGTTTTGATTTAAATAGTAAGGCCTCATTAGAGGATAAATCCTTAAACAGGGGGCTTAGTGAAAGGATAAAGCTCCTCTGCCTTCTGGTTTTCAAGCCCTGACATGGCAAGAAAACCATGATGAGAACACTGACTTCTTTCTTCCTCCCTTCAAGGCTGCACGTTAATGAGGGGTGAACAGCACGTGTCACTCCAAACAAGTGCCTGAAATAAAGGTTACTCAACAGTATTTCCTCATCTTTCAACAGCTTCCAGCTTCAAAGGTTTTCTCTAAAATGAAAGACTGGCGAGTTCAGACACTGCAATACCAGGTGGCATGCCAAGGCATTACAGCAGTCGGTCAGGGTCTTGATTAAAACTAAAGTCACACACGAGGGACAGGTGATCAGAAGGGTAATTGAACGAGGGCAGCCTGTTGGGCCCAATTTGCTCTTCAGTCAGCAAGCCCAGGGCCGAGTTCACGTTCAGGGCGTGCTGGGAATACCAGATATAATCCAGCGTGTGCCGGCACTCCCCCGAGGGCCGGATCTTCCAGGTGGTGTAGGGGGGCTCCGACTGCCCGTCGGGGCTGAGCAGCTTGTAGGCGCTGTTCAGGTTGAGGCTGGAGTTGGAGAACTCCCTGTAGACCTCCTCGGTGGGCTCGGCGTTGAAGTCCCCGCAGACGATGAGGGGGATCTTGGCTCCCTGGGTGATGCTGTTGAGGTTCTGCAGGAGGTCGCAGCCCTGCGCCGAGCGGAAGCGCTCCCAGCCCGTGCGCGCCTTCAGGTGGGTGACGGCGATGCAGAAGAGCCTCCCGGTCTCGTGGCACTTGAGCGTCTGAGCGATGGCCACCTGGTTGGTCTTCAGCTTCATGGCCGTCAGGCGGATGTTGGCGCTGCTGACCAGCTCGAAGCGCTCCTTGAGGAAGAAGAGGGCGCAGCCGTCGGGGCCGTTGTTCCGCTCCACGTCCAGGCACGGCGACCACGGCTTGGGGAAGAAGGTGCACTGGTAGCCCAGGCGGCTGAGGAGCGGCTCGAAGGTGTCGAAGTAGTGGTCCACTTCCTGCAGGCACAGGATGTCGGGCTTGTAGGCGAGGATTTCCTCTAGGATGAGGCACTTCCTCTCCTCCCATTTCAGAGCTTCCATGGGGCACTGAACAAAGTTGTCTTTGCCTTCCCCGAGAGCTGGAATTAGCAGGGAGGGGGGAGAAAAAATCCAAAAGTTACTGAGAGCTGAAACAGGCTGTCATCATCCTCCAGGTTTTGTCAGTTTGCCTGCAGGTCATGGGTTTTGTGGGAGTAGCTGGTGACTTTAAGTGTGCCCGGTTTGCCTGTGGGTGTGAGAGTCCCTGCTCGAGCCACTGGAGTCACTCCAAAAAAATTAAGCTCCTTTTACAGATACAAGATATATTAAAGACTTTCTCCCCCTCTTCCCACTTCACAAGGGCAAGTACTTCCCACATGTGGCTGCTGCAGCTTATGCCAAAATAAAATGAAGTGGGTTAGGAGTGACTTAACTGCAGAAGGCTAAGGCAGTCCCTATGAGGGGAATTTCCCACCCCAAAAGATTTTAAGATGAGGCTGCTGCACAAGTCAATTCACAGGCTTGATTCAAAACTACCAGTTTAAATTATTTTGAAGAATTCAGCATTCCCATAGCAGATCTGAATTCCTAGATAGTTCACCAATAAAGTAATCAGAAACTGCAGAGAAACCTCACAAAGAATAAAACTTAGAAAAAGGATGATTCTTTTCTGGGCTTAACAACAATCTAAAGCTGGTGGGTCGCAGCTTTTTGAATATAGTGTTCAGTCAGGACAGGAATTCAGGGCTACCTTTGGCATCAGGGTTGCAAGGAGAGACGTTTTTTCCCTTTCCTATAGTGCAGAAGGAAAGCCACTACTTCAAGTCCTCAAAACATTCCCCCTGGCCCTCAGTCACTTGTACCTCGTGCAGTTCACCCCCCTCCCTTTACTCTGCCGGGGTTTTCATTGCTGCATTTGGCCTCAAGGCCGTCCCTCGAGCTCCCAGGCAGCTCCTACCTTGGGCAAGGATGTTCCACTGCATGACCCGGATGGGGCGGTGGTTACTGGCAGCGTTCTTCTTCACGTTCACAAAGCTCCTCTGAAAGCGCGGCGGCCGCTTCTGCAGCACGAGCTGACATTCCTCCAGCAAGTCCTTGGGGTCTATAGGATCCAGCTGTGCTGAGTCCAGCTGCCCCAGGCAGTCCTGGTGCTGGGACACGGCGCCGCTGCTCAGCGTCTTGGCGAGCACGCTGTAGAGCCGGCTGGTGCTGTTTCCCATGGAACACGCTGCAAGGGAAAGGCTGCTGTTAGACATGGTGCACCACACTCTCCTCCCCACCTGGCTGCCTTGCTGCGGTGCCGGCCACTGGTGGTTTGTGCAGGAAGGAGCCTGTTCCTGAGGCTGAGACAGCACAAGAAGGATGCAGAGACAGGGTTAGTCCCATCCAGTCTCATGCTCTGCCTGTCATCAGGGGCTGCAGCCTGCAAACGGCCTGGTTTAAGACATCATACTGCTGTCTTCTAAGGCAACAAAGAAGTCTTTCATCCAGAACAGAAGGGCTAAATATAACTCTGCATGTGTTGTAGGAAACACAACAGAACAAACTTTTCCCCTGCTTACAGAGGAGAGAACCCAGCAGGTGAACAAATGCTGCCTGCTGATGGAGACGGCACTCTGTAGGGCCTGCTAGCCTGTGCCCATGTGGGATGCCTCTTCCTATTAATATGTAATAGGAATCTCTGATCACAGCTTCATTTATCCCCAAAGCAGTAATGTCCTCATGAGCATGAAGCAGCCAGATGCTTCTGCTGGCTTAGGCCTCAGGATGTGGAGTGGAGAAGGCAGTGTCTCCAGCTTCCCCTCACATCCCTCCTTCATTCCCCTCACCCTCCTTTCCCCCTTCTCATCTCCTCGTTCTTTTGTGCTGTGCCCCAGCTCAGCAGCTTCCAGCACTCCCTGCAGTCCTCCCGGGCCCCAGCCACGCCTGCCCTTCCTTTGGCCATGGTACCCCATGTCCTGCCCTCCAGCAGCTGTCCCAGCCCTCCCTGCTAATGCAGCTGGCCCTCACCCAGTCCCCTGGCTCCTACAGGGAGCTCCCCCCATCCCACATGGAGTCATAGCTGCCATGGGACACGGCTGCACGTGTGTCCCTGCTCTGTCTGGCCCTTTGGCTCATGCACAGCTTGTGGTATTCCTACCCTGTGCACACCCCAAAAGCTCTTCAACCCTTCCTGGGGGAGAGGGCTTAGCTCCTGTGAACACAGGCGTGAAGGGCAGCGCTTGCACCACAGCAACTTGCACAAGAGGCAACGCTGACCGAGTCTTGTTGTTGTCCCAACTCACTTATTTACTCTGAATGCCTTTTGCAAAGGGAATCTTGAGCAAAAGAACTTCAGTGTTGCACTGCTGTTGGCCCACTGCGGTTTATTTGTACATTTGAGTTACTTCAAAAAGGAAGAGGATGAAATTGTCATCTTGTGCTCACACCCTGCAGCAGATCTGGGGTGCTACCCAAGACAGCTGCACATTCAGGTGGAACTACAGCACTACCAATTGTCAGAGCTGGTGACAGATGCACAATAATGAATGACAGGCTAGAGGGGAGGCAGGAAAATGGAAACCCTAACAGTTCAATAAACATACTCAAGAAGAAAAGACTCTCCAGTATAAGCCTCATGTCCTTGTATTTAGGGAAATGGATACATTTAAAGACACTAGAAACTATCTGCTTTAATGTGTGTTTTGTATGTGTAAGCCCACGGAATATGCTTCTGAACAGTTCTGAGAAAGCTGTGAATTGGGAATTTAGATTGGATGTAGGATGTTTCTCCTCATCTCCATCCTTTTGGTTAAAGTACCAGGAATTCCTCCAACTGAGATGTAATCTTGAGCTCCCATGAACATCTTTCTAGGGAAACTGTGTAAAGTGTTTCAGTTTCTGCAGTCTTTCTCAGTTTAGAATTCTTGTCAAAAAGCCAAGCACTGCTGAAGTAGAAGAAATGGCATTTAATAGTGAGGGGAAACACAAAATCCCTGAGCAGGACCCTGACACGGCTCTGAGGGGATGTGGAACAGGAATGAAAGCATGCTCTGTGCTGGATACAGAAGGGTGCAGCTTACACACAACCAGGGCTGCCTGGCAGCCATGCAGAAACCCAAAGAAATCAATAGACCTTTTAATAAAAGCTCCACAGGGAGCCACTCACCTATTTTTAGGGTAGGTACAACCCACGGCTAGGCACTGAACTGGAGATAAGCATACGGTGTTTTCTGCTGCATCAGGGCTGCTGTCTGAACATGGCTGATGTGGGGCTCTCCAAAGGAATCCTGGGGAATTATTACCCTCCAAGAAGCCATCAGCAAGAGCTTAGGCTGCCTGCAGCTTGACCTGAATCAGAGGGATGATGTTGAAAGGGACAAGGTAGGTGTAACGCAGCTGGAGCCACAGCTCTGCTGGCAAAGCCCCGAGCAGCTTACAGCTGTTACAGCAGGATCAGGGTTATGTTCAGCCTCCACCTGCAAGCTGCAAACAAAGCCAGAGCATCGTCTAAATCTCATCATCCCTGGGATCATGAGGCATCCAGCTCTTTATGAGGCATAAAGCACAGCCTAACCTGGGCTACAGCCCAGAACAGATCTGACAGCTTTTAAAGTCAGTCATCTCAGGAAGGAAAAAGAGCTTCTGTCCTCTTTTGAAGGCCCAGCAAGATTGTGTGAAAGAGGGTCTGGACTATAAATTAAACACTTTCACTCCTGAAATAAGTGGCTTTAGAATTCCCGGCTGAAGCAGAGGCCTCCTTGGGAAGACTCCAGCTTAAGCTGACTGCTGACCTGCACAAGTTCTTTGTCCCCAGAGTGCTGAAATCATGACAGCACAGACTGAGGTGTTCTGCAGACAGAGGCCAGACAAGCAACCTGAATATGAAAACGACAAACACAAAATCCATTTTGTTATTTCTGCACTGCTGAACCATGTCCAGGGCAGTCAGGCAAGTACAAGGTCACCACTCTGAAATCCTACAGTGCAAGTGAAGTGACCTGCAACGTGTTGGGATAACATGTGCTGCCAGTGCTGGGACACTGTGGTGCTGGTGCAGGCAGAGGAACAAGCAGACTCCTGAGCTTGCATTGTAGCAGTGGCCAGTGAACATCAGAGTGATTCTCTTGGTGTGATAGAACAGGGAACACCAAGCTACTATTCAAGGTGCTTAAAATGAAAAAGCACTTTCCTCTCAGCAAGGGTGGTACCTCAGCATAGTAAGGGCAAGGGAAGAATTAAAATTGTGAATTAAATGTAAGAACAGGGCGTAAAGTTGGAAGGTTTCTTGCATCATCCAGCACAGAAGAGATGAACTTCTAGGATCTCTAGATTCTAGGCAACAAGCCATCAGACAACTTTATTTTAAAGGCTTTGCTTCAGAGATGAGGGCTGCAGAGGAGTATTGGAGCCAGGCCGTGACCTTTTGGCTAAGGTGAACAACACTATCATTTCCCTTCCCTTCAGGTCATACCTCCCAGCACCACTCTCAGTCAGAAGCCCCACCCTGTTTACCATAGGACTCTCCCTGCCAGGTGAGTGGCTCCACACACCTGAAGCCTGGCTTGAAGTTGCATCAGCCTCCAGAGGCCGGGAGCAGCCAGAGATGCCCTCCCTGGAACCCCAGTTCTGGGAACAACTCGACAGGCGCCATCCCCATGTGACAAATCCTAGGCTACAGGGTATCATACTACATGTACAGCCTTGTTTGGGACAGCAAGGAGAGCTCATCAGAGCAAGGCAGGAACTGCCTGTTCTCAAAAGGCAACACCAGAAAGAAGAGGGAACCTCAAATCCTGCCTCCAGTAATACAGAGAATCAGTACTTGGCACAAGCCCTGGAAACCTTTCTCCTCACGAATGCTTTAATCATGAGCTCGATTTTGCCAGCTCTGACACAAATACTCCTCTTCCCTGTAGTGCCATGAAGCTTCAATCCTGCCATATGGCATCCTGGCCTGGCTTCAACAGGAGGAATGGAAGCACCCTGTCCCAGCCTGGCTTTTACACCCCTCCTGTAACAGCAGCAACAGGGAACGAAGTCTCTTTACCCCAACCCCAGCTGAGGGCAGTAGGGAAAAGTGGCTCTCCTGCATGCCAGCTATGTAATACAGCCTCAAACACATTGCCCAGAGAAGCTGTGGCTGCTCTATCCCTGGAAGTGTTCAAGCCCAGCTTGGACAGGGTTTTAAGCAACCCGGTCCAGTGAGAGGTGTCCCTGTCCACGGAGGGAGGGCTGGAACTAGATGGTTTTTAAGGTCTCTTCCAACCCAAACCATTCAATGTTAAAAACAAGTGTTGCACTTATCACCTCTCCCACCAGCAGTAGTCTGGAGCAGTGGTGGCTCCAGACTGGCCCTGCTTTCAGCAGGAATGCCTGCGGGTGTGCAGTGAGCCACGGCCACAGCCAAGGGAGGCGGCTTCAGGCTGGCTCCGGCGGGAGCATCCCTGCCCTGCTCGGGCTCTGGCCGCGCACGCCAAGGTGTCCGCACAGGCACACGGGGACACGTGGGCACCTTCCGAGTCTCACGTGGGCAATGAGGAACGGGCTGTAATTATTTATCAGGCAAGCAGGGACCTGATGAATGCTGCTGCCTGCCGGAGGGCGGCCTGGGCTCTTCCCACACACCGTCTAGAGTGAAAAACCCCCAGTGTGAGTCAGGCTCATCCTACACAAAGCACAACGCTGGAAAAGGCCGGCTCAGGCACCCGAGAGCACGCTGCCGGCAGCGGCAGGCGGACACTGGCTATGGCTCACCACGCAGGTCACCCACCGGCGCCTGGGGGTACCCCCAGCACCCGGCCTGCGTGTGGGTGCAGGAGGCGCCCCGTCCCCCAGCTGGGGGACACCGAGCCAGAACCCCCTGCAGCCCCGGCGGGCCGCCCGGCGCGATGCTGCGGGACGTCTCCCCCTCACACCGGGTGGGCGAGAGGTGGCCGGCGAAGGGACAAGGGGCACGCCGATGTGGGCAGGACAGCCCAGATCCTGCTCCGAGAGCAACAGCCCGGCACCAGCCGCCCGGTGACCGAGGCCGCCCGGCTGTGACCCCGCGCGGTTCCCGAGGCGGCTCCGCACCCTCCGCGCTCGGTACCCACC
>VZRZ01006916.1:8822-57596 GCA_013398175.1 Climacteris rufus | reverse complement strand
GGCGGCGGCGCCCCGCGCGCTGCGCACGCTGGGCACTACCACCCGCATCCCGGGGGGGGGCACGGTACAAACACACTCTCCCGACAGCACCGCCCGCACACCGAGCCCGCCCGCGGGGACCTCTGGGGCGGCGCTTCCCGCGGCCGTCCCGCCACTCCCGCTGCCCCGGCGGAGGACGCTGCGCCGGGAGAAACGTGCCCCGCATCCGCGCCCGCCTCCCCTGCTCCGCCGTGGAATGGTTTGGCCCAGCGGAGGTTCCCGCCGGTGACGTCAGCAAGGGGCGCCCTCTGGTCCCACGGACGTCACGTCATGGAGGGCGCCCCCCCCGCCCCGGCGCAGCGGGAGCGGGAGCGGGCACGCGTGGGGCCCGCCCGCAGCCGCGCAGGGCTCTGCTCCGCTGGGAGAGGCGCTGGGCTGCCTGGCTGAGCCCCGCCCGTCCCCGGCCCCAGCACCACGTGGAGAGCAGCGTCCCGCACGTGTCAGCCCTGTGCCAGCCTGCGGGGCGCTGCGCTGGGCGGGAGCAGCGGAGCAACCCCTGGTTTGGGGCGTCTGGGGGACCCTCCGTTCGGCGCTGTTGTTGCTCTCGCTTCCCCGTGTCCTCTTTGCTCCAGCACCTTGTGTTGGGCCAGAGGGGCCAAGGGCAGCCCAAATTCCAGTGCTGAAATAAGGCCAGTGCAGCCGCAGCTAGTCTGAACAAGCTCCTTTCTGAAAATGTAACTTTTTTTTTTTTTTTCCCCCAGAAATACTGGATTTTTTATGTGCTTGACGAACTACAGAGGTGGCTCGGGGGAGGCAGATGCTTCTGTGAGGGATGCTGCTGCAGGAAGTAGGACAGGCTGGCAGCATGGCATTAGACTTGGGTCTGCTTAAGCGCCCCTGGCTCACCCCTCTTTTCCTCAGGCTGCCAGGGAGATGGCATTAGGGCACAACAGCTGATCCCTGTGTTCCCTGTGTTTTGGTGTTCAGGTGCCGCTGTCAAAGTGGGTTTTTTTCCCCAGCTTGCTGCCTACTGGGCTTAGGGTGGGTATAGCCATCCTCTGGAGACAAGAAAGAATTATAGAATCATTTAGGTGGGAAAAGACCTCCAGGATCATCAGGGTGGAAAGTTTTGTTTGTGTGCTGAGGGCATCCCTCTCTTGATGGGCTCCAAAGTCCCAGTCCCAACCACGCAACAGGATGGGGGACACTTGGGGGACACCCAGAAACAGGGGCACTGGGGAGGCTGAGGATGCCTCCAGTCCTGTCACATTGACCAGGTGGAGCCAACAACCCAGCTCTGCCACTGCCAGACAGTTCAAGAACTGAGTGATATGAATGAACGGTGAGCCTCAAAAGTATGGTGCAAACATTTAAAAAGGCCATTCCATAGCAGCCTCAGAAGAGTTGTCTCAGTTCAACAGCATCACAGGCTGTGCTCCACCACTGAGCAGAAGTCAGGTTTTGGAGAGGATATTGCCTCTGTTCTTTTTCTTTGCGCTGTCAGGATGAATTACCTGCAGGCTGCCCGAGTGGGTGACGTGTGACCTCCTTCTAAGCTGCCAGCAAAGGGGATTTCACAACCTTCCTGAGCTCCCAGAAAGCTCCGGTCTGTTTTGTGTTTGGGCACACATGCAGGCATGCCTCTGGGTACAGGGGAAAGGGAGTTCTTACCTCTACAGGTCCCATCAGAAAGGTGGGCCTCCTCTTTTCCAGTGGGATATCATGAGAGCTCTGACTTTCTAGGTGCTTATCTTTTCCTAAGCTTAACAGCTGATCCTGCTTTCCCCAGTGCAGGAAGGGCATCTTGTCTTTGTTTGGGCAACACTGGTTGATCACTGTCTTTGTTCTAGCAGCCTTTTAATCTACTTGCAGACTGTTTTTCATGGGCCTGGTCTTTCTTTATTTTCCCCTATAAAAAATAAACACGATTCTTTCACATCATGTCTTCTAAATCTCTTCTTAGTGCTCTCTCCTCAAGCCTCTCCTTGCCCCAGCTCTTCCCCTGCTGTCTCCTGCACAGAGCCCACCACAAATTTGCTCTTGTCCTTCTGTGTGTTACTCTCCAGTCCAGGCACATTTGTCATTGTCATACTTGCACTATGAAAATCATTCCCCATTGCAATTTTCATGGTGCAAATAACCTTCCTTCCCTTTTGAAGGCAGGTGCATTGCTTGTCTTTCTTTCCTCACTTGTTACCACTCTTCTTGCCTGGATTTTGGAAGGCACGTGTTAGGGGTTCAGAGGCAACTTGGGAGAATATCTAGAGTCTTCTGGGATGATGGAGGTACCAGTTAGCTTTTCTTTCTGCCCATCCTCTACTTGCTTTGCTTCTCAGGCTTTTCTGTCTCATTTCTAGAGCTGGCTTTGATCCCTTGTACCATTTTGATGCTGTGGACCCTCTTGGCTCTGACCTATTTCATCATAATTTCATCCCTGAAGGCTTGTGCTAAATTCTGTTATCTGTAATTTTTGATCTTTGTTCCTCATTTCCTTTTTGATTATCAAAGCACAGATGCTGGTGGTCTCACAAGCCCTCTGCTGACAGTGTTTTTCTCTCTATGCTGCTTTTCTCTTCAAAAAGATGTGTACAGAGCAGCTGCAGTTTCAAAAGTGGGTCCTACATCCCGGTTCTAAAACTTACAGCTGGCTGTGTGTAGGCTCATCTAGCCCTCCCTAAGCAAAATGTTCTAATGGAAATGATGTTAAACAAAGTAAAAAACCTCAGAAATATAATTAAACAACAGGTAGGCAATTAGTATCCCACTAACTTTTTCAATTTTGTGTTCTGTAAAAGAACAGCCGTGCTGCCTGCCCTGGGCAGAGAGTGCTGGGAGCACAGCGGAGAGGCAGCTGCAGAGCCTGGGAGGGAAAAGGCTGGAGCTTGGATTTCTCTGCTGTCAGACATGTGGACCACTCCTTGAAGATCTCTTAGCTCTGATTCATATCCTTTCCACTTTAAATATGCATAGAAGAGACAGAGGCTTGACTGCCTTGCAAGGCTGGGAGCCCAAGGACTCTGCACGTGACTGGGCTTGTCTGCTCTCAAGGCTGGGCACCCTTACAATGCCAAACTTGTGACTAAGAGTTTATTTCCCTGCTTGTTGTGCATGAACCTCTGTAACCAGCATTTTTCCCCCTTTCCAGAAGACCAGACACCTCTGGAAGGAAAGAGTGGTTGGTGATCCAAGGAATCCATGAGCTGTCCCAATGACCCTGCCATTTTTGGCAGGATTTGGCAAAGAAAATCCCTAACAATAGTGGCCAAGGGGATAGGTAGGCTGGGTTTTGTTGCTGATGGATTAGAGACTTGGTGACAGGGAAGCTGCTGGTTTTGTGTCCTGCTCAGGAGATGAGGCAGCTGGGCCCATCTCTGAGCTCCAAGTCCTCAGCTCCTGTCAGGCATTTGCTGGCATTCAGGTGGATGTTATCCTGATGGCTCTCTGTTCTGCCCCCCTGCCTCATGGGAAAACCCTTGGGTTCTCCCCAGAGCTGGCTGCTCATCCTCCTCACCTCCTGTTCCAGCAGATTTCTTGGAGCTGCTCACCACCCAGCAAGCTCAGCAGTCTTTAAGTAACTACTGAGAGGTGGTACAATATGTTTGTTATTCACTTTATTTCTCTGATGACTCAAGTAGCTGGGTTTAGGCCAAACCACCTCTTCATGTGATCTCCAAGGAGGAAGGACAGAAGGTTTCCTGCTTCCTGCTGTACTGAATGTGCTTTTCTCTGCTCTTTTGAGGGTTGGCTTTCCTTAGCCATGTGTGCCCATGCTTGTGTGATAATAACAAAGACATTTGTGCAGGAAACAAAAGTTGCTGGTGATGCACGAAGCTGTTTTCCACACATACTGCTCTGTTCCCAGGACTTGGCAAGAGTGGTGATTTAGCTCCAAAATGTGAATCTGTGTTTGCTTGGGACATTCCTTGGGGCGATTTCAAAAGCCCTTTTAGCCTTTCATGGAAAATAGTATCCTTCTGAAAATACACAAAAGGTATGATTAATTTTAGGTACATGTGACACAGGGAAAAGAGAGAAGTTTCTCCAGGAACTGATCTCAGCTATCCCATTTGCATCTGACTGATGTTTCCACAAGCTGGAAACAGTGAGCAAATGGAGAGAAAAGGTCCAGGTCAAAGGGTGCATAGGCTGTGAGAAATGCTTTTTCTTAGTTTTTTGACCTGTTCTTACCCTAGAGATGCTGATGTTTCAAACATCCTGTCCAGACTATTAATCCTTTTTAAATGCTGTGGAAATCCCAGGATCAGCAGGCTGTTGTTACTTATTAAAATATATGGCTTTGACTGAAGTTTTTCCAGCATGCTGTAAAAGCAATGATTCCCACAAACTCCACTTCCTTGGGATTAGTAATGGTCTGAGGATAATGATCCTTCCACCTCCTTCCTAACCAGTCATCCCTGAGTCAGGAAAGCATTTGTGCAGTGTTTGGTGCTGCTGCTCTAACTGCCAACATTTTCAGCGTGGAAAGGCATGCTCTGAAAGGAAAGTACCGTCTCTGGGGAGATGGACAGGAATCACTGCAGTGTCACAGGGGATTGACAGGAGGAAGCCTGGGCCAGTTTGTGCAGCACGGAGGGCTGTGAGCATGGTGGGTTTGAACTTCGTGGTGCACACACATCCCAACTCCTGAATTCTGCCATGAGCAATGCCATCCCCAGGGGTGCTGGCTGTTTTTCTGTGGGATGCCTTGTGCCCCCCAGGATGTCCTTTTCCCTGTCACATCACCAGGAGCCCTTCACCTCCCCACCACCACCCTGCTGTGGGGCTTCCTCCCTCCCTGAGCAGCGGGCTGGGAGTGCTTGCCTGCTCTCCCCTCCCTGCCTCACCTTGGTTTTGGGCACCTGGGAAGAATATGGGAGCCAGGACTAGGTGGCAGACATGGGGATCATGGTAGGTTTGAGGGAGGCTGCCCTGAAACAGGTTCACCTGAGGTGAAGTAGGGCAGAGATTTGGGTGTTTAAAACAGGCAGCGTTGCCATAGATAGCTGAGATAGCCTTTCAAAGCACTCAGCTCTCATTAGTCAAGCATTTCAGTCACTAAAGCATTTCAAAAGTGGAGCTTTGCCACTTGAACCAAATATCTGTCTTGCTGAGAAATGAGTAGCAGCAAGTCTGAGCAGCAGATGGGAAAGTGTTCCAGGCAGCTAAGGAAGAAGAAATGTTAGTGACACTTCTGACATCTTGTTAAAGAAACATGCATGTCACTTCATCTCAGATATGAATATACACTGTGGTGGGGGTGATTAAACAGTACTTCATATTTAGAAGGAGGTGTCTGCCTGTGGAATCAAAATTTCTAAGACTTCTACATGTGGCAGCCAGACTTTGGCTTGACTTGCTCCTTACCTCTCTGAATCTACTTTCTGACACTTGGTAATTTTTGGAATACTTATTTATGCTCCAAAGACCTGCAACCTGCCTTTTTTTGGGGCAAAGCCATTTTAATTTCCTTCTATGTGTGTTAGTGACTTTGAAGGGAACCAGTGAATAGCTCTCCTTGGAGCCACTTCAGCTGCTTGTGCTGCAATGCTTGCCTGTATCTGAACAAGGGGAGGATCATTCATTTCCATCAAACATTTCCATTCAGCCCTTAGTCTGCCTTTTGAGAGACAGAAATGGACACATCATCCATTTAGGATGTCACTATGACCTGGTTGTGTCTTCTGAGCAGCTGTCAGATGGTGACGTGATTTTCAGGGGACCTTAGAAAGGTCAGACCTGGCAGGGCTACCATTTCTTGACCTGCTGGAAAGACCTGGAACACGTAGTGATGCAAAAGTGGCTCACCTGCCTCTGCTGAGAGCCTGAGGCAAAAGGGAGGCCAGTGGAAGATCCATCCTCCTTCCCAATGACTGCTTTGGGATATCTTAGGCTAAGATAAGGACAGTCTTCTTCGCATAAGCGTCATTTTTCCTACATTGCTACTGTCTGGGCTCCTCTTGAAAGGCAGAGTGATGGACACTGATGGAGAACTGTGGTCTTTGGCAAAGGGATGCCGAGGATCCTTGGCTGGGCACTGCACTCCTCAGGTTAAGTGATGCTAATGTTCGTCTTCGGAAATAAATGCCACTTCTGTTTTTCACGCTCTGTTACCCTGGTTTCATGGTACCTTGGTGCCTCAGTAAAGGAACTTGCCAGTCATCAGTTTCCAGCCAGTATATCTGTACTTGCAGAGGGCCTGGCACGGTGGAGCTGGCAGCCAAGCCCAGGACTGGACTTTTCCCCGGGGGTGTGCTCAGTCACGGAGCGCTGGTTGGGCTGCCTGGAGGCAGGGCTGCTCGCAGCTCCCAGCTCCTGGTGGCCATCCAGCCCTGGCCAGCACCCAGCTGTGCCTGCGTCACTGGCTCTGCTGGTTGTGCAAGTGCCCCTGCACCAGCCTGACCTGCAGTGGCTTTTGTAATCCGGCTGGCAGGGCTCCGGGGGGCTTTGCCTTCTCCCCCCACCAGCACTCTGGCTTTCCCCAGCACCTTTGCTCAGCACTGACCGGCCTCAGCAGGAGTGGAGAAGCCCAAAATTCAGGCTGGGAAGCTCATGGTGCTGCTGGACACACGAAATTGGAAGTTCCCTTTTGGGCATCTGATGGGGTTTTGGTCGTTGCACTCCCTGTGCAGCCGCCCTGACCTCGGGGCACCGGGCTGCAGGTGGCTGAGCAGCCCCTGACCCCTCTGCCCTGGGCCAAACAAGTGAGTTGTCCAAGCCTGAGGTTTTGCTAACCCCCAGCAAGTGTGAAGACAAGTGTTGGGAGCTGGCCACTTCCCAGGTGGCTGGCTGGGCTGTGTCCTCTCCCCAGCTGTGGCACAGGGGCTGCTTTGCTGAGGTAACACAAACAAGTCATGGCAAAGAACACAAATACGTTTTTCACCCTGCAAAAATGTTCTGCTTATTTGATAGCAAATTCCTCTGTGTATTCCCTACTTGTATTGCATCAAACATAGATTTAATTATGAAGAAATTTTTGTCCTTCCAGGGCAGCTTTAGGAGACATGGAAAAGTACTCTTCCCTCTGTGGGTACATCCTGGAGTTTGGATGAATTTGCTGTTTTCCTCAGAGAACAGCTGAACTTTCTGCATTCATTGTGTTCTAGTTTGGTTTTTGAAAGGAGTTCTAGTTTCACCTCTGTATTCCAGGGGTATCAGGGGACTGATGAGGGCTCTCCCTAACAGACTTGTGGTAGCTAAGTCCAGAAAACAGTTTGCAGAGAAAGTCACAGTCGGGAGCTGATGCCTGCAGGGTGAAAGCATCGCTCTGCTTGGCACATCTCTTCTGTCTTCTGAATCCTTTCACTGCCATGTACCAGTCTCCCCCGACTTCTCTTCAGCCTGTTTTGGTGCTTTACCACCCTGAGTTCAGCGTGTCACCACAGCTCAGACCTGGCTTTTGGAGCATGTGCCACCTCCATCTCCTGCTTCTGGGTGTATGGCATGGAGCAGGCAACCTGTGACTGGCTGTGGCTGATGCCAGAGAGGTGCTCTGAGGCAGCAATGGTCTGAAGAAACACTGGGTTTATTATCTCTTCACTGCTTGGTGAGTTGCCCAGGACCCTTCTGAGCTCCTGCTGAGGGTGTTTCTTTCAGTGACATTTCATCCTCGGCTTCTCAACATGAAGTAGGGATGCACTCGGTGACTGACACGGTGAGGGCAGTAAAAGAGTCATGCAATAGATCCAAGAATGTGATATTTAAAAAAAAAAAACAGAGATACTTCTGGGGTGATTTCAGGATTTCTGTCTGTTGGATGGACAAGGGGCAGTTTTGAATCCTTTGCAAGGGAGCAGAGACTGCCCTGTGAAAGACCCTTCAGTTCAAGAAATTAGGACCTTATTCAACACCAAATCCATTTCCCCTCCACCGAGCTGGGTCCAGGACAGCAGCAAATTCCTCCTGAGATGGACAAGAAGCCCTGGGCACTAAATTTCATGGTGGGAGAGGCAGCCCAGTGACCTAGACCTGCAGCAGGACAGCACAGAGCAAACCTGTGAAACGCAAAACATGCTTGCAAAAGCAGTGAAGCCAGGGTGGTTGATCATTAGTGACTCCAGTGAGGCTTGAATGTGTGTCCTGGAGGGGAAAGGCTGTTTCATAATCTGTTACCTAACCGAGCATCTCTCCTGCTGTGCCATTCAAGATCCAAAGTCTAGCAAAGTAAAGGCCTGATTTTCACTCCAACTTGGGGCTTTTAGGGCACTGTCAAAGGGCAGCATCCTGGTGCTGCTGTTTAGGATTTAGCAGTCCTGGCAGCACTTATTCTTTGTACAGAGCAGGGCAGACATATGCAAGAAGAAAAACCCACTCACCACAACTGACTGAAAGCCTGTCTGGCTGCTGGTAGCCAGGTTCCCATTATCACCAAACCTTCTGCAATTGCTATACTGACTCTTCCTGTAAATGCAGGAAATTACCATGTGGTTGTGCTCATGAAACAGCGTGGTTGTACCAATTTCAGTTGTGATGGTCTCTCTCCTCTTGAAGGAAACTTTAGCACTTTATCACCTGACTACCAGCATGTCTGGAGCTTGGAAGAGGAAACTGAAGAGGGCCACTGGAGACTGAGGAAGGAGCTAAAGGAGGAATTTCCCACATCTCACCAGGACCAACAAGAGTCTCTGCTATTAGAAGTGGATGTCCCCCAGCCAAGGAAAGAGGATACACTCCACAAGGTAACCTATGGTTTTTCCTTCAGGAGCATGGAGAAGACATGAGACTTGGAGGCACTCCCATGGCCATGCTTGAGCTGGCTCTTCTGGGAGAGAGAAGATCAAAGCTCAGAGGTCATAGAAAGCACAGAGGAGAACACAGCATGGTGGTAAATGCCACGTGTGCAGGCCCTTGATAAATGGGTGCAAACAACCCGATATCATGGACTGCACCTAATGATGCCTGCATTCCCACTTGTGTTTCCACCCAGGGGTTGCCTTGGGACCTGAGGTACTGAAATAAAATTACTCTTTGCCATGGTTTGGTGGTTGCTCCAGTTGCCTGCCTGTGTCGACTCACACAACCACATTTCACAAAAATCTTTCACATACTGCCATGAACAAAGACGATACTCACATAGAAGTTCCTCCTGAAGGGGAAAAAAAATAATTGTTATAGATGGGGTCTAAGCATGTGAGGCGTGTGCCTGTATCTGTCACAGCCAACCTGTCAAAATCCCGGGCTGCAGAAACCCTCTGGGTTAACAGGAACTGACAGTGATTCAAGCAGCCAATGCTGCCCTCCAGTGTGGGGTGTTTTAACTTCACTCTACAATTGCTTCCTTTCTTGGGGCTAATAAGTGCATTTAGTGCACTGATGAGCATTTCACCTCATGACTTAATCTAACTTTCAGAAAATAATTTTAAAACCTGGTTCTTACGAACTGTTACTGCTTTATTTCTACGAATTACTTCAAAAATATAAAGGAATGTGTAAATATAGGAATATGGCTTTTATAATTTATATTGTTTTTATGTCATGTGCAGTAATTTTTACAAGCTCTGCAGATCCACTGGATCAGCTTCGGGGCACCTTGTGAGAGACAAAGGACTTCATACTTTCATATACTGAGTATTCAAACTATGACCTAACACAAATCACACAGAATACAAAAACATGGTGAGGTTGGCAACAGACAGAAACATTTGGCCAGAACCGTGGCAGATCTCTAAAACACCATAAAGAGAAATCAGAATGTTGTCCAACTATTATCTCAGGAGATTTCTGATAGTCCATATAGTATAAAGAAAGAATAAATCTTTCAAATCAAAACACCCTCCAGCCCCCTCAAAGCATTAGGAGCTGTTCATCTCTAAACATGCAATTCATCTCACAGTCAACACATCACATGAACATGAACAAACATCTCAATCTTGTGCAGAAAGAACCGGGCTCATTTCAGGTACAGCTGATTTTCATGTATTACTGAATTATCTTTCTTCTATCATTCACCTAGAATTTACTATGGAATTTCAATCCGTAGTTGCATTAAAGGACAGCATTCGTACAACACTGAGTTAGTGTGCTCAAGTACTCCCAACCAACAAGTTGCAGAACGGTCAATTTAGCCACATATTCCCTGTCTTCGCTCCCAGGTAACAAGGGATAGGACAAGGGGAAACAGCCTCAAGTTGTGCTGGAAAGAACGGGGTATTTTACCAGGAAATACTTTTGGGTTTCTTCTCTCCCCCACACCCCCACCACCTTCACTGCAATGTGTCATAGGGAACGTCCCGAGGAGAGCGGGAAATGCTCTGGGTTTAGGAAAAACGCAGGAAATTGACACGTTCCGTATCCCAGACACTTCCCGACGCCACGGCACCCGAGGCCACACGCAGGGTGCCAGGCGGGGTTTGGTGCCACCCCGGTGCCCTCAGCCCCCGGGGCGGGCAGGGCTCCAGGCACACGGCAGCTGCCCCCGCCTCCTTTCCCGGCTCCCTCCGGGCTCCATGGTGCCCTCAGCCCTTCCCCAGAGCTGGACGCCGCCGGGAGCTTTCCCCGCTTGGCCACGCAGAATTCCCTGAGCCTCTGTGGTACCTACAGCACCCGAGCTGCCTGCCTGAGCCCTCCGCACCCCCAGCCCCTCCCCGGGCAGCTTTTAAGCCTTTCCTACCTCAAAGAATGGGAACAGCCTCTCCCCTCGTGCTGTAGGATGCGGCAGGAAGCCCTTGGAAAAGCCGGGCGGCCCTTCTGCGTCCGGGTGCCACAGTTGCCCTCAGGCTGGGAGGGGGAACAGCAGCAGCCTTTTCGCTCATCTTGGAACTGCCTCAGGTGCCTCCTGAGCCTCCCTTGCTCCAGGTTAAACACCCCCGGCTCCCTCAGCTGCTCCTCATCAGATCTGTGCTCCACACCCTTCCCCAGCTCCATTGCCCATCTCTGGCCATGCCCCAGCCTTGCCATGAGGGTCCCAAAACTGAGCCCAGGATTTGAGGTGCATCCTCAGCAGTGCCAAATACAGGGACACTGCTTCAAGTCACAGAATCCCATCTGAGCTGGAAGGGATCCACAAGGATCCTAAAGTAAAACCAAAAAGTCTCGCAGTGATGTTAAAATGTTGGGAGCAGCAGAAGAGAGCAAGACATTTTTCATATCAGAGCATCAAACAACCTGAATTAATAAAGTGAAATGAAAAAACAGGAATAACATGGAACAAACCCAATTTATTTATATATTGCTGTCCATTATTTTAAAACTCGACTTTGTGTGGTTATGGCATTTTTCACTTTTCTTTTCCTGACCAGAACTGAAAAAGTTCAGTTAAAAATAAGAGCGATGCAGATCTGCTGCTGGCCATGATTGAGACCATCAATGATGGCAGTAACGCCTCTGGGATAAAATATTAAAGAAGGAAAAAAAAAGGTATGGCCCAGATTGCAGCCAGAGAAGAAGGCACAGTGCCAAGGGAGATGGCCCTTAGGGATGGATGTGAGGAGGGCAAGGAGCAGCAGAGTGGCATCAGTAGCAATTCCTCACGGCAGCACGCCGAGCCAAGGGAACCTCCTCACAAGAGCCAAGTGGCCAGAGCTCCTCAGGATGCCACATAATTTAATTCCTTGCCACCTTTTCTCATTGAATGTCCCTGAGCCTTTGGACAAAGCAGCTGCACATCTGGCCCTGCTACCTGAGGACTCCCAAAATGGCTCCATATCAGCTGCTGGGCCAGGCCCTGGGGGACTTGGTGGCACAGGCCTGTGCTGGGCCAGCACCTTGGGGACACGGCTGTGTCCTGATGCTGGGAAGTGCTGGGTTCCCCTGTCCAGCAGGGTGTGCGGGCGGGGCTCCAGCAGGGCTCCGTGCCCTCTGACCCCTGTGGCACCTGGACATGGTCACAATCACGGCCACGCCCGGGGATGCTCCGTTGACAACTGGGCACTGCCAACGGCAGAAGCTGTCCTGGGCAGCACTGCGCAGGGTGCAGCAGCACAGAGCGCAGCGGAGCTGGCTTTCTGGCGGGCACTCCTTGTCCAGAAAGCCTCTTTGGAGCAGGACTGTCATTGTGGAAGGCATTCCTCGTCTGGAAGGCCTGCTTGTGCCAGGTAATTCTGCACTGGTCTGGAAGGCAGGGGGAAAGGGCAGGCACTGATGTCTCTGCTGCCTTCCATCACTGTAAATGCACACGAACCACTTCAAACACAGGTTCTTACTCCTGCCTCTGCAAGCTGAGAGCAGTTTTCTGTGACAGCAGTCACTAACCAGGGAAATTGCAGTTAAGGCCATGTTTATGTAATTATTTATTCTCCAGCTTGCAGTGGGAGAAATTAATTTCAAGTGAAGCGGGTAAGGTTGCAGGAGGGCTTGCTGCTGATTCAGTTTTAAGCCTAAGTGTCTTTGAGGAGCAGGAGAGCCAGGTAAACCCTGGTAAAGGAGGGGGATATGGGCAGCACCAAACCCCCTTGGTTCTGCCCCATGTGCTGGCAAAAGGTCACAGGTCTGAGAAGAAGAGGGTTGATGGCAGACCCATGAGATCTGTGGCAAGAGCAGCTCTGGGCTTTTCCTGGGCAGTGCCCTGCAGGAGGTGCTCCCGTTGGGGCCTGGCGTTGCCACGTTTGGAATGGGAGCAGCTGCGAGGGCCCAGTCTGGCAGTTGAACTGTCACAGCCAGTGACCCCACAGGGAGAAGGTAAAGCCTGTGTGGGAAAACCCACATCCCAAAAGTGAAGCCAAAGCTATTGATTCATTATTTTCCCAGTTTTAATAATTAGGGCCTTGTATATCTATATGTGTATTATATGTATATAATTTTAATGGCCACCAGAATATTTTAATGATTCAAGGCCAGGTTGGATGGGGCTTTGAGGTGGTCCAGTGAAAGGTGTTCTTGCCCATGGCAGGGGAGTTGGAACTAGAGGATAACTTTAAGGCCTCTTCCAACCCCAAACATTCCATGATTCTATGGTTCTACAAATCCAGTGTCTTCTCTGACTGTATATCAAGGTGTCCCTTCAAATAACTAAACGTATGCAAAGACACCAAGCTTTTCTCATAATAATTAGGGAAGTTAGCGACAGCAACATTGAAAAGAAAAGCTCTTGAGATGGGTGCATAAGGTTTACGTTTCCAAGCAGCTTCCAAGCTTCCTTGTTCCCTTAGAGCAGCTCTTTGGCTGTGGCTGGATGGAGAAAGGCGGAAAGAAGAGCACTCAAATATGTCCTGCTAAGGGATACAGAAATCAGTCTGGGCAAACACAGCGCTGTAAAAAACTTGTGAGAACTCCCATCAGGGTCACTTGGGTACCCACTCCCATCTCCACAGCAAGGACAGCTTGTGTTCTGAAGCACAGCTTGGTTGCAAAAGCTTTTGTGCCTGGTGGAAATTGTGTTAGGTTAACAACACCCGAGCAACCTCGGATCCATGGGGTGTCAGTGTGGTTGAAAACCTGGCCCTGCCAAGGGCATTTGCAAAACTTTTTGACTGTTTAGTGAAATGTAGATTTTACTGCTGGCCACTCACATGCTTTATGGCCATGTTAAGGATAAGCTGGTGACAGAGCAGGCTTCCTGCTCATACTGTTCATTCACGTGTGTGCCTGCATCTCCATCTGCCTAAGTTATACCAATGCAAGGTCCATTCAGCAGAACCTGAAAGAAAGCTGGAATGACTTCTCCTAGTACTGTGCACTCCAGACTTCTCTCACCTTCGTTTATCTTTAAATTCAAGTGGGCATCTTGGTTTTTAAGGCAGTTTATTTATCAGAAAACATTATGGTTTTCATGATTCAGAGGAGGGAACAATTATTAAGTGTTTGTTTGCTTGCTTCCAGATCTGTCCTGTCAGCTTAGTGTGAGTGTCTATTCCTAGGCTTCCCAGCTGCAGGGTGAGATGGGTGTCTGACAGGATTCTCATCCGTAGTGGCCTGTGTCTTTCTGTGGCTTGCAGAATGGTTTCCTGCTGGTGCCTTACCTGCTGCTGAAACCATGCCCTAGAGGTCAGCTGCTTCATCTGCTCATCAAAGTGTCTGTGCTCCTGTTTCGTATCAGTTGCCCTAAGTGGGTTGGTGCACAAGCCTTCACATAATGCTCCTGTAGCCTCCTCCCCAGCAATAAATCATTTTGCTCCCTCAGGAGTGTTAGATGCTGCAAATGAATGTCCCAAATTGAAATGTAAAAGTTTTCAGTCCTGTTTCTGCCTGTTGGAGATTTTTTGCTTTTGCTGAGGTGATCTTGTTACCTTTTAATCTAGAGCTGCCTTTTCAGTGCTTTTTTTCCACCTCTTCTTTCCTTCCCCTTTCCACAAATGCTGCCATTCATCTGAGGCCCATTTGGTTGTCTAAAAGGAGAGGTCTAATGGCACATTTATTCTTAAAATTGAACCAAATCTCCTGGAGTCCATAGCAGTGGCCTGGTTTGCCATGCTCTTGGCCAAGCCTGATGTTAAGAGCTGACCTGAAATGCAGCATCACCACTGGGGGAAGGGCAAAATGGATCTCTTGGGTCTGCCATTCTTAGCTGTGTGTAAAGCACATGTTTGGATTGTATATGTTTGGGAGCAAAGACTCTCAATCAGGCACTCCAGGCTCTGAGTGCAGCATGTCCCTGGAGATCTTGACCCCTGCTTTAGGCATGTACTCATCCAGATGGTGAATATCTGTTTTTTCTCTTCTAGAGAAGCCGACTCAAAAGTGAGGGTTCATCATGGAACCTAGAGACAACCAGAACAGCAACAATAGGTAGGAATTAATTTGAGGTACTCCTGGCTTCCCAGGTCCTGTGGAAAATATTGAGATGGTTTAAAAAAATAATCCCCCTCCTCAATGCAGAAATCATCATCAGTGAGTGGAAGAAGTAAAGTAAGGATTGTCCTGTCACTGAGAGTGCCTTCAGAGCACATTGATATTTTCAGAGCTTCTGTTACAGACCCAGGCCTGGATGCTATCGTGGGTCAGGGTACATTCTCTGCTGAACTTTCTGAACCAAATCTCTAATGACTGGAGCCAGGGCACTCCCCTGTCCAGTTTGGGATGCTTTGGGCCTAGGACCATTTTACTGTTTCAGTCTGTAGCAAAGCACGAGTTGTGTTTTTTTGGGGTGGCAGCGATTTGTGCAAGTTGTTACTTCTTGTGTTTGAAGCTGATGAGGAGTGAACTGATATTTCAGGGCAGGCATTCAGTTTCCTCTGCCTCTTTGAACATTTGGGGTGCTTGGGATTTCCTGGTGACACATCAAGTGTAGACCAGCTGCAGCAAGTGCAGCACTGTTTTTAACTCTCCAGTTCTGAACTGTTTTCCCCTGGAGATGGATGGGGTGGCACTGTGGAGTCCCTCTGCTCCAGGGCTCCGAAGTGCTTAGTGTGTTGGTGCTAAGCCTGGAGGTCCAGTTCCCAAAGCTTCCCAAGTTCCCTGACATTAAGGGAACTGTGCAGTGTTAGGAGTGACAGCAGAATTCAGGTTTTCAAAGGCTTTGAAGAGCATATAGACAAATATCCTCAATATACCCCCTGCCAGGTCAGAGATGGGCAGACGTGGTGTCTCCAGGGGTGTGGAGACTGGGAGAGCTCCAGGCTTATATTCAAAATGGGCATTTCAGTAGACAGCAGATGCTTCTGCTCTGATTTAGGAATGCCATCTAGTGCAATACAACTGATTTGTTTAAAATAACAGCCCATCAGTATGAGACAAGGCAGCTCTGCCTTTGCTCCAGGGATGATTAAACTTTCAGGAGCTGATTATTGGTGTGGCATTCGAGAAAGTGTCACTGCTGGGGCAGACAAGGCTCTTCCCTTGCAAACTGGAGCACTTGGGAAGTTGGATGTACGAAGAAGAATCTCAGAATTGTTTGTATACAGTAGACTGTGCAGGAGAGTAGAAATAGATACCTGCATCCACTATGCCTGCATGCTTTTTGTTCCCCAATGTCCATAAATATGAGAGCCAGAGTTTCCCTTATTTTGCAGTAGTCTTTCACAGACGAGGTGCTGGGGATCTGGTTTTCCATGATGTGACACAGCTTTGTCACTGTTTTGGTGTGGGGATGGTGGAATTGAGTACATGCATATGGGGCTGAGTCCCTGAGGAACAGTGGGCTTTGACCTGGTATTTTCTGAATTTCTGAGATCTTTCTGCTTTAAATGCGGCTACATGGTTTTGCAGGTAAAGCAACTTTCCAAATATCCCTTTAAAGCAGAGAGTGAATTTTCAAGGCTGTTTATAAAGTAGACAAAGTTCAGTGTTTGAAAGTGGCCACACCTTCCACACAGAGGATTCCTTTTTACTCTGAGGTGGAGAGTGGGGTGGAAGTGTGAAGGAGAACAATAATGGTAGTTTCTCCCATTGATCACTGCAAATGGATTTGCCAGCTCATGTGGTGATCACCCCCAGTGACTGCTTCTCCATTTGTTTCCCAATGAAATGAGGGGATAATTTTTGCCTTCCCACCATTCTTGATGGATGGTGTCAGTAGGAGAAATTCCTGAGAAGGATGTGTGCTATACCGTGTGTGTCTCATTGCTCTGTGGTACAGCACGTGCTTGACATCACTGATTTGTCCACTGCAACCATCCTGTGGATTTCAGCATTGCTTTCATGCTGGACATGTGGCATTGTCTGAAATGTCCAGTTTCTGCCTGGGGTATAAACACTGGTTAAAGTGTTACCTCACCTTTCTCTGTCCCTTTCTGAAAGCTGCTACAACCAGAGAAACTTGCTCCACATTCTGGAGCAAGACAGGCGGCGGCAGAGGGTTCCTGAGGAGAAAGAGCTGTTCTCTGAGAAGACTCCCCTCTTTGCAAAACCACACAAGGTAATGGTAGTAGGCTGCAGGGTGGAAGGAGAGGAAGGAGGATTGGGGTGCAAGAGGAGAGCTGTGTCCATATGGGCTGTAGCAGACTTGAGCCTGATAGCTGCAAACACAGCACCTTACCATCTGCTGAGCTGATCTTGCCTAGCTTCACTTCTGGGGATGCATGGTGTTCAATTCAGATCCTGAGGAAGGTATCTTCCTCATCTGGGTCTCTTGGGGGGTTTTGGAAATTTCCACCTCTCTGTTCTTCTGTTGCAGACTGATAAAGGAAATGAGCTCTCACAGCGCATTAAGAACGTGCTGGGTAATTATGTGAACTTCAAGGAGCTCCTGAGCCAGAATTTCCCTCTGAATCCCATATGGATTCCAAGACAGTCCAAATCCAACTCACAGACTGGTAGGAAAAGTCATGGGCCAACTTCCACCCAAAGAAACCCATATGAGGACATACGGAGAATATCATCACCTGGGTCACCAGACCTCCGACCTAACCCTGACAAAAACTATGACAACAGCAATGAGGGTCTCTCAGATCTGAAGGCAGAAGCCAAAGCTACACAATCCAAATTCAAAATTCCTCCTGAGCCTGTCAAGGTGAGTGCAGTTGTTGAGGGGCTCTGTTGTTGACACTTCATCAAGGCCAAGGGACCAGCACAGCAGCCCTGCCTGGCTTGTGGCTCAGCCCCCTGAGAGCTCCAAGGCACTTGGTTCCCAGGCGCATTTTGGGGTTTTGCCAGGCTCATCCTTCAGCACTGAGATCTTGCTGTGCCCTAGGGAATGTAGGAGCCCACAGTGCTGAGCCACAGCAGCTGGGTGAGGAAAGCCACGGAGATGCTTTTCAAACTGCGTTTTGCCTTTGTGATGAGAAGGAAGAGCTGGAGCAGTCAGCTTTTCATGGAAAAGGGTGTTGATCAGCTGCAAAGGACTGTAGGCAATAGCTTGTGAAAAATGAGAGGAAGCTGAGAGCTGGAAACCAGTGCAGGGCCTTAACTTCTGCATGGCCCATTCTTCATGATCAGTTGCCAAAAAGAGAAAGCACAATTCTGGGTCTAAAACTCTTTGCAGTGCACAGTGCTACAATCAGCCATGAGGCCACCAGAAATGGGCAGTGTTTGTCCTGGCTGCTTGGAAGCCCAGTGAGGGAGTATCAGTGTGAAGAAAGGAACAGGGATGCTGCATTTTCCCTGGAGTGTGTGGTGAGAGAAGGCAAGGAGGGGGTGCAAAGAAACAGCATTTCTGAGAGAGGGTTTGAGCCCCTGCTGGCTTCTTCCATCAGATGTGGGTGGACTCAGCTTTTTGGGGTAGCCCAGACCCAGCTTCTCTCCAGAGTGTGTCTCTGGGCACCCCTGCAGAACATTCCTTTGTCCAAATTTGGCTGCTAAATCCATCGTTTTGCCAAGCAATGGGCGAGTGAGGAATGGTGTTTGGGGATTTGCAAATCCTGCAGAACAGGATAGATAAAGTCAGCAAGAATTACCATAAACTGTATTGCATCTTTCTAGATGTGTCAAAAGTCAGTGTCTTGTCCAGACTGCTGTGAACTTCAGAACCACAAGGAGTCTGATTTTATTGGGATGATTGACAAATAGTCCTTCTCCTCTAGAACTGGCTTAGAGGAATTGGGAACTATTATTTCTAACTGGTGGGTTTTTTTTAACTAATTAAGCTTTTTGCTTCTTTAAATGCAGAGGCAGCCTGTGCCTTTGCAGGCAAAGCTGAGCTGCTCCACTAGCAAGTTAAAGAAAGCAAAATTCCATAAAGGGAGCAGACTGCAGAAACATACTTTAATAATAATAACAACAATAATAATAATAATAATAATAACAATAAGTTGTTGTAGTAGTAGTGGTAGTAGTAATAGTAGTAGTAGTTTAAGTAAGGAAACAGTGTTTCCTGGCTGCCAGTTTCCAAGGGGAAGACAGACATTTTTCTCAGAGGAAGTGACTGGGGGGTTTCAGCTGTTTTTCTACCTGGTCTCCATTATTAACTGCCCTTCAGATGGGCCTTTTAATCCTTACCAGTATTTTGTTATGAATGGACTTGCATGACATTTATAGAGCTGTTGGTAAGCAATGTTTGCTGAGAGCGTGCTTGTTTTAGCCAACCATGCCCATTTATGTGAGGTCCACTGAAGGAGTATTGATGGTAGGTGCTCCTAAATAACACATCTCCACGGGGAGGCATGTACAAATGCAGGAGGAGGTAGAGCCCTCTGACTCTCTGAAGGGTGGAACTTCCTCTGTCTCCATCAGCAAAAATGCTGAGAGCTGCTTCTCTCACTCTCTTTCCAGGAGACGAGCAGCTCACTGCCACCTCTTCAGACACCTACGAGAGCAGAGCCTTCCAAATTTCCATTGCCAACCAAGGTAAACCAAGCTCTTCTTGCCATGGCTTTGTGGCTCTTGCATGTGAATTCATCTGATTCTGAGCCCAATGGATCTTGACTTGTGAAATGGCTGCTTCCAGCACATGGTGTTACTGAGAACCTGCTGCCATTGTGCTTCTGAGTGGTTTTGAGTGGGCTGACATGGTAGCAAAATTATCTTGCTTCTTTTACCTGTTTTCATCAAGCTTTGTATTTTTAGAGTTGTAAAATATTTGAGCCACAGGAGGTGGATGGTGAAGCACAAAAACCATTTTACCTAAAAATATTTGCTGACTGTGGTAAACTGTTTGGCAGCTTTTACAAATGTTTTAAAATATTTATTCCAAAATGCACATACCCCTAAGGTGCCAGCAACACATTTTGGGTGTCAGTAGCATGTATTGCTAAGCTATATGCTAAGCTACTTTGCACTTTGTCCTTTAATTCTAGGAACCTCAACCTGGTGGACCTGCAGCACAGAAGCAGAGTAAGTAGAAACGCCAAGAAAAAACAGTTATTTGTGTGCTGACAGGTAATTTTGTGTGTTATAAGTTGTAGAGAACATCTAGCGTTTACAGTGATGAAGCAGCGTGATTTCCTCTGCTTTGTTAAACAGTGATGAATTTAGAAATGGCTTAAGAAACTGTAAATAATCCTTACCTAGAAACCAAGGTAGCACTTCAGCAGAGGACAAGCAGCGTTCTGTTAGGAAACTCCCATTTGGAGTGGTGAACAATCTTGATGGCAAACACCTCATGGTAGAAAGTGACTTTCTCATCTGGTGCTCAGAGACCATGGGGTAAAATAGGCCACAAGTGAGGCAAATAAATGCAACCTTTTCATTTTTGATTTCCAGAGCAGGCTGGCACAGCTTCAGAAATGTTGCCGAGTTCTCAGACAAGAGCACTGTAAGTAACCTGACTCTGTTCCCATATATGCTGGGCAGTTACTTAAAAGAAACTGGAATGAATGAAAATATGGGGTTTCAGTCTGATTTTCCTTAGAAAACTTCAAAGCAAGAGAAAAACAGCAACAGAAAAATTATTATTTCATGATGGGCTCATGAAATGGTTTAGGTTGGAAAAGACCTTGAAGATCACCCAGTCCAATCGTTAAGCCAGCAATGCCAAATCCACTAAACCATGTCATGGTTACAATGACTGTGTTAAAAACAAAACAAATTAAAACCAGAGAAAAAATCCAAAATAGGAATGTATCAGATTAAGTTTTTTTTGTTCTTTTAATCTGTGGTGCTTCACATCTTGTCACACTTTGTGCCCTTCAACCTACTAATAATGCATTCAACTGACAGAAATTATAAGGGATAGCAGCTGAATCTGGTCATTCCTGGAATACTGCCATATCAATGGAATAAGTGAGTAACCTTCACCCCTGCTGCTTCCTGATTTTGTCTCCTGGTGGCCTTGCAGAGCTCTACAGTCCCAGTGCAAGAGGGTGGCAGCAGCACAAGCCAGCAGCTCGCAGTCAGGGAGCACCAGTGCCTGCCACAGCTCCTCAGACTCTGGGACACAGATCAGCTCCAGGGACAGTGAAGAGCACAACCTTCCAAGGGTGCAGGACCTACCAGCACGTGAGGTGAATACAAAGATGATAGAGAGGCTGCTTACACAGCCTCTTGCCCACTGCAGTGAGGGTGTCTTAGGAAGGAAGCAGATGTTATACTTCTCTTCTGTTACCAAATTCTGCCTGCTTTGTTCTGAGAATACTGATTTGTAAGACCCTTCTCACTCTAGGGAAGGCTTAGCTATTCACCATTGACTGGTTTATCCTTTTTCCTTCAGCAACCATCCATCCATGGTGCTCAAGGAGCAAGTCAGTGCATGTGGCCTGTTTGTTTATAGTCAGTTCTCCACATGCAAAAGGCCAGACTTTGAGACCTCTAGGCAAGAGTCCCTGGGCTCTGTTGAGCTGTGCTAGAACAGAAACAGCCCCTAAAGGCAACAGTCTTGAATTCTTCTTTTCTCTTTCTGTTGGCAGCCTGAGCCATCAACTTCTAAAAAGTGGTGCCTTGACAAGTGGCTGCCCAAAATGAAGCAAGGAGCAGTGCCAAAAGACAGTCCCAGGGAAATTGCCCGTGGGAATGGATGTGAGGAGGGTAAGAAGCAGAAGCAGGGTATCAGCAGCCATTCCTCTCAGCAGCACTCCATGCTGAGAGAGCCTCCTCAGAAGAGCTGTGACCAAGTGGCCAAGACTTCTCACATGAGCTGTGGCCAAGAGGACAGGAATTCTCACAAGAGCTGTGGACAAGTGGCCAAGGCTCCTCACAAGAGTTGTGGCCAAGTGGCCAAGAATCCACAGATGAGCTGTGGCCAAGTGGGCAAGGAGCCTCAGAAGAACTCTGGCCAAGTGGTGAAGGATTTTCACAAGAGCTGTGGACAAGTGACCAAGGACCCTCAGAAGAGCTCTGGGCAAGTGGTCAAGATTTCTCACAAGAGCTCTGGCGAAGTGGCCAAGGATTTTCACAAGAGGTCTGGCCAGATGACCACAGATATTCAGAAAAGCTCTGGTGAAGTGGCCAAGGACCCTCACAAGAGCTATGGCAATGTGGGCAAGGATCCTCAGAAGAGCTCTGGCCAAGTGGCCAAGGATTTTCACAAGAGGTCTGGCCAGATGACCACAGATATTCAGAAGAGCTGTGGCCAAGTGGCCAATGATGCCCAGAAGAGCTGTGGCCAAGTGGCCAAGGCTGCTCAGGAAGCTCATCTTCCAACTAAACACAGCTGCCTGAATCCTCCTGTGCACACCAAGGAGGCCCTGCCCAGGAAGGCTGGGGGTATCAAAAGGCCTGGTGAGCCCTTGGTGCACAACGAATCCAAAAGAGTCCGGAATGTGGAGCGTGATCCTGGTCCTTTGGAAGTCAGAGACCAGTCTTCTCAGGACAAGCCGAAAGTCAAAGAATTCGGGAAGACAAAACCTACTTTCAGAAAAGACCTGAAGCTGGGACTGCATGAGGCCTCTGATAAGACAGAGCACAATGACCCTCAGAAGAGCTGTGTCCAGGTGGCCAAGGGTCCTGACAAGAGCTGTGGTGAAGTGGCCAAGGACCCTCAGAAAAGCTGTGGCCAAGTGGCCAAGGCTCCTTGGGAAGCTCATCTCCCACTTAAACACAGCTGCCTGAAGCCTACTGTGCACACCAAGGAGGCCCTGCCCAGGAAGGCTGGGGGTATCAAAAGGCCTGGTGAGCCCTTGGTGCACAACGAATCCAAAAGAGTCCGGAATGTGGAGCGTGATCCTGGTCCTTTGGAAGTCAGAGACCAGTCTTCTCAGGACCAGCTGAAAGTCAAAGACGTAGGGAAGCCAAAACCTACTTTCAGAAAAGACCCGAAGCCAGCACTTCACAAGCCTACTGAGAAGGGAAATGACAAGGCCTCTCAGCAGGCCAAGGCCAAAGGCTGTTTGGCCTCCAAGCTCATGGGAGATGCCCAGGTCCGTGAGGCTCTCATTGCCAGTGGCCACAGGCCTGGGGATTTGCACAATGAAAAACTGCCCTTGCCTTCTGGGGAGAAGAAGTCATTCTCACCTGCAAGGAAGCTGGAGTTGCAGAGGAAAGGCATGAACAATCCTGAGGAGTCCCCTGGAAAGAAGAAGGTGAGCGGGGCAGAGGGAGGTATGTTTGTACAATGACCAAGTGCTATTTGAAAATCCCATGTGGAGTTTCCACTTCATAGGTTGGGAGTAGAGCTATTCTCCTCCAATAAAGGTATTATCAAACTTCTTAGGGGAATGGGAATTGAAACTTTCCACAGCTGTTTCCAGTTGGTCACAAATCCCGTCCTGAGCCAATGTAAAGCCCTGTCAGCTGTCTAACATGCTTTGGTGTTTTGAAACGTGTGTCACTGTGTTTTCTTGGAATCCTGGTTTCCTCAGACAACAAAAGCCCAGGCCTCTTCTGCCAGAGGAGGTTTTGGCAGCAGGCTGTGTCAGCACGTGGCTGACCAGCCCCCCACTAGCATTGGTAGCTTTCTCTGGGTTTCAACCCAAGCAGAGCTCTGTAGGGTGGCAGTGCCCCCTTCCTGTGCCATTCCATTGCAAGCAGTTTGGTACCTGCAGCACTTGGCACATGGATAAACAGGCAAAAAGCTTGTTTGGTGTTCCCTGGAATTGTTGTGATGCCAGCAGTGATGCCTAAGAGGTGTCTGTGTCCAGTCAGGGGCTTTCCAGAGAGCCCTTTGCAGAGTCCCTCAGCCATTACAGTGCTTCCCCTTGAAATACAAAACAGCCCTGTATTCAGCTGAGGTGGTTGTTGCTCCCAAGTGTTTTTTGGGAAGTTGGTTCCTGCATGGGTTTTATTTAGTTTTGTCATTTTCTGAACTTCTTGGAGTTGTGGGGTAGAATTGAGACGAGCAGGGCAATGGTGAAGAAGCTTGAAAGACCCCTCTTACAGAGCAGTGGGAGAAAGGGAAGCAGGCAGTCAACCGGTCACTTCTCCTGCTGTCTCCGAGAGCCAGGAGAGGAGCTGTTTGATGCTAGGCATGTCCTCCCTTGCAATGCTGCCTGACTGCAGGCAATGCCAACTCAGGGCCTGTATTGCAGACGGGAGTGCAGATTGGCAAGAGAACTCATTGGGAGCAGCCCTGTGGAGAAGCTGCTCCATGGTTCTGTGTTTGTCTGTGCGCCTGGGAGAGAGACACAAAGGCCTGGAATGCTTTTGGCTACCCCCAGGCACACTGTGGGTAATGCCAAATGATAAGGGCAGCTTCTCTGACATTTTCTTGGCTTGTAGCAAAAGATTCTGAAGTTTCTCCTTCAGGTGAGCTGATGATTTGCACACTTGATGTTGTCAAATCTGTTAGAAAATATGTAAAAAAAAAAATTCATGTATTGGCTCTCTGCCTGAATGGTTCCTGTTCTTCTGGCAGACAATGGCAGCAGTTTTAACTGAGTGTTTAAAATTTCTCCACTCTCAGCTTCTTGTTAAACAAATCAGAACCCCCTGCACATCTGGGGGATCTGAGGGATCTAACTCTCCCCAGACTGTAGTTTGTTCCTTCCCTTTGATAAGGCTTTTCATAAAAAACATTAGAGTTCTTGCCTTTGCCACGAGGAATTTGAATACATTTCTGTATGATTTATACTGAGTGAGAGGAGAAAAAAAGCCCATCCAGAACAGATGAAATGTTTATTTTCAGCAATAGAAGGGCCTTACTTTTGACTACAGTTAGCAGCGAGAGGTTTAGCAGCTCCATCCCTGCCACTAGAAAACAATTAATCTATCCAAGCAAGAGTAGGGAAAATGTCATATTAGGTTATTTGTCAGTGAGCCTGAAATCTACATCTGCTCTGCTTTGGTTTCCACTTTGTGAGTTCCAGTATCTTATTTTTTGTTTTCAACCAGCATCTATCAAACTTTGTTCTGTTGGTCTGTACTTTATGTGAACTTTCAAGACCCAAGTGATTTTTTTTTTTCTTTTTTTCTTTCTTCCTGTTAGAGAGAAGAGAAGGGGAATACTCCCAGGAAGAAAAAGGAATGAAAACAAGCCCAACAAAAATAATTGCAGCCTTCAGCAAACAAAGACTCCAATAAATTGAAGTGAGTATACAGTGGTGGGATGTCAGAAAGATGTGTAAATCTAAGGCTTCCCTAAGAAGGGTAAGATGATGAACCGTGTCTCCTGTCCTGATAGTCGAGAGTTTGCTGCTCACATAATGTGCCTTCTGAAACTGCTGCAGCTTTGCCTTTCCACCCTGCAAGCAACCAGTCCAGAAAGCAGCTTGTAGGTGTAGGTGGGTAAGGGTAGGGAGTATTTCCCTTCTGACATCGTCTTAAAGCACAGTTTGGCTGGGGGAAGGGATATTCCAATTGCTGTGGTAATGGAAGAGCTTTGGTTCTGAAGTTCCTCCCTTTTCCTCAGGGAAAAGGAGCAGCTGTTTGAGTCATGTTCTGGCTTTTGGAGTGGGAAGGACAGGAGGTGCTTTTGGGGAGAGAGGGCTCTGGATCAGGCCGGGGATGGTGCTGTGCTCTGTGGAGCATCAGCTGTGCCACGGCAGAGAAGCTGGAGAGCACATGTGCAGTGAGTAGGGAGCAAAGCACAGGAAAAGTGGCTGGTGAAACAGGGGAGGTGAGGTGACTGTGCAATGCACAGCAGAATCAGGCAAGATGTGCAGCATCACACCTGAGCCTTCTCACTGGGTTGAACTTAATTTCCTTCTCTTCTGATGCTTTGAGAAGCTGAATAAAAATGATGTAAATGAGCAGTGCTGAAACAAGCTGGAGAGCTCTTTGGTGCTGCTTATTGCTGCCAGAGTTCCCTGCTCATCCTAATTTCAGAGGATCAGAAATCTGCTATGCCACCCTACTATTAAATGTGCGAGTCTCTGCCAGTTAAAAGTCTCTCTCACTTGAAGCCTCTCAGCTTTGTAAGTATTGTCTAGCTGAGCTGGCAAGAATTGGTACGGGATGTAACAAATTTTTTTAAAAATGGATGTACACCATATTAATGAATTTGCTTCTCTTGTCCAGAGCATCAAAAGCTTCATTGGAAAGTGAGAGGAGAAATGTGGTGCTGCCACTTCTGCCGGCCATGACTCCTGCACAACGTGCAGCAAACTCGACCACGACGACTCAAGAGACCCAGAACTGAGACTGACCTGCCTGCCATGACTCCTGCACAACGTGCAGCAAACTCGACCACGACGACTCAAGAGACCCAGAACTGAGACTGACCTGCCTGCCATGACTCCTGCACAACGTGCAGCAAACTTGACCACGACGACTCAAAAGACCCAGAACTGAGACTGATGACCTGCCTGCCATGGATAACCCTGCCAGGAACAAGGATCCTTGTCTGCCAAGTACAGGCAAGTGGAGAAAAATCTAGGTCTAGGATGTTGGGGGAGAAGGAGGGGGTGTTAAGGTAAGTGTGCACACTGTATTAGCTGGATTCTAACTGCTTGCTTTTTCCTGATAATGTAGTTAGTGATGGAAAATAAGCAATTGTTGTGTGGTTAAGCTGGAAATTAGTGTGAGTGGATATTCCCTGTTCCTGCCTTGGCTACTGGCTGTGAAAAATGTGCTGCTTGTAACCCTCACTGTTCTCGTAGCCAATGAGCAAGGAAACTTGCTAGTGAGTTTCTCTGTGCTTGGGAAAAGTTTAATGGTACTAAACATTGTGAGCAGCCAGGTGACAAGCCAAGTTTCCATCTCCATTCTTGGAGGACTTGTTGGGGAAGCAGGCAAGAGGGGGAGAGCCTGCAGAATAGGCTATGTCTGGGATAAAGAAACATTTTCTCTTAAAATGTAGGAAAGTTTAGCTTTGGAATTGGTTTAGGCATCTCTCTCACCATCCTTCTCTCTGTGTTTTGTCAGGGATCTGCAGGGGATGACAGAAGTCCTTTCCCAGGGACTCCTTCACCAAATGAAGACAAGACAAGAAGACCTGAAGTTGGAAAAGTAAGTGTTTGTTTTGCACCCCTGCCTGTAATTTCTGAAGACACAAGGCAGGGCTGGCTTCTCCTCCGTCATGAGCACTTCTTTTGGGAGCAAAGAGAGAGGGAGAGGTGTGAGGGCAGTACTTGCTAAGTAGCTTGGCTACAGCTGGGCAGCACTTGAATTTTTGAGTCCTTGCTGGGCCTGTGAGCAGTATCTGCCAGCAAAACTTCCTAGAGTCCCTGGTATTTTTTTGTTGTACAGTTGTCATTAAACATGTTGTGGTGCAAGCAGTGGGGAATACTGTAACCTGCTGTCCCAGGTGGCCTTTGCAGTGTCATTTTCCATGAAACACAAAGTTGATGAGCCCCTTTGGGTGAAGGGATGCATTGCCATGATGTGCTGGCAAACTTGGAAAAGAAAAGAAGCACGATGTGCCTTGGCTGAATGGTTGGAAAGCGGTAAAAATCCTCACCCTAGGGAGGCAGTTGCTGAAATTCAAAAGGCTTTGCAGGCCCTCTTTGAGTGAAGTAACTCCAGTGACTGTCCTCTCTCAGATGTGCCTGTTGTATGAAGCCAACCAAATGTTTTCTCACTCCCTCCCTTTTTTCCAGAGTTTTCTGCTGAAGAAGGCCAAGCGACGTGCCCAAGAGCCGGACTGACCTCGCACAGCGCCCCAGACAGAATCTGCACTGACCCAGCCTGCAATCCAAGATGCCTTCCCTGGTTCTCAAGGATGTACATAGTTCAAAGTTCTTTGTTCTTCTGAAGCCTTAGAATCAGTCTGATTTTATTTTTTGTTTGTTTAATGCAAAGCACCTGCATAATATTTTTGTTCTAAGTAAATTTGGAAGTTACACCTGTTACATTGGGAGAATTTTGTGGTTTTTTTGGGGCAATGCTTTCCTGCCTTGCAAAAGAAGGTAATTTACTTACAATTGTTAAGTCTTACACGTCAAGCAAATGAAGACACACAAATGTTTCTCACTGGCCATGTAAGCAGAGCTGGCCCTGCTGCCACTCCCAGGAACAGCCAGAGCTGCACGGGTGCCTGCTTAGAGTAGAACTGCATCAAAATGCCACAGTGTGGCAGCAACACCAACCCGGTTGAGGGAGCTGAGGAAGAATTACAAATATAAATTACATCCCCCTCTGCAGGCAGACATTCCAGTGGAATCATTTTCCCAGCTGGTGTTCAAACAGGAGGAAAGTCTGCAGTCTTTCTGGTGGGACTAGGAGTGCACACGTGTTTGGTTTGTATTTTAAAATATGCAAGTATCACATGCCTTCTGAAGTTTTCTGTTCTTAGCTGAGTATTTTAGCAGGATGTCAAATCCAAAGAGTTTTGCAGCAAGCGTGGTTGTCTTAGGAATGAGATGCCATTGGGGAAGAGAAGTATTAAAAAATATTTGAAGCTGTAAAGGCATAACCAAATGAGCATAATCCCCTTTGAATGTAAATAATAAAGTGTATGTGTGGTAGGGCCTGCTGCCACTGGGGGGCTGCTCTGTCCCTCAGCATGGAGCAGGGGGTATTCCTTTGTCATCACTGTCCCCTTGCCAGGACTGCTGTTAAGTCACAACAGCTTTCTGTGCAGCACGGTCATTACAGTTTGTCACCACAGTAATCCTGTATTTTTCCTTCTTTCTTTTTATGCTTTGTCATCATTAGCACAGTTCCAGCAAGCATTTCTAAAAGCAGTTCTGTAAAAAATATATTTAGCTCTGGTGCCATCTGAGATTAACAGTGTAGACAGGACACCACTGTTCTGGGAACAGGGTTGTTCCTTGTAAACCTGCTTTGCAGTTTTCGTGCCAGTCCTTAGGGATACACCTCCAGAGGCCTGAACAAGTGTTGGGGCGGGGCTGTGCATTGAAATACAAATGAGGTGTCTTAGGATCCTGTTCGGAGCTAGTACCATGTGACTTCCAGCTACTTTCCCACCACGAACAGAAATGGAGCAGATGGCCACCAGCACTGCCAGGCCACTTGGTTTCAGTCAGTGTCACCTGGTAGAAAACTTGGGGGTTTTGTTAGCCAGGACATCCACAGAAGAACACATTTGGTCCCAGAGAGGGAACCTTTATCCCTTCCCTTTCCACCCTTGGAGTCAGATCAAGAGCCACAACAGTAACTACATCCTTGCAAGGAGGGTGGCAGGGTGGGACAGCTCATGGCTCTTAACACAGAATTTTTTTCTTGAGAAATGTACCCTGCAGAACAAAAGAATACTCCATGTTGCAACATTTCCCAGCACCAGCATGCTCCAGCCATACAACCAACGAGGTGCTCTGAAGTACAAATGTTTTATTGCAATGTTTCATTATTTACAGTACCGTTCACTTTGTCCCTGGGTGCTACCACAGCGCCAAGCCAGTTTGGACAGGAAAGCTCAATGATGGGAACTCGGCAGAAAAACATGACTGTGCCTCACACTCCTGCTGTCCTGCCTCTTCCCTGGTCCTGAATGCAGAGATGTTTGCTGCTCTCCCTGGGCACTTGGAACAACCTGGTAGTGCGAGACTTTGGTCACAAAGGAGCGTCAGCTGTTGGTCTGTTCAAGGTGATGCAGGAACAGGAATCTGCAGTCTTTCCAGCTGGACTTTACCTGGGATTCAGGCATCACAAGATGTCTTTGTACCAGGACTGTCAAGTTGCTATTTCAATTTTTGGTGGAAGTACTGGTTTATTCCCAATTATTTTTCTTGCTGACTCTGCTTTGGTTTGTGTAAGGTTTTGAGGTTATCTACCTGCTATCTTAAAAGAGCCAGTACCTTGAAAATGACCAGAGTTGCTACTGGAGACTGAAATTAGTCATGTCTTCTAGAGTCGCACGTAAAAAGTTTTCCAGACTACCACAAATTTTATTCTGCATTTCCATTTTGTATAAAAAGGGTGATTAAAACACCACTTAAGCCTACATTTTCACACACTGTAAAGTAGGACAAATTACACTGGTTACTTCAGGAATGACCTCTGAAGAGAAATTCACCTTTGGAGAGGAGGGTAGAAACTACAAATTTTATCGAAGACTAGACAATTCCAATATTCCAGTGGCTAAACTCAGGCGAACAATCTTTTCAGCTTCCTAGCACGTGTATTAGCTCGAGAATGTACTTTGAAAGACAGTTTTCAGACTGAATCCCTGCAATTCCCAGTGCTGCCAGCGTTCCCTTGGGAGGTGAGCAGTGAACTTCTGTGCCTCAGTTATCTCAGTGTGCATCAGGGCTGTCGTTACCTTCTAAAACTTGAGACCCCTTCTGTTACAGAGCTCTTGCACAATTAGGAAATGTTTAAGACTCCATTCCAGAAAATAAGTTATATTAAATGGCACTGGAGCCCTCCAGAGACCACACAGCAGGGCTGTTGGGGGAAGCTCAGCAGCAGGAGCTGCTGCTGCTTTCCTCACTGCATGCCTGATTTACAGTTCAATAATGAGTCCCTGCAACAGCTGCCTCCAATGATTCTGAAATTACAGCTTCTCAAAGATGGGATGATCGCAGCTCTTGTCAGGTTTATTCCTGTGAGTCACACTTTTTTTCCACATTTTCACAGGCTTTTCTGTACCAGTATTGATAGCAAGCCACCAAAAGCTTTACAGTTGCAGAAGATACCATTTTCACAAAGAAAATGTGTTGGATTTCTCCCTTAACCTACCATACAAAACACAGTGTTTAAAAGCTCCACAGTGCCTGGAGGAGGTGACAGAGCTCACATGCAGTCCACAACGTTGCTGGATCCCTGGCCCACGTCCCGGATCTGGCTGCTGAGGCAGGAGCACACGGCCACGCCTGCCCCTGCCCTGCAGTGCGACACCGAGCCCACGAGCTCCCACCTACAGGGAAAAAGAAATGGAAGTGCCTGCTCTTTCTGAGCAGCCTGAGAGTATCCATTTTCTGTGCCTGCAATTCTATTACACAGCCTAGCTGCTCACTCTGCACAAAAATGCACCTCGCTAGCTTATTAAATTTAGTGCCAAATCAGACTGAAACAAGCAGAAGATTGTGGATTGTTACTGAATGAAGGGGCGAGGACAAGGGATGGAGAGGAACAGAGGAGGGAGGAGGTGTTAAATATTTACAAGAACAGCCTAGTGGTATAAGCAGCAGTCCTGCATGGATAGTCATGGATATCACTCAATTACTACCAGGAAACAACAGCTCGACTCCTGCTGCACACTGTTTCTATACTGCTCTGTTTTCATACAGGCAGATTTCATTGTCTTATTAAGCACAACAACAGACTTCCAATTACCTATTCACTATGGGATCAAATGCTTCCACTGTATTCAGGTACACGTTGCCATTATGACCTCCAACTGCAAATATCTTTCCCATCAGTGTGGCTATCCCAACACCCCCCCTGGGTGTTGTCAGCTCTGCCACGTACTCCCACTTGTTGCAGCGCGGGTCGAAGCGCTCCACCGAGCTCAGCGGAGAGTTGTCATCAAAGCCCCCTGCAAGGAACCATCACAGTGTCAGCCTGTGGCACTTCTGGTGCAGCTGATAGCCAGGACTGGCATTATCAGGCTCTCTCTTTACCAGAACTTTACAATCTCCTAAAAAATTAATCTAACAGCTCTCCCTCTTCTCACTGTACAAGCATCACCAGTTTTCTGCTACTCAAGTTGCAAGGATTCTAATTCTATTAATTTTCTCCTTGAATTCATCATACTTATAACGAAACAGCTTCCAGTTTGGAATAGAAAGGATTCTAAGACCAGTAAAAGGATGGTCCTGATCTTAAACTTATTTTAGTTTATGCAAAACAGACTTTTGCAGTGTTTTCAAATTACAGCATTGATGAGTATTTGACTATGGGAAAAAATCCTCAAGACTCATTGGTGCATTCCCCTTGCTGGGAAAGCTGTCATGGAAACATTTTGTTCAAAACCTTTTTAAGCAGTTACGGTAACACACGAGTCAGATCTCTGCAGCTATCACTATGGCACACGTACCTGGCATCTTCCTCTCTCAGGAATGCAGGTAAATACAAGGCAGTGGACAAAAGGCTGTGGAGTAAGTGTAAAAAAAGCTACTGTTGTCTACACTCAGAACACAGAACACACCTAGAGTGCTCTGAAAGTGTGTCAACTTCACAATCATTTCCTAAAAGGAAGGCTCACTAGTCTTGAGAGGATTTTCTAATCTGCTTCCTGAACAGATTAGCCCTCCTGAAATGTGTGTTAGGGGCTGCTTTTCATTTCCTTGCTAACATACCTTGGTTTAAGCGTGCCCTGGTTGTGCTTGCTTGCTTCTCCTGCCCAAGAACACCAAGTACAGGTCAGCTCTATCTGTTCCCAGTTCCTCTAGCAACAGCCTCTTCCAAAGGCCAGCACTTGGCAGCAGCAGCAGCCCTACAAAATGCCACATCCCTACTCACCCACAACATACAAGCAGCCGTGGAGCTCGCTGACGCCGTTCCCAGCCCTTCGCTGGCCCATCTCCTTCACTTCTATCCACTTATCCAAGTGGGGATCGTATTTCTCCACACTGGACAGAGATGCTACACCATCATTGCCCCCCACAGCATAAACATGGTTCTGGAAAACAGTGTATAGAGATTATTGGTAATGGAGTTGTCTTTACTCAGCCTTTCATAAGCAATGTTAAAATTATAGGAAAACGTGGTATATCCATACAGTCCAAACGCCGTGCCCATGACAAACCAGTCCTCTGGGTGAGACAGGAAGCACTAGAGGCAGGCTATTAGTACTTGCTCCCAGTGCCTCAAATACTGTCGGAACAGCTCAATTTGATACGGCTGTTATGCTAAATACCCTCACTTTTTGCACAGTTCCACAGGATTTTGCTGACCAGAGGTGCTCAGCTGCATTTTGCAGGATCTGTGTTGTGCCTGGTGAGAGCGGCTCTGGACAGCAGCGCAGTTCCTGAGCTGGCCACAGCCCGGGAGGGAGCAGTCACTCACCACAAGGGCCACGGAGCCGACTCCTCCCCTGGGGGTGTTCATGGAGGCCACGGTGCTCCAGCGGTCGGAGTCGATGTCGTAGCGCTCCACGTCGCTGAAGCACGTGTTGTCATCCAGCCCCCCGATGGCGTAGATGGGGCCGCCCAGCGACGCCAGAGCGATGCCTCTCCTAGGGAAGCCACGGGATCAGGGCAAAGCCCTAACAAAGGGGAGCGGCACAGCAAGGGCAATGTTATGGGAATGGCACCTGCTGCAAACTATGGGGGAAAAAGTAATGAAAATTTAGGAAGTGAGGCTCATAGGAAAGAATGTGGCTGGCCCTCTGCACACCTGTGTCGTTTTGGATGAATGTCACCTAGGGCCCAGGTCCTCCACTCACATGCTTGGATATATGACATTGTCCAGATATTTGATTCTTCTACCCCAGTACTGAACTTTACACCTCCAATATTGTTTTATTGAATCTGATGATGAACCAAAACCTGCTGGGTTTAACTTTGTTGGTATAGCTGGCTGCTACCATTTGGGAATGGTTGGAGGGGAGGATATCAATACACATTAAAAGGCAAACCTGTGCTGAGTATCAGAGAACTGAACTCTAGCAAGACTTAATAGCAATTTCTTCCATTCTGGTTTTTTTATTAAGTGTTAAAACAGTCGTCAGATTTGTTTCTACTGAACCTACAATCAGTACTACAAAATTAAAAATATGATCTAGAAGCATTGAAAATATCATCTGTGAGCATTAAGTTTCTGCTTTAACTACCAAGAGAGGTGATTTACCATGTCACTGAGAACATTCTTGTCTCATTACAGGTTCACAGATATGAGGCAGAAGCAAGGGAGGCACAATCTTTCTACAGAACAAACATAGTGGCAATATCCTGGGCTTATCTTAAACTGCCTTAGCAGATAACACAGACACCACTTAAGACACCAGTTAGTTTTTTTCTCCAGTAAGTATTCCAACACCTGGGTGAATGGGAGGAGTGGACCACAGCCAAGGCACAGCAGCCCTTCCATTTACCCGGGTACTGAGTAAGAAATGTCACAGAAATCTGTGGGCTGATGGTTGCTGAGATTATGGCCTGGAGTGGTGGCAGGAGGGAGGAAGTGGAGCAAGACAATTCTAGGAGTTTGGGCTTTCTACTTCGATTAGGTCACAGCTACAAATAACTTTAGGACTTAGCCATACTTAATATTTTACTCCTACTTGTGCAAGATTCTTCTAAAAAAAACAAGTAACAAAATGGAATGTAGAATTAAGGACACTGTCTTAAGAAACAGCGGATACAAAAAAATACAGATCTATGAGTCCAGTAACTCCTTAAAAGAATCTTAAATGTCAAAAGGCAAGAAAAGTCCTCAATCTGACTTTCAGTGTTCTAGTGCTTCTGGCCTTTCATGGGAAAAACATAGGCAGCTATTTGTTTCCTGGGCATGAAGTACTTCACTTTTCATGTTATGCTTGCTCATTCTTAAAAAGAGCAAAAAACCCACAGAAACAGTTCATCAGTTTCAAGTTGTTTGTTGGGCATAGCAGAAAGGCCCTGGATACCAGAATGCAAGCATAGCTGGAGTAGAAAAGGTTTCTCCTCCAGGAGCCAGCTCCTCCAAAAAAAGAAAAAAAGGGTAATACCTTTATAGCATAAAGCTCCAAAATAGGGGGGGAAATCCTAGAAACAGCACAGTCTGAAAACCCAAAAAAAGGCAGGACAGACATGATGTTTTTCAGCATCAGCAAGAAATGACGTATCACAGACTAGGACTTGGATCATGGGACACATATACCTCTTTGTGTTCATTGATGCCTTCATCATCCACTTGTTTGTGAGAGGATCAAACACTTCCATGCTTCCTAAGTGTTCATTTCCATCATGTCCACCTACTGCGTAGACTTTACCTGAACACACACACACATCTTTTGATACAGAGATTGCTTGGCAACATTTCAGTTTTCATTTATGTAACATCCCTGCCTATGTGGAGACAAAGAGGTCAAATAAAGGTTAAAAGTTTTTAAACATTTTCAATATCAGAATTTTATTAAATATCAACTTCTTATTTTTATATATTGTACTCAACCAGGAATCTGTTCTAATGTGGACTTTTACACAAAGCTTGAGATTACACAGACAAAAAGTCTTCCCATAATTTGAGTACTGCAGGTCAAATCAGTTTGGACATATGTATCAGTCTCTCCAGATTTTCTATGAAAAAAAAGAAAAAAAATCTCTGTGCTGCTGCAGGAACAGCAGGGCTACTATGTACAAAGAAAAGTTGCACCATTGGTGCTAAGCTCCTCTGGACTGCACAGACCTGTTTTCAGAAGATGGAGACCCAAAAATAAAGACAGGTCTGCTCCTGGAAGAGTTATGGTCTTAATAACTTGCCTGTATGGATTTAAGTATGAAGGGAGCCAGTGAGAGTATTAGCAAATTCTGGGTGACTGCTGTGTAAGGCCATTTCTTTATAAATGGATTTTTATAAAGTAAACCACCTATTTAAGGCAAGAGGCTATATACAGTTCATTTGGGCTGGAAGGAACCTTTAAAGGTCATCTAGTCCAGCCCCTCTGCAATGAGCTGGGACATTTTCATTTTCAGGATGCTCAGAGCCCCATCCAGTCTGACCTTGAACACTTCCAGAGATGGAAGTGCTGTAGCACTGGAAGAACACTTCCAGAGATTTACCACCTCTTTGGGCAACCTGTTCCAGGGTTTTACTCACCTCACTGTAAAAAATCTCTGCTTCCTATCTAGTCTAAATCTACCCTCTTTTAGTTTATAACCATTACCTCTTGTCCTACTGCAACAGACCCTACTAAAAAGCCTGTCCTCATCTTTCTTGTAAGCTCCCTTAAAGTACTGAAAGGCTCAATAAGGTCTCCATGGAGCCTTCCCTTCTCCAGTCTGAACAGCCCCAACTCTGTCAGTTCCCAGCCATGTCTTTGCCACGAGCATGGTCTCAGATTAGTTCAGAATTAAACGCTCCTTCAAGGGGGAGACTGAAGAATATCCAACAATTAAGCAAGAAGAATAGTTCACTACTTGTACAACTAGCAGAAGTACCAATTCAGCAAAAGGAGCAAACAAGTGCCTTTTGACTGGGGTTGCCTGAATAGGGCTACTGACCTCCCACGGAGATCACACCCACGTGCCTCCTCCTGCTGTTCATCTCGGGGCCGAAGAACCAGCTGTTCTTTCTGATGGAGTAACACTCAATGCTGCGGAAGGGGTCCCCTGATCCACCTCTGCCACCCACACAGAACAGCACACCTGCAGGACACAACACAGCCTTCCAGAAAACCAGCAGGAGGATGGGGAGAAAAAGCTGTATTAGCAGAGTGAACTGAAAATTATGGAGTTGGAGGGAAGTTGTATTTCACTTCAACGAGCACAGTCATTATCCTTCATAATTGAACATGGGATTTTGGCCTTTGCTTGACAAGCTGCTATGGCAATTAGCTGTCTCTGCTCTTGTAAAAACAATGCATATTTTAAATATGCTTTTGGTCATTCTGCTTAGGATGAGAAATACATTGTTAAATATAACAACGTAAAAATTAGGATTTGCAGTCTAATATTCATCACTCACTTTTGGTGTAGGTTAGTCAGAGATTTTAAAAGTTAGTTCAACCTTTTTACACCAAAAGATAACTGTCCACTGTTTTCAGCACAGCTTGGAACAGATTGCCTGGTCATAACATACTTAACAGCTCTAGCTTTAATACAGATAGAGCCAATCAGGATAAATTAATAATGCTTTAAAGAAAGAAAACGACTGCTAAAGTTCTGCTAGCAAAATGGAGCACATTACCTAAATACCACAGAGGTACATAACGGCTTTCCTAATTTTGCATGAAGTCATTAACAACCCTTGATATCAAGCTATATCTGCTTGGTATCAAGCCACCTGCACAGATGTGCTGCCTTTTCTCCACACCACTCCCTAGTGGATAACCAGACACACATTTAATTACCAGCAGTCTGCTTCCTTGGTGTTGTGCGAATGGAGTACTCAAAGTCAGGCACTGCCCTGCTGCTCAGGTGAAGGTGGTAGTTTCTTGCTTCATCCAGCAAATCCCTACATTTTAGATTCTGCTTGACAATCTCTTCCTTTGCCACAACACCCATAAGGAAACAAATGGGCAAGAGAGGCAGCCGTACCTGACAGGAATGAACACAGTTGGAGAAACTGGCTGAGCTGGCTGAGTCTCACCGCGCAGGGCTGCACATGCACCACATGGCAGCTCCTGAGCCAGCTGGCAGCCCCACGCTCTCCTCTAGAGAGGCTCGCACAGTTTTTCCAGACAACAGCGATATGAACAGTTCTTTTCAGTGACAAATGTTTGCTACAACCATTTGCATTGAAGCCAAAGTGGAGAACTGTCCCTCGGCCCAGGCTGTGTAGAGGAAGAAGTGCTGCTGCCTGTGCTGCACCTGCCCAGTGTGATGCAGGCAGCACCAGTGGCTTTATCAGGTTAGTCTGCTGAGGGTAACAATTCCAGCTCACTGCTGTGCCAGTGTAAGAGGGCTTGTGCTAGAATGGTTCCTTGTTTTTGGGTGACAAGTCAAAAAGGAAACACTGTCACCATGAACAAAGTGTCTGTGAAGGAGGTATTGCTAGTGCCCTAGCTCACTTCTCTAATGCAGACTTGACAGACTGCAAGATTTAAAAAAATAATAAATGTTGAGAGCTAATTGTTTCCTTCTCTAAATCCTTCCTGTCATTTACTTCAATACACCTTTTGTTCTTCCCTGTAGGACAGTGAAGACTATGAAGGACAATCAGGGGCAAGAGTGGGACAGATGTTAGTGGGGGGAACTGAAGTACACCTCCACCTGACTTCCTAAGGTTCAGAGACAACACTGTCAAGCAGCTCTCATTTGGCTCAACAGCAATGGTGAAGAAGTGCAGTATCTCCAGTGCTTCTCAGAGCAGCAGGATGGGGCTGTTGCAGCACTGGCAGAACTTTGTTTGGAAGTAAGCAGGTGTCCCTACCAGTTCTTCCTTACCTACTTGCTTTCAGTCCCACTTCTAGTTTGGCCCAGCTTCTTTCAGGCTGCTTTGGAGCACCACCACAGCCTTGCTGACAGGCCCCTGAGGTTAATGCTGTGGTTAAGAACAGGCTTGGTTCAGATTCAGAACCTCATTATAACAGTGACACCCATAAGGCTGATTATGACATGGGTAAGAACTGTCCAGCAGCCCAGTCACTTTTTTCTGCTAGCAGTAATGTCCAAGTCAATTGATGGCTCCATATACTCTGGCAAATAACCCATATTTACAGGAAGGGATTTACTTTTTTATTGCTCCAATCTAGGCTCTGGTTTCCATCAACAGAATAAAGCTATTAATCTTATCTGCTAGCACAACTGACAATAAATATCAGTATTAATTTTTTCTATATCTCTATTTATATTGCCTGTAAGTTTAGTTATAGTGTACTAAAGAAGTGGATTTTGTACCAAAACCTTTGTGCTTGCCTAGATGAAACTGAAGGTGTTTGGAACAAATAGTTAATAAATAGTTGTGATCTTTTACCAGGAAATGTGAAAAATGATCCATGAAGACAATGACAGCAGCATCTTCATGAACCTCTCTTTGCTCACCTAATGCCAACATCATCAATTCAGCCAAATGTAAAAGAATCAAGGTGGAGTTTAGTGACAACTAAACATGTAGTTGACCCTACCTGCTAAGACACACGGAGTCTTTTGCAGCACATGGCATGCAATCCTTCCCAGCACAGCCTCTTCACACCTGTCTCAAACACTGTATTTTATATCCAGCACACAAGGAGCTTGAAAAAGTGAAGTTCCTTATGCTTTCACAGGAGGAAGTCTGATGGGTGTCAACTAATTTCAGCTGAATGACCTTTTGATACCTGTGTGTGTTTTCTTTCAGAAGCAGTGAACTTGCATGAAGTCTGGACAATTAAACTGCAAACTCCCTTTGGCTCCTACCGTAGAAGCCCAGTGAGCATGAAAAAGTCTATCATGTTTCACAGCCCACTAGGGCTAACGTATCTTGGTCTTTTGTTAATTAAATACATGAAATATTCTTAAGTAGTATGACTTACGTGTCTGTTAGTGTCTGTTAGTTTCCTTTCCTAGCCATGTAAGAAAACTCAAGAGCTTTGCCTCCCTTCTTACGTACAAATACATAACAGCAAGGGCAGTGAGCATACCAGGCTGAAGAAGCGCCAAACCAAGTGAAGGGATGGCTTTATGTTCTCCATTTCATGTAAACATAGAGTTTCTGCCCTAGCACAGGTGTAGCTTTTTGTTGGCTCCCCACCCCCCAGCCATGAGCGTAAAGTGAGTATTCTTTTCTTTACAGAAACAGGAGAATTCATCTTCCTGATATTCAAGAAATTTAGCGTGCTTCTGCTGTCAACTCCCAACTGTGAATACCAGATGAAGCACCAAAAGCTAGGAACATTTTTCACCTTAAGATCTACCCAAGTACAAAGAGCTGATGACACAACTAACCAGTGACAAGAGAGGCACTTGGTGCCTCGGTCTGCCCTACCTGTGCGAGGATTTCATCCAGCCACGTCGCGTGGTGCTGTGGGTTGGCCAGCAGCCACTTGATAGCAGCACTGTAAACTTGCTTTTCATTTTCAATGTTCAGGTCACTGGAGGACAGGAGTTTATGCAGGTGCTGTGGTGACACGCTCACAAAGTCCTCGCACTCCATCACTTCCGTGAAATGCTCGCAAGCGAACTGATCGGCCATGTCCATCAGGTCGATGCGGTTGTGACTCTCGGCGAAGGCCCTGACCGCCAAGCAGTTGGAGGGATGGAAGTGCAGCTTCATGTACTCACAGCAGGCCTTGGCCACCAGCTCCACCTGCAGGATGCAGGCGGCGTACAGGAGGGGCTGCACGTTGTCCACGGTCAGCGTGAGGCGCGACGAGTACGCGAACTTCACCAGGTCCTCGATGGCGTCGCCGTCAAAGTCCCTGATCTCGATCAGCTTCTGCTTGGCTTCGGCCATCTCCGACAGGAACATGGCTCGGAAGTAAGGGATAACGCAGGCCAGCACCAGCTTGTGGCAGGAGATCAGCTTTGAACCAACCTGGAAAAAAAACCAAAGAACAAACAACCCCACAATGTTTTACTGGAATGGCAGTTTTGGCTGTGAAAGGAGGAACAGTTAAGCTGAAATAAGAATTCTGGACTCGGTGTGCATTGAGCTTCTGTATTTTGCTCACACAAATGAACTCAAATTACCCCAGACTTTTGACACTATTTCCATGTATCCCAAGCAGATCTAAGCTGTAACTTGGCCACCAGAGCAGAGCAAAACCATAACACAAGAAAGCAGTAGCACTGAAGCACTGAACTGGCCTTTCTTTAAAAGCCTTAGGAAGCATCCTTAGGAACATTCCAGATGCATCTTGGAGACAGGAGGAGACTGCTGCACACTTGTTCTTTATGTATTCAGAGACTTTAAGGGGGGAAATTAGAAAGTGACATTTTAGACTACTTAATTTAGACTTCTGGATTTTTACTACTGTCAAGGGAATTGATACTTATAGAAACAAATTTATGTAAAAACAGAGTAATAACAGCTATTTCAGGGGTTATTAAAAGTTACCAATCACTTCACTATTTTTAGAATCTGTTTAGCCACAAAAGAGAGCGTATTCCCCATAAAGAGGAGATATTGCTTAAAATTCTCACGAGGAAATGGAAAATCAGCTTTTCACGTACAAAATTCTAGAATTCCATGACATTAAAAAGAATGCAAGTATTGAAGGCAAACGAACAATCCACTACTTATTTGTGTTCCAGGAGTGCTTTCTTACAGCCTTTGTCATCCTGCAGTCTGCACCAACATGATGGGATGGCTGAGTTACAACCAGTTTCCCTGACAGACTCAAATCACATGTTCATTTTCAGATGGAGGTGTTACAGAGAGGTGTCTTGCAATTAAAAAAAAAAAAGACACTAAATTAAAAAGGGTATTTGGCAGTTTTTTCTACCTCTGATTCAATACACAATTGCTCTACTCTTTTAGAAAGTATGGTCAATGCAAGAGAAACCTACCTGGCAAGCAGTAAGCTGAGTACAGAAAGCAAACACATACAAGAGTACACAGATTAAAAAAGGGGGAAATATGGGTGGTTCAGTGTGTTTAAATGAGGCTGTCCCAGAAGGAACAATTCAGACCTTCCAAATGAACAAAAAGCAAACCAGGAGAAAAGCAGATGGTATGCATCTGCCACCCTCCACCTCCTAACAGCCTCCCAACACTGCTCACATGGCAGCAGCAGCACAGTAGGTGAAATCCCAGAATTTAACTCTTTGGAGCAGAGGGAGTCTCCCTGTGTGCTCCCATGGCTTAGCACTGCTACAGCATCACAACTCCAACTACAGTGCTGATGCAAAATGATCCTACCAGCTGGTCTGCTCTGTCAGGGAAAGCTCCCAGGATGTTCACACCTTCAGAGACTTTTATTCTGCCCACCATCCCACTCTCTAATTAAATCTTTTCTTTTGCATTAAGTGGCTTTACTATGTTACCCAAATCTGCTGAATTTTAAATCACAGAATGGTTGGGGTTGGAAAGGACCCTAAAGATCATCTTGTTCCACCCTCATGTCATGGGCAGGGACAACTTCCACCAGTGCTACAGCATGTTCTTGGTATTTTGACATCAGAGCTCCCCTCCAGTTACTAACTATCATATTTTAAGAGCCAGCAGTTAAATCAATAATTAGTCTGACAACAGCGATGCCAGAATTGCTCTCTAGCTCAGGTCATGCACAAAAGCAGAAAGTTCAGCAGAGATCTAATTATTCTTAAAACATGAGAGAGGCCTCAGCAGTACAGGAAGAAAAATCAAGCCCTCCAGAAAATTCTAATTCAAGATAAGTTACCAGTTACTGGAGAATCACTGATTTAGGAAGCCATACAATACGATGTACATGGGTTGCTCTAGCCTTCACTGGAAGCCAACTCATACCACCTAATAGCCTTAAATTACCAAAGTAGCTCCACACAGATAATACAAATGAACATGAACACAAGCCTAACTTAGGGAAAGTTAAACTGTGGCCCCAGTAAAGTGTCTTTTCCAAGGCAAGTTTCTCTAGCAGAAGAATACATTTAACTGTGTTTATAAAATAAGGCTTTCTGCCTTTTTTCACAAAGGCAGGTGGAAAGGAAGGATGGGGAGAATGAGGTCAACAACAAAAGGGATGAAGAGGGTTGGGAACACCAGGGACACGCAGCTGTCATGGATTTTCCCTGTTCATGTCTAACAGTCAAAGTGGCAGGCTAACAATTTCTCCTAAAGGCTTCTTCCTTTGTTCTTGGTTTAGGAACTATGCTCATTACTTTTCCTTAAATAACTATCTTGCTCTAATAAGATGTTTAGCTAAGCAATACTGAATATTTGTAGGTGCTGGCACCACTCTGTGGACACTAGATACAAATTTATTGTGATCAGGATATAAGTAATATACAGCTGAGTTACAAATAGTGCATTAAAGCAATGCTATGCAAGAATCATGACATTTGCTTCCTCCCCTTCCCTCCTTTACTCTTTGATCAGCTGTAGAACTGAGCTGTCTGGGGGTTTTTTCTTTCTTTCTTTGAAGAACGCTGGAAGTGAGATTTGTTCCAGAAATCCTGTTTGCTGAGAAGAATCTAGCAAAAACAACACAAAATGCAGACATGGAGGTAAAATTTGGGATGAAGGTGTACTGAGAACAAGAGGCTATAAGGAGCTGGAATTGCACAGGAACAGACTGACCAACTGTGGAAACTTGCTTAGAAGGCAAGCTGGATGAGGTCAAAGTCATGTACTTCCTCTCTTGGATTGTCAATATCTTAAATGTTTACATTTCAGCTGTAAACTTCCTAAATAAGGAAAAAAGCATGAGCATATCTAGAGATGCCTCAGATCCAAGAGGCATTCTGTGGCTTCCATATCCCTGCCAATAGGCACAGCCACCTCCAGCAGACTTATTTCTAGCTTAATCTTCAGCCTGTTACATGTGTGACAAGTATCACCTTCAGTGTAACATCACAGAGCTCTCCAGCTTCAAAGAAGTGAAGAAGAGAGCTGTGAAAATCCTTCCAGGCCTCATTTGCCTCAAACACGAAGATGTCATCATCCCCATCACTGCTGGAAGGCCTGGTTTGCTGCTGCTGCTGCTGCCTCCTTTTTCCCTTTACCAGATGCTGTTTTGCCTGCTCAGGGACCATGGATTCTGAAGCCATTGGCTGTTTCTTCTCTCACTGCATCAATCTTCAAAAACTCCTGCCAAGATAAAATCCAGCCCATCAGGAGTTAAGTCCTAAAAGGCAGTTTTGTTCATCTTCCTGTTTAAAAAAACACAAAAAAAGGAGGAAAATCAGACATTAGGTAATGCTAGTACATAACACTTTGATTACAGGTTATAAATACTACCTCTGATCTTGGGGAAGGTGAGAGGAGAAGGGAAAAAAAAATCCAACCCACAGACAAGAACCCTATATAGGTACCTTTAGGAAAAGCCATTATTTGTGAGCTTACTGCCCACACTTCTTGAGAAAGACATGAAAAAGAAAAGGCAAATATGTATCATAGAATCATAGAATGGTTTGGATTGCAAGGAACCTTAAAGATCACTGAGTTCCAACCCCCCTGCCGTGGGCAGGAGACCTTCCAGTAGACCAGGTTGCTCAGAGCCCCATCCAGCCTGGCCTTGAACACTTCCAGGGATGGGACATGCACAGTTTCTCTGGACAACCTGTTCCAGTGCCTCACCACCCTCAAAGGGAAGAACTTCCTCCTAACATCTAACCTAAATCTCTCCTCTTTTCTTTGAGACTGCTCCCATTTGTCCTATGACTGACTACCTGTGAGAAAGGTCACTCTCCCTGTTTTTCATAAGGCCCCCTTTAAGTGCTGGAAGGTGCTCAAAAATATACTGAGAAGAATATTCTTTTTACACTGAGTTTTCATGGCTTTTAAGTTAATTTATGATGCATTCATTCTTCATTCTGTGCTAAGAGCTGATGATTGCTATAGTTTAGTGATTTCTGCTCACGGACTCTGGTATTGGAGGAAGTGGACTGACCAAAAGAAAAATAAAATTTAAGTCACATGTCTGGGAGCAGAACTGATTTTCCTCTGGAATATTTTGAAAGTGTCCATGCCTCTTACTGAATTTACAACTCTTCAGGCATCAGTACTGGAAAAAAAGGAGGAAGTGACCTGAGGCAAGTGTACTCATTCCTGCTGTAGGTCACAGGGTTGCTGCCAGCTCCATGTCCTGTTGGTGACAGGGCTGGGGGCTGCACTGGGCCAGGCAGGTTAAAGCAAGATCAAACATGCCTAGAATATTTGCCTGTGGTGCTTTAAGCGAGGTAAATATTCTTACTTTAAAACATATCAAAGAGAAAGATCTTACTTCTGCTAAAACAAGAAACTAGCTCGAAGAGAGCATGGATCATGCATTTATACAGTTTATAGCAATGAACAGCTTTTTCTGATGAAAACTTTGCTTCCATTATGCCAGATTTGACAAATTACTAAGATGTTTTTCTAGTTCATTTGGATATTTTGTTTCTCAAATTAACCCTCCACTACTGGTACTCATGTTTATCATGTCCTTCAAAGAAGTCATTATTAGCATGGAGATCTGAAACTGACACAGAGCTTCAGACACAATCTCCTGAACTTATAAAATGAACATGGGCAACAAGAGGGAAGAGACTGAAGCTGAAATGCTGTACAAGGGTGTTGAGAGGCATCATGTGCTATTCATTCACATGATAATGTAGGTAGGATATAGCATCTCTAGCCTACACTTGGAGGGAAGCCGTGCTTATTTTGGTCTTTGACTGACACTCTCACTTCACCACTCCCTGGTTACTCACACCTAACAATTTTCACAGCGAGCAGAAACGCTGCTTGCAGGCAGAACTGCCACTGACTGCTAAATGAGAGTTCACAGCTCCCAAATTATAAGGTTTTTCCATCTGACACATATGGTACATTTATCCTCATGCCTTAACTGCAACTGCAGATACTTTCCTCAACTATTCTGTCTCAAGGTAAAAAAGGCTGATGGTGTGCATTTTACCTCTTCTGGGTATGCTGTTGTAAACACCAACATAAACCCCATGAGTCTTAACGAAAATCAGTGCTGCTGGGATTCATTTTTTTATGCTCTAAATGAACTAAGCAATAACACAAAAGCCAGACATAACTGATTTTAAACAATGCTTTTCATTCATATCTGATGCTTATAGCAAATAACGATAATTCTTGGAGATAATTCTTGGAGATGCTCTGAGCTCTCTCCTGTAAGAAAAGAAGTTGAATGTGTATTTGGATTTATATATTTGATACTATGTACACACTTGGTATTGTAGGGGAAGAAACTAGAAACCACACCAGAGCATTACTCACACACCAATGGCATTACTCAGGCACACAGCCCTAGATAAGAGAATTATATGTATGAGGGAGTGCCCAGTATTGCAATATCAAATATGTGCGTGCGAACACCAGAGAAAATCAATTACTGTTCCTCAGGTAAAGAGAAGTTTCTGCAACATGTTAAAAATTAATGTATAATATAACCTTATGGAAATAATCAGATAGCAACAGTCTGACATACTTCAGTTTTCTTTTGATGAGGCTTAGTGACAGATATCTTAAGTAAGATTTTTTTTCTCCTCCCAAGTCACCAGTTCAGGAGCATCTTGTTTCTGTGATACATCTTGGTCAAGCAAATCTTTAGAGAAACCCTGCCCAAATCCTCCACTGGCCTTAAGTACAGCTTCTGACATGAGTCTGCAAACAAATCATTATCTGCTATGGCAAATACCAGCTGTAGCCATGTTTCATGTGCAGAAAATACTGGCTTGGGCTCATGTTTAGCTATAGGCCTTTTCTGTTCTCCTATTTTAAGTGAAAAATAAATGAATTTTAGTAGCACTTGAATAAAAATACCTAACTCTGGAAATATGAAAGTCACTCCAAAGTCATGAGGGTCAGTATATTTATTTCAACTCCATAAACTAAGAGAGAGGAGCCATTGACAGATCTGCTGAAGATGGACAGAAAGGTGGCAGAAGTCCAGGAGAAATCAAGAGAAAAATGAAGTTTCACCAACTATCCTGTATGTAATTTCATTTACCTACCCCCAAGAGACTAAAATCACATTATGAACTGCACAGAAAAGGGCAGTTAGCCTCCCTCAGAAAACAAAAAGACCTTCTAGTAGAAACTGGCCTTGGTATGCGTGGCTGTGTAAAACTAACCTGCCTAACACAGAGCCTGTTGAATCTCTGCCACTGCTGCCCACGAGAACCGAACAGCAGAGCCAGCAACAAAATCTCCTCCAGTTTAACCCAGACAACACAACAAGTCGAGTTGTTGTCTTGTGTTGTGCTAAGAAAACTTGAACGTTTGGAAAAAGGACAGCTGGCAAAGCTAAGGAAGAGACAGAGGGAGAGAAGTGGGAAGGGCAGGAGGCAGCTGCAGTGCAAACTGCAGACAAGCAGCAGCTCTGGCAGGGACTGCACAAGCAGCTGTTTCACTGCTCACTCTGGTTACAGCTGCACAACCAAGAAGCAACATGGGGGGAAAAAACTGACAGACCAAATAGTGTAGGAAATCCTCAGGGCTCTGCCATTCTCCACTCATCAATTCTACCAAAGATGATCTGTAAACTTGATGCCAAACTGTTCAGATGCCCATGCTAATTAGGTCATATCAGACAGGGCTGGAAAACATGGGAAAGGTCAAGTTACACACTGTATTACAAGCCTAAGCCTACTGTACTTTTCAGCAGAAAGTTATTTAACAGAGAGAAAAAAAAATAGTCAGAAACCACACATCTAACTGGTTGAGCTTGTTTAAAACCACCAGGCTTGCTTTTGTAGAAATACATAAAGGTTTCTTAGACAACACTAATATACAATTTCGAAATCCTTTCAGCATTTCAAAGGCTCTTTTGTAGCAAAAACTGACATTTGTTTTGTGCTACTTGTCACACAGGTAGCTCAGCAAACACTGAAATGGGTACAGCTGGCACCATCCCTCATCTGCTTTTGTAACCAAAACCCTGTCAGTGCTGCAGACAAAAGCACTGAATGAGAACTGCTCTTTCTTGCAAAAATGCAACAATAGAAAAGGTGTGTTGCAGAGCATGAAAAGCACGGTCAGATAAAATTTCATTTTGGAAACAATTCTCCCTGGCAGTCCCTTAATGCTCTTTTGAGACAGCTTCTTCCTGGCTCCCTTTGATTCAACACTCAGTGAAGTTCTACTGAGATTAGATCCCAGTTTCCATGAAACACCAGAAAGGCTACCTGTCTCCTGGGATTTACAGAATGACAGGTTGACAGTTTGTTGAATTCTGCATTATAAAAACCAAACAAAAACCTAATACGCCATGATTTATTGATGCTTGACTTACTTTTCCTTCAGAACAAGCAGCAACACCCCTCGGTAGTCACAAAATGCTCTGCAGATACAGGAGTAACCAAGGTGTGACTTACTTATGCAATGTAACCTTGGGAATACCCAAAAAGTAGAACACAAAAGAAAAAAACACTGAAAATCAGTGCAATGGGAGCATAGTGAAGTGCTGAAGGATATGTAAAAAAACTTAACTAGCCTATTACATTCAGAAGAACACAGAACAGCCCTTACCAAGGAGAGGCACTATTGTCTTCTCTGACAGACCACATTAAAAATAACACCAGTTTAATAGTCTCCACAGCAGCATTTAGTCCAGCCATTCCTGGGAAGCATCAACAGAGAGCAAAATTATTTCTAAGTCATTTGCCAGCTGTTCTTTACCCAGACATGTAAATCGAGGCATGGTACCCACCAGAGCATTCCAGAACTGCAGCCATGCAGTGTTTCCCACACACCCACCAGCCCCTTCCTGCCAGGACCCTCTGCCTTAGCTGCCATCCACCACCACATTCTTTCATTTAGAGCTGAGATTCCCTGCAGCCTCATGGCACACTCACAAGTCAAATGGCTCAAACCATAGAGCAATATCATCTTCCTTTGGTCCCAGAGCTGCAAGGCTCCTTCAAAACCTGAAATCAAGAGGGGGCAGAGGTAATACAAAAGGCTTCACATCCCAAGATGCTACAGCTGTTGATGCAGGAAATTATTACAAAATCTGTTTGGTGAAACCTGCTAGGGAAGGACTAAGCACTGGCTAATGTGGTGCTATGCTGCCTTGCATCAAGTTACTGGCAGTCAGTAACACAATGATCCTGTCTTCGTGTGCCCACACTGATTCAATTTGCTTTTACAAATAAAAGGCCAACTAGAAAACTGGGTGTCAGGCTACTGACACACCACTAGGGGTTTTAAAATAAACGAGGTCACGAGCACACTGCACAGAAACCCCAGGCACAAGCTTGCCATGGAACAACAGACACACTTCTTCCACAGCTTGCACAGAGATTACAGGGGAATCAGCCCAAACTGACTCAAAAACCTCAGACCACATTGCTTAGAGAAGGTGGCTGAACCTTTTGCAGCTTAACCTCCATTGCAAGCAAAGATGTAGGTGACATGTCTGTTGTGGTTTTAGTTTGACAGCACTTGATGAGCCATTTTACTTGTTGTGGTTCTTCTCTAGAGTCACATACGTGTGATTTGTTTCTTGATTATCCTTCCAGAAGCCTTTGCAACAGGCACAGAATCACAGAAAGCCAGGTATCTCTGAGTTCTGTAACTTTTACAAGTGTAGGATACACAGGAATGGTTTAGGCAAAGGAGGAAACACAGATCTACTGCCCAGCGGCCAAGAAACAAATGCCTTGAGTAGAAATGAGAAGGTGGAACTTATCAAAGGAGGAAGGAAACCCAAGCAGGCAATTTCAAGAGCTGGGGGAGCTGTGACATCTTCAATTCTCCTTTATTTGGGAAGGAAGGAGAGGCTAGGAATTCCTGAGGCTCCCCCCGCCTCCAGCAGTAGGCAAATTTTTGCTGTATTTTTCCTAACACAAATATTTGTTTCGGGGTAAGCTAAGTGACTACTCGTTATCCTTTACAAGATGTCAACAGTGAGCTGGCTAAGGCACTACCTCTGGCTGTGGTCTCCACTTGGAGCATCTCGAAACGCGCGGGATCTCGGCTCAGCTGATTTTTAATTCACATTTATCTCCTTCTGGAAGGGTGCGGCAGCCAGAGCTCTCCCTGTGGGTGCCCCCGCAGCACAAGCCCCCGATGCCGAGCCCGGGCACGGTGCCGCCCCCGCGCCCTCCGGGCTCAGCCCAGCCCCGGGACCATCCGCACCGACCCCACGCCAATTCCCATCACACCCGCGCTCGCCCTGGCTCCCGGCTCCGCTCGCGGCCGTCCCCACGGCCGATGAGGGAGCCGGGCCCGCCCCGCGGCCCT
>VZRZ01006915.1:1057140-1105808 GCA_013398175.1 Climacteris rufus | reverse complement strand
TGGCCGCGCTTGTCACCCGGGACCGGGCTGGGCTTTCGCATCGTATTTCGTGTCTGTCGTATTGCCTGGGAAACTTCCCCAGCCCGATACAACTTGGAGCAAAAAGGAAAAAGAAGAAAGCCCAAGCCATTTCGTTTAATGTTAGAGCTGCTGGAAAACACAGCTCGGCAAGTTCCTCTTAAAATATAATTGCAACATCACTCCTTTGGAGGAAGCGAGACCTGGAACATAGGACCGCAGGGAAGGCACTTAATCTCTCCTTTTGTGTAACGTGGGAAAAGACTGGGCTTTTCTGTGCTGTAGGACTCTCCGCTGGGAGGTTTAATGTCTTTTAAAGTATTCCGAGGCTTTTCAGAAAGATTTTAAGTGCAGATTGCTGCCGTGAGGCTTTAATCCGGCGAATTGAAAATGAGGGTGGATATTGGAAGAGTCCGCTGTGCTGTTTTTCTGTCATTTTGGGCAGTAAATGCAAATGAAAGCGTGCCGGTGCTGGACGTGGCTGGTCTGGAATGGGGGTGTATTCACTCGCCCCCCGGTGCTTCTGACGCCCCTTCTGAAACTTGTGTGCGCTTTCTTCTGCCTCTGGCTCGGCGGACCTTGCTCAGCAGAATCCTTTGTATTAGTGGTACCTCCAAATCTTGTGTAACATCTGCCAATGCTACAGAAATACATAATGTAGTTAGGGGCTTGGATGTCCGTCTTGCTTCCTATTTGGTTTTTCTCAAAGAGCTCTTTTCAAAACTCGGTGACTGAGATTAATGCTTTTCTTTTTTTTCCTCCTTCTAATTCAACAGATGCAGTTTATGTTGCTTTTTAGTCGGCAGGGGAAACTGAGACTCCAGAAGTGGTATGTCCCTTTATCTGACAAAGAAAAGAAGAAAATCACAAGGGAACTTGTTCAAACAGTATTAGCCCGCAAACCGAAAATGTGCAGCTTCCTGGAATGGAGAGACCTGAAGATTGTCTACAAAAGGTTGTTCTGTCTCACTAACCTCGTAATTGCCGTACATCACAAACAGTGTAATAAGTAGCAAGAAAATAATGAAGGGTGGTTTTGTTTTGTTGTGTTTTTTTTTTTTTCTTCCCTCTGCTGGTTACAGAGAAGACTGACTTTTCCCTTGACTCTAATTTGATAACCAAGCAGGAGTCATTCATGTGTGGAAAATCACTCATGCGTTTAGAAATGTACTGAAGAAAAGAGATGAGCTTTCCTCCTACTTTCGTAAGGAGCGGCAGTTCTTGGTACTCTGCTTAGGTTCACTAGGTGCATACATGCTTCATCTTTGTACACATTTCAAATTTAATAAGTTATAAAGAAAAATTTCATAAGTATTTATGTCAATCAGTGGCTTCATAAATCACCTGAAAATGTAACTTGCTTTTAAAGGCTCATAGAAATAAGGAAATAATTTTTCAAAGTACCTAGTTTGGTTTTTTTAAGCTAGAGGTACAAAAAGGGATTTTTCATAACTGATGAGAGCATGGCTGACTTTTCTTTGGTGGAAGTACTGTATAATTTTCTTCGCAATAATTTCATTTTTCAGTTGTTCCCTAACCTTTCTAGGAGTATTTGGCAAGCATATTTTAGCTTTATGCTGATCTGTAGAATGTACCACCATGTAGTGGTATGCACATAATTTCTCTTCAGAAATAACAGTAATCCTCCTCCTGATATGGTAGGCTGCATCTCTTCCAGCTAAAGCTGGTGCTAGGAAGCCTCGAGTTACTCTGTTCCCTAGTTAGTTGTTAACTTCAGAAACTTTATGCACTCTTCTTTTTCCTTGGAGATGGTGGATAATTTGTACCCTACAGTAAATATTGTTGTATTCTCTGTAGATAGGACAGAAAGAACTGGGCCCAAAATAAGGAGTTTGTAACTCTTTTCCAGTATAACAAATGGATAGTATCAAGTATGTTTAGATGTTCTAAGATCTGGTTTCATACATACATTGGTTTGCATAAATTCATGCGTGTGAATATTGCTGGTCTGTCTAGTGCATGCAGTTCTTCAACATGAGGAGGAAAGAGGAGAAACAATGCATAAGGCTGTGGTGAAAGCCTACACAGTTTCTTCTGCTTCTCACTTTCCTCACAGAACTTCTTGAACATGTATGTAGACAAGCTTCTTCAAACACTTGCTGTGCTTCCTTAAATGATACTGCCTGCAAGTGATTTTTCAGCTGGACTTCCATGGGACTAAACAAGAAAAATGAGGTATGAGTAGGCCAGTCTGTTCCCTTCCTTGCCAAGTCTTGGACAGCAGTAGTTGTTCTGGGGATGATTCCGTACAGCTGCTTTCTCTCCCTGCTTATTGCTGTTAACAACTACTTGCCATGCCCTTTTGTGTCTTGGGAACTGGTGGAAATTTGGGTAGGACTGTTTTAGTTGCTAAAAGTTGTGGTGTTCATGCATCTCAGTAGTGTGTTGTGGGTCCTGTGGTCACAGAGGGTGAAGAGATTTGCTGGGAGATGTCAGCGTCTGGCTGAAAATGGTCTAAATACTGCAGTCTGTCTGCTGGACTGCTGGTGTGCACAGCTGACTGCAGTGGCTTGTTTCACTGTCTGCAGCCCAGTCTGGCACAGAGAACCTATGAAACAGCTAAAGATGAGCTTGTATCAAGCTAATGAGCATCTCAAATGTTGCCTTACTTTCACTTTTTTTTTGACTAAAACATCACTTGAAGGACTAGGTATAAGACGTGATAGTTTAAATTTCTGTATCTGGTAACGCTAATGGCTCTTCCGGCTTGTGGGGCTTGTTCCCATCATCTCACCATAATTAAAGATGGTGAGTACCAACTAATGTGCTTTCTTTGTGAAGGGTGACTTTTTGTAGCTGAAAAGGTCGGTGGCTAAACCAGAAACACGCCTGAAAGAACTCTGTGTGGTTTGTGAAATTGCAAAAGGTGCTCCCAGTTGCTCACCGACAGAAATCTTTGGAGTACCTCTAGAGCATCTGCTAAGATTTGTTCTTATCTGATCTATTGCTAAAAATGATCTGAACCTACTGGTGTAAATGGTTTTCCATACAAGTCATAAAAATATGTGCATATTGCTATTATGGGTTTTAAATTGCTGAAATTTAAGTGCTGTTTTTGTTTTTAGAGTGTGCTTATTGTCCACATGTAGGAGAATTGACCTAGATATTGCAGCTCAGAGAATGGTTGGCATTATTAGAAGTATATTCAAGGGTCTCGTATCTTTTTTCAAGAACAGACTTGAAGAAATGGAAAGTGGGCAAGACAGTAGCTTTAGCTTCCTTGTGATACTTAACTTTTATTAGGACAGCTGGACTACTTTGATTAGCCTCCTTAGTTCTGTAGCAGTTCATCTTTATAGGATGTTTTCTGAATGAATCTTCAAGGAAATAGAACTTAAAATTCATCTGAATGTGTGGGAGGTAGCTTTTATTTCCTTTGGTTTCATATGTGTAGCACTGATAATGGTTTCAACATAGGTACAGTCATTGCCTTCTTAAATTTTTTCTCTTCAGCACTACAAAACACAGACACAAAGGTGCCCAGCTTTTGTCAGGGTTCATGACTTGACTTATAGGTATTCTGTAGCTGGTTTGGAATACAGTTTTTCAGGCTGATAGGCACCAGAAGATTTTGAAAAAGGATGTGAGCTTCTAACTTCAGGAAGCATAGGGATTTCAAGTGACTTGCTGGGAAAATAAAAAATTGAATTTGAGAAGCCAGCAACAGTTACACTTTAGGAAATAGAGGGGAAGTCATCTGCAGGCAGCTGATTAGAACTTAGCAAAGACAGTTAATGTGTTTGCTTTTCATATTTTGTAATTTTAAAAAGTAACAGTGGCTTTGGAGCATATAGGGTAGAAGTTCATGCAGCTTTCCCCCTGTGGCAGAAGAAATGTATTAAGTGTTAACATTTCTAATTTTACTAAAAGAAGGAACTTCAGATGTGATTTTTTTTTCCTTTGGATCTGTTCTCTATTTTAGCTTCTGGCAATAGGAGTTATTTTCATTGTGTAGTATATTGCAGTCAAAATCAGAACTTGGAGAATAACTGATTTTATATCTATTACTTTCTTAGCATTTGGTTAATTGCATTCATGGGAGTTATTGTTGATTGGTTACTTGGTTAAGGATTGTGGCTTTGCTTTTATGTGTCAGTTTGGAACTGTATTTGGAATATAAAGTTACAAAACTACTACAGCTTTTGCTGCTCTTGGTGTGGCAATTGTCTTTTACTTTTGCGCAACATAACCATAATCAGAGGTTATGTTAAAGATTTAGAGCAGAATAAGTTTTAAAACATCCTTTCTACCCTCCCTTCACTGAAAGAAGCAGTGAAAGAGCCCATTGTACAAGTGTTGTGCCTCTTAAAGTATTGTGAAGTGAAGGTACGGCCATGTGGCCAGTGGGATGTGCCCAGCTGCTGGCATGATCCCTGTTTTTCTTTATGTAAGACTTAGCTGCCAGTTGTACCTGTTAAAAATATCACTATGATGTTGATTGGGTAGCTTTGTAAAGCTGGCTGAATGCAATGATTATAGTGAATTAGATACTTGAGCTTGATAATTTTAATTAGATCAGGTCTTCTTTGTACAGGGTTCTAGTTTGTGTGGCATTAGGAAGACCTCAGTATCAAGAAACAGCAGCTTTTTCTTAGAGAATTAGCAGTATCAAATTAGTGTTCATTTTGAAACTGCTGGGGGATGTATGCTTGCTGAAATAAGAATCTGGAAAAGAACTGCTTGATTTTGGCAGAATCTGTCCTGGAGTGTTAGAAGTTCGCTTTTTATTAAAGAAATGTATAAATTTTTGGGATGAGAAAACAGTCTTTTGTCAAGCACAACTTATTAGTGGTCCCAGTTTTCATTGGGTCGACTATCACCAAACCACAGATTGTTGGGCTGCCTTAAGCACTTGTCTGCCTCCTGGTTGTCATTACAGTTTGATTCTGTTTGTGCCAAACTCTCTAAGTTTCTAACTTGTTCAATTAGGATGTAAATGCAAAGTGACTTAGATGCTGGCAGATTTATGGCTTGCTTGCAGGTTTACCTGGTGACAAACTTCCAGGGATGACTTCAAGCAGGTTTTCTGTCATCAGGAGAGCACCACTGAGCTGGTAGGAGTTGCAAGTTGTGCTCTGCCACAGCGACCTGATCTCTCAGCAGAGTTACTGAACCTGGCTGTGAGAGCAGAAGAGGAGAACTCTGCTGAAGCATTGCCTGCCTGATTTCAGGATTCCCACTACTGAACTACTGCAGCTGTTAGGGAAAGAGATGCATGGATTTGTTTCCTACCACAAAAAAAAATCCTGAGGCTATCTGTGTGAAGGCTGGATTTTGTATATTTATATCTGCTGTGTTACCTTTTTGTTCTTTAATTCCCTATTACATTTTTAGGTGATTTTGTCCAAACTGTTTTTGGTCTCTCTGGTTTTGGTCCCCTTTTTGACAAGTGGAGGATATTTATTGTAAAATATTTTCCCAAAAGAGGGTAAGCAGCTGAGTCTGAAGAGTCTGTTAATAATACTTAGTGAGATAAAAAAGGACCACAATTGCAATAGCAATAAAAAAGGCAGAATGTTTCTTACAGACTGCAGTTTACTTGCTTTTGTGTATATACTTTTTCTGTCAGGATTTGCCTTTTCGTTGGGTGCATATGAAAGATGGGTTTCTATGGGATTCATTAGGAAGAAACTGTTTCTGCAGAGCAGAAATCTTTTTGAGCCCAAGTACAGTAATCTACTTGTTTTAGTGTGGATGAGTCTGGGTAAACTTGTACACTTGGCAAAACTTTCAGTGTCTGCTGTGGATTACAAGTGGACGCTTTTTCTGAAACCTTGGCCTGCAGGGATAAAACAAATGAAAATAAACTATTGCATCTGAGAATTTGCATCTGAAGCATTCCTTTGTAGAATGCTCAAGCCCTTTGGGTGACTTGTTTATACTCTTCTGCTGTTTTACCATTTAGACTTACTAAATCTGCATTTGTTTTCTTTTTTTAAGTAGTGATCCATTGGTCATGGTTGCTACTTGAAAAATAAATACAAAAATATCCTGCATATAATAATAGGTACTCAGGCCTCCATTTTGTGTTGATGCCCATGGACTAGTTTTTGTTTCTTGGTCTTATTTCTCCAGAAGTTCAGTTGGCAAAGCTTGGATGTGCAGTCTACTCACTAGCTTGCCAAATACTGTCTTTTGGAAGTATGTTACATTCTCTTTTAAATGAGGGCACTGAGAGCAGACCATTTTCTGGGAAAGTATTTAATCTTTTTGCATAAAATAGTTCTGTGCATCAAGAGAGACTCTTAAGTATTAGGGGAGCACAGAAGGACTGTCCCATGTGGATAAACTTAAATATTTTAAGTCAAATTTGCTTTGATAGGTCTGCTGGTATGTGCTTGTGCTTAAGCACTGTAAGGAAGCAGTTTAACTGCACTTCATCATGATCAGTGCTGCTCATCTGAAGGTGATGAAAGCTTTGTTTAGATGGATTTGGCCTGAGTGCTGGTGATTAGTCTAAATGTCAAATAATGTGTCAGTGTTCTTTTTTTCTACAATGAAATATGATAACATGGACCTTAACTTATAAATTCCTCAGTAGATTTGAAAGCATGTTTTTTCTTTACAATATTTTTTTCCAATACTTTTAAAAATAGTTTAGGTTCCTTATACAGATTGAATCTAGTAAGCTACTGCAGTTACTGTAAATGTCCTTGGAAAATTAGCAAGGCATGAACAGAACAGTGTAAAATCAAAAGAACTGTGCTCAGATAGGACTTCTGATGAGCTGATGAATCCCTGTGGTGAAGAGATGAAAGAGCGAGGGAACAAAGGTGTTGTCCTTCAATGGAGGTGTCTTCCTCTCTTCCCCCATCATATTTTGTGGTAGGATAGGCAGTAATATTTTATAATGGTTTAAATATTTTGTGTAAAAGCTGTTCTGATTAATCGCTCGTGATGCAGCCATAGCAGTTTGAGTCAGAGCAGAGAGGGAGAAGGGAGCACACTTTCAGGTCATAAATGGTACTGGATGAGTGTCTAGGAGACAAATTTGAACACACCTCAAAATACAGTGGGGTTTTTTCAGGAATTCTGGCCAAAAACCCTGACAAGTTCTTTGGGCGTTTACAAAGTCTCACCTGATTAAATAGGTGTAATGTTTAAAAGCTGCATAGATTCCTCTGTATGGGAAACAACAAATATGCCCCTTAAACTTGGCATTCACATCTGATTGATTTCAGTAGGGCTGGCTGCTGGAGAGTGCTTAATGTGGCCAGTTGTCCCCTCTAAAGAGGCAAACAAAAGCTGTTTCTGGTTCATGTAAATTAGCAGTTACAACAGGTGGTACTTGAAATCTGGTTTGTGCCATGTGTGACTGAAAGGCATATGGTTTTGGCATACTAGAAAAGACTAAATGGGATTTTCAGCTTTCATTTCTGCTTTGTTTTTTTATCAGCTTTTTTAAAACATGACTTGAACAAATGTATGGTAGAGCACAGTAGGATTGGATGGTCTTTTTGTTAAAGTGGAACTTGGTCATATCTGCAGAAAAAATTCCCTGTCTTCCAAGATGGAAGTGGATTGCGAAAAACTCTTTGATGTCCTGTCATTAATGTGATGCCAGGACTGTTAGTAGGGATTGAATTGTTGACTTAGTAGTAAATGGGGTATATGATATTGGTGTTGGTTTTGGAGTTTTTTGAATTTGTTAAGTTCTCTATAAGGACTAAACTCTAATTGTTAATTCAGTTTATCTTTCTCGAGGCATTTTCTATGATTTTTAATATCAGTGTATAGCTTATATGATGCAAGTTTAGTATTGAACCAGTTGATTATTATACTGGTGTTTGCCTACAGAGAGTAGAGGAAGTATCTTGTCTCGGAACTCTCCCAGGAGGCCACAAAATCAAATATATTCAGTTTTCCAAACACCTTTTGGCTAAGGGATGGCAAAGAGTGAAGTCATGCTTGACTCAAGGAGACAGATCTCTTTTGTATGTGTGTCTGTCTTCTGGTCTTTGAGCCATTGTTTGGTAGGACATGCTTGGCTGTGATTTGGAGTAACAATATGCTAAACTCGAGTATGAAGGACAACTGAGAATGTGATACTCCTCAAGTGCATTCATTTTGCCATGCTCATATGCTAACGTCAGGATTATTTTGTTATTACAGATATGCAAGCCTCTATTTCTGCTGTGCTATTGAAGATCAGGACAATGAACTAATAACGCTGGAAATAATTCATCGCTATGTAGAACTTCTTGACAAGTATTTTGGCAGTGTGAGTTAGTTTCTTTATATTTTGTCATTTTGTTTTATGCCCACAGCACTTTTACAAGAACATGACCAACTAAGAATTGAAAAGGTGTATTTAATACATTTTGTGTGGCTTGTTTGACCAAACTAAACTGATGTTTGCTGCTATAACTGTTAAAATGCAAAGTTAAATTAGTGATTTGGGGGAAAAAGTTATTAATATGGTGTTAATTGCCTGTATTAATTTCATTTCATAATAATCTCCCTTGAGGTCAGAAAAAATCTTATTCTCAGCTTCCAGTCTAGGCAACCAGCTTTCCTTCTTCCTGGCACTTATCTAGTGTGAGTACTTCTTGTATCTGCTTCCAAAGGAGGCAGTTGGTTGTGAAGTAGAAGGATGGTAAGGGAACACAAGACAGACATCTGCTTACCCAGACTGCAAACACAAACATCTGTAGTAATGTACACGAGCACTCCTAGAAAAACTGCTGCTTGTTCCTCTGTCTTCTAGTCCTTCTGACTATGGAGTGCACAGACTGAACAAGAAATGAGATTGTTGTGTTTTCACATCTTTCTGTAAGATTCTGTGAGCTGCCTTTAGATACTGCAGGCAAGAAGAGAACTCTTATAGGGATATTCTCTTGCCTCCTGAAGAGCTGTGCCATACAGATTGTTGTGAAATGAACCCCTTTTGACAATGAAAACATTTTTCTGAGGTTGCTGTAGCTGGTTTTAACTCAAGCAAAAAATGTTGGTTTTCTTTCCCTCCGAGGACTGATTTTTATGGTTGCCCCATTCATTACAAGGTTATAGCTTGAGGCTAACATCTTCATTTGGTGAAGTTTGGTGAAGCTGTGAACAAGTTAAGTTTTGTGAGAGTATACCTCAAGTGAGAGTATCCTCCCTCTTGGCAATAATGCTTGATGTTCTTTTTAGGTATGTGAACTTGATATCATCTTCAATTTTGAAAAAGCCTATTTCATTCTGGATGAGTTCCTTTTAGGAGGGGAAGTTCAGGAGACTTCCAAGAAAAATGTTCTTAAAGCCATCGAACAAGCAGACCTTTTACAGGAGGTAAGCAAATCCAACTTCTCTGGCCAAAGTGTCAGCATGGTAGGCTGTGACTTGAAAATCTCTTGTTTCTCGAAGCTTCTAGGAGGTACTTTCTAGCATGCTTAGCATGTAGATTCTGGCTGGTTTTCCTAATTGTGCAATAGGATGATGTTACCTGCTCTTTTTGTTTGGTTTGGCATGTGTATGTTGTAACCTACTGTGACTTTGTGTTCTGCTAGTAAATGCAAGTGGCTGTTTTATGTTATACCTAGATAATTGTAGTTCATGCTTCTTTAACTTAGTTTTGTTCATGTGTCTTTCATTTCTTCTTTTTGTTGATTAACCTATAGTTTTTTTTTGTCATACCTGACGCATGTTCACTTCTTTACTGTTTCATTGCTGAAATCCAGAAGCTAGACTCTCTTCTTTGAGACTTTCAGGTATAGTTCATATTAGTTCTTAGACCTGCTTTTCTGCTTTAGGTCGCTTACTCTGGAACATTTCTAAGCTGACAAAGCAGTAATAGCAGTGCAATAGAAACACACAAAATAAAGTATAAGAACATTGTTTTTTCACTTTGAATGCTTTTAGTATTTGTTACTTCTGTTGAAGAATGACAAATTGCATGTCTTGTCTTTTTTTTCTAAACATTTGATGTGAAGGTATTCTATGGTATAGAAAAACGTAATGTAATTTCTCCATATTCCTCCATCCTATGCTGGTTATTTTGGGTTTATTTGATTTTGTTTGGTTTTTTTTTCTTACTGAATTGTACACTGCTAAGGTCCTTGAATGTCTAAATAGAAATCAAAAATTTCTATGCTGGGGAAATCACCAGTCTTGTGTGTAAGTCAGTGGAACATATGGTTTAAGAGGGATGGTACACCTATATTTTTGAAAGTGTAATGAGGTTTACTGCATAGGTTCTATATGGATTGAAGTTGCTATATTTTTCTCCTTATGTGAACCTTTAATTTGTTATTTTATCCTGTGAGTTAATAGCTTGATTCTCTTACAAGCCTTCTGTATTCTACTTGGTAGTCTTTTGTTGGGCATAATATTAGGAGGATGGGGAAGAGTACATGGTGTTCTTCCCCCTTGTAGCTGTGTTTGTAATCCCTTCAGAGTACAGGCAGATCCACTGCACATTAAAGATCTTGTCATGAACAAGGTCAGCCATTACACAGATTTGCTACCCTGTTTTTCTAGAAGGGAAATACATGTACTTACTTCTTGTGTTCTGATTAAATTTTTTAAGCCCTTCTTTACTCTTTGAAGGAATTATCTTAACCAGAAGTCCTGTTGCAGTTTACAAAGAGGGGAGAAAGATGATCTGTTTATTATTTTAAAGTCTTCTGCTCTTTATATGAAAACAGATATAACAGATTAGTTATATATTCCAGTTTGTCCCCTGCAAATGCAGTTAATTGTACATAAAGTAGAATTAATGTATTCTTTCTCATTCTTACTGCTTTTGAATTTTATTTTCACCATTTTTGTAGGGCTGTTCTGAAGAAAAAATGTGTTCTACTTCTAGGAATTACTGATTTTTTTTTTTTCTAAGCAACGAACATTCTCTTTTTACAGAGAATATAATTTCATCCTAGTATAAATTCAAGTTAAAATATTGTGCACAATGAAATACTACTTTTTCAATATGAGACTTTTCCCTAGCTCTGGTAGCTTTACTGTGACCCTTCCTTTCCCCATCTCTAGGAGATTTTCTACAGTTAAGGTTCATTAAATAATTTCTGATTAAATTGAAATGTAGCAGTTTATCACAGCACCACTGTAGTCCTGTGTTGGACTTTCATGTTTTTCATTCTTAGTTATGTTACATTGGTTGTTGATTAAGTATAAAATTACTCCTTATATCTGACTTCTAGTTTTTAAACCCTGTAAAAGTCTGGATTCATATTGAAATTGAGCTTCCAGGAGATTTGGACTCTTTCTGTAGAAATTTGTTTTTGTATCAACTGCTGCTACATGAATGCTGAGTTTGATGAAGAGAGTTGTTAAATAACAGTTTCTCACATCTAGAGGATTTTTGGTACTTTGAGTTAATATCTGCTTCCCAGAATGCTTCAAAACTACCAGAATGAAATATGGTGTGATTTCAAATGCAAAACATGTTTCTAGCAGGGTTATCATGTGTTTTTGACCATGTCAGATTTTAATTATGTGCAGCAAAGTGACTTTTATTTGGCCAAATACTCATATTGCCGAATATACATATATTGTTGAATACACAATGGAATTAATTGAATACACAACATTATTAATCAGTAATGCTGCATGCTTTAATGTAAGAAGTACCTTAAAGATGAAGAGTCATACAGGATACTTACACAAAAGAAAATCATTGCAAATACAATGTGACTACTTGTATAATGTGAAGAGGAAACATGCAGAGGCACAAATTGCTGAGTAGTGAATTAGTTCCCAATAGCCTTGCCTACTTGTATTTTCTCTGGAGGTTTTCCAGGATGTACTTCTGTGTCTGAGCACCTACTTCAGGTTGTCATTAAGTTCTTGGTGCTGATCTTGGTGCTTGGTCCCTTTACTAACTGCTGCAGTTTGTGTGACTGAAACACACTGACTTTCTAAACCCTTCACATTCTTGTCAGCTCTTCAGGAATGTGCTTAGTTCAAATATTCATTCTCTACCCCCTCCCCCATATTTATTACCACCTGATAACTTATCAACAGTCAGTCATCAATACTGGCTGTGGTACCCAGATGAATGGTAGCAAAAACTGATTACTCTAGTGCTTCCATACTTCCTTGTAACTCTGTTCTAGGAATGCTTCTGTTCAAGAGAATGCTGTAACATCTCTCTAATAACTTTATGCTTTGTTTGCAACAGAGATTTTAAATACTTAACTAGCGAGTGCAAAGGCACTCACTGCTGAAAAGGTGGTTTTTCTGTGAACAATGCAATTACACTGAGAGAAAAGAATTGGCAGATGCAGTATGTTGTTGCATGAGTTGTGTATACACGTGGTGCACGTGGAACAAATAAAAGATAACTCTGTGCATGATTTTGTGATACGTTTTTTAATGTACTAACAACAATAGATGTTCTGTAGAAAAGAGAAGATTTGATTTATTTCTCTCAGAAGTCTAATTGCTGTGCTTTTATTTGATGGCTTGAGTAGTTCAGTAAGCTGCTTGTAAGTTTGTGGTCATTTACTGTGCTACAATGCTAAACTCAAAGAATTAATAATTCTAATATCTAAACCAAACAGTCATGTATATATTTTAAAGCAAATCTGTACAGACTTGCTCATCTTCATTTGAAGTAGGAAAATTTTCTAAACATTGGCTTTGAATTCAAATTGTTTTTGTTGATTATTCTATGTACATTTTAGGAAAGTATTTTGGAAATTATCCCCATTTTGTCCACTACTGTTCTTTCGTAGGGTGTTACTGTATTTTTTAGTAATTGATTGCAGAAAATCTAAATACTTAAAAATACATCTATTTTTTAAGAGGTATCTTAATAAAAAGGCCCACGAGTCTGTCCACAAATCATACTTGTTTGTTTTCATTACTGCTTTGGCAGTGATCAAAAAACGAAAAGCTGTGTGAATGGGTTTTTTTCTTAGGCTCTTGCAATTTTGCCTCAGGCAGTATTTACTAGTCCTTCCATGTGAAGAATTAGAGATAAACAATCAATTAACCTTATTTTCTTTGCTATTTCAAGCCCTTACCTCATCCTATATCCAGAAAGGTGCCTAAAGTGTTCATGTTGGCTGACTTGCATTAGATACTTAGGGTTGCTGTATAGATTTAAGCTTTTGTTTTTAGAATGAGTATCTTTGGAAATGAAAATCTGGTGTATTTCCTGCATATGCCATGAAAATTTTCTTCTTGGGGATGAAATATGCTGATTGGAAACCACTGGTCTGAAGGTATGCATAATAGTAGGTATTAGGTTGTCCCTGAGATATGCCAAAATTGCTTTTTGTCATTAACACTGGCAAAAGAAAATGCTGATATTTAAGCCTCCAGTGGGTAGAAGTATAAGGGATTTTGTCTGGTTTTGGAAACAGCCTTTGTAAGCACCTGTTTCTTACCATTTTCCTGAGAAACTTGCTATAATTAATGCAATTAATTCAGTCTTCACTTAATGTTCTCTCTTAAATATAAACTAAAAATAGACTGCCTTCTATGTTGGCAGTGGCTTTATTTGCCTTGGCTGTACCTGTGTTCCTCTCAATGTAAAACAAGAATGAATAATGGAATCTTTATTATCATGGAGACCTGACTGCCTTGATTGCTGTCTGCTCTCCTCATGTCAATTTTGGCTCAGTTTCCGGTGGTCACCTTGGTTGGTCAGTTTGTTACTGCAGTTCTTATAACATGTATCTGCTTGATTTTAGGCACAGATAGTGCTCTGCAATTACATTAGAATATATATATGGGGACCTATGAGAGAGGGATAGATTGTTAGTTCATTATGTAAGGATTAGGAAATAGCTATGATCTTTATGGACCTGGAATCCCTCCCACCTCACAGAAGAACAAGTTGTAGTGTTTTTGTAGCTGATGCTTTTGTAAAATGCATTTCAGAACTCAGTCTCTGAAGATGTATTTATAGCAAGAAAGAGATTATAGTGCTGTTAGTGTTTGCCACTATCCATGATACTCAAAAAGTCATGGCAGTCAGATGCAATCCCAGGTCACTGGAGAAAGGGAAGCTTTGTACCCATCTTTAAAAAGGGTACAAAGGAGGACTCTGGGAACTACCAACCTGTCAGCCTCACCTCTGTACCTGGGAAGATCATGGAACAGATCCTAGCAGAAGCTGTGCTAGGGCATGTGAAGGACAGTGAGGTGACCTAGGACAGCCAGCACAGGTTCACCAGGGGCAAGGCCTGCCTGACCAACTCAGTGGCCTTCTATAATGGAGTGACTCCATCAGTGGGCAAGGGGAGGGCTACAGATGTTATTTGTCTGGACACAGTTCCCCATAACATTGTTCCCTCTAAATTGTAGAGAGGTGGATTTGATGGGTGGACAGTTACATCCAGAGGGCAGTGGTCAATGGCTTGGTGTCCCAACGAATGTCAGTGGCAAGTGGTGTTCCTTGGGGGTCAGTAGCGGGACCAGTGCTGTTTAACCTCTTGATTAATGACACAGAGGGGTTGAGTGCACCCTCAATAAGTTTGCAGGTGACAGCAAGCTGAGTGGTGCAGTTGACACATGTGAAGGATGGGATGCCATCCAGAGGGACCTGGACAAAGCTGGAGAGGTGGGCCTGTGGGAATCTCACGTAGTTCAACAAGATCAAATACAAGGTCCTGCACCTGGGCCAGGGCAATCCCTGGTATCTGTACAGGCTGGGGGATGAACAGATCAAGAGCAGCTGAGAAGGACTTGGGAGTGCTGGTGGGTGAGAGACTGGACATGACCCAACAGTGTGTGTTTGCAGGCCAGGAAGCCAGTTGTGTCCTGGGCTGCATCAAAAGCAGTGTCCCGTCAGGTCAAGGGGGAGTATTCTGCCCGTCTGCCATGCTCTGGTGAGACCCCACCTGGAGTCCTGCATCCAGCTCTTAGGAACAAACCTCTAAAGACAACTGGCTGTAAATTTAATAGCAGTAGACAGCTCTGTAAAGCTTGATATTTCTGTATTTTTAATAGATAATTTTGAACTGTCCTTCTTACACTGTGGAGAAGGCTTACCTGCAAATACTTACCAAATCATGGTCTTATGTTTAAAGCAATAGGAATTATTCCAGAACATGAATAGTAGAACCTGCATCTCTTTCTCCCAAGTAGTAATGTGGGGAGAGGAAGTTCACTTCTCCAGTTTTAAAGGTCTTCTTGAAAAAGTGGCTTTGAGTATCCAGGGAGTTAGCATGTCATGCTTTGATTTCTTCCCATGCTCAGTCTGATTTTTGTTTAAGTGTGTATGCATGTAAGATGTTATTAATCCTATTACGTTAAAGAAATCAAAAGAAATCAAGATTAGAAGTTCTTAAGACTCGACAAGTTGAGGAAGAAGTCTTCCGTAAAACTGTTAAATATGCATTCATTAAGCTTTGCAAATTGAAACATCAGAAAGTTTCAATTATGAGTAAGACATATTAGCATAAGCAAAGTCCTTGCTGTCTCTTAACTATTCAGTACCCTCTCTAATGGGAATTCCAATACTGATCAGTTCACAAACCTACCTGTGAATTTGATCATTCATTGATATAAGCAGTTCTTGTAGAACTGTTGAGAGTATAGTGACAATACACTGAACTCGTTGTACATTATAATTCTAATAAGGGTGTATTTATTACCTGTACACTGAACTAATTGATTCTTCTCCAGAGCCATTCTCTTGTCCTCAGCACTAGAAACACTGGGTCAGGGTGTTGCAATGAAAATTATAGCATTGCTGCATATGCTATAGCTGTTTCCAGGAGTTTAGTCATGTGCTTCTCGTCAATAAACAGTAAATTCAGTGAACAGTTGTGGAAGGCTGCTTGTCAGTAAGGAGTATCTTATCTTCAAAATCAGGTGCTCTTTCTGAATGCTCACGTTAATCTGCATTTTAATGGAACAAGTTCAGTGGTTGTGGCAGAATGCTGAAAAGAGTAGTGTTAATGTTTGGATCTTGAGAGTGTGAGGAGAAAATTCCATTTTTAGTCTGTCTGAGACGATGTGTCATGTTGCAGTGCTACTACCCTTTCCTAGAATTTTCACTAACCTGTGAAGATGGTTTTAGAGTGCCAGACAGTATTAGGTGAAAAGAATACGAATGCCCTCAGGAGGCATCCTGTTGTGTTTGGTTTTAGATTCTCATTTCTTTGTGGTCTTCTCTGGGTGTAGAGATGTTGGACACATTGCTGGTATGTGTTTTGGAGCTTTTGTTTGTTTTTAAGGGAGAAGCTATATTTTTTGTTGCCAAGCTGTCTAGCAAGGGTAATAGTTCTGGTAATGGATATCAAGATACAATGAAAGTGTATATATTAAATTTTATGCTGAAAATTTGATATTAAAAGGCAAAAAAAACCAGTCTGAGAAGACCTATTGTTCACAATTCTTTGAGAATTCTAAGTATGTGTGATTAACAGATGAATTGATTAAAATGAAAATGTTGAACTTTTTGCACTAGGCAATACTACATGAAAGTGACTGCTCAACAAGTAACAATGGTGACTTAATAAATATGATTTTTGAATTAAATTGTTTAAGTTACTTCAAGGATGTAGGTGGGTTGAATGAAACTTATTTTTCTTCATGAAACAATTCTCATTTTAATATCAATGTTAATAATACTGTGGGACAATTTATCACTGAACTAAATATATGTAAATTTGATAGCATCCTATTCTATTACACTCTCAATCTGTTCTAATAATGAACAACTGATCTTCAGTTTCTTTAAAAAAATAAAATCTTTCAATTAATATTCTTTCAAGCACAGCTGAAGCTTTCTAAACAACTCTCTCCAACTTATGTTAAGGTACCAGTGTCCTTTACCTGGTTAAAGAATGAAAAATAAGAGGTTTTTTTAATGCCTCCACTTGAAGTCTTTGAACAGATGTTTTCTACTGATTTGTTTCCATTTACTTTCTTAACAATGGACATTTAGGAAGACCTATTAAAATTGTATTAACCTAAAGAATAACAATAGCTGAAACAGATTTGAGTGAAATAACTGAACTTAATTTTGTATATATAGTTTAAAATATTTTAAAGTCTTACTTTAAGTGTAAATAAGCTGTACATGATTGGTTGGATGTTGGTTTTTTAATTTGTTTTTTTTTGTTGTTGTTTTTTTTTTAATTTAGTAGTTGATACTACATTTTCACTGCTGCTTGATTTTGTTTGTAGAGCCAGAATGAAGACTGGGGAGGTTTGTCTGAGGATATCTTATGATTAAGAGCAATCTAAGGCATTAGCCCTTTTGACCCCCATCTAAAAGATTGGTAACTACCAAGTTTACCATTTTTGGTGGCATGGATTAAATGGGTGCTATGCAAAGACTGCTGCACGTGTAATTAAGTCCTTGCAAGGGTAAACAGAAAATGGGTGATGGGCTTAACTTTCTGCAACACTTGCATGATGGTCTTTGAAGAGTGCTTTGAGTTTTTCCTTTTATTTTCCTTTTATGTACTAACCGCATCAACCTGAAATGTCTGACTTCTACTGGCTTCCTTCGGTGTTGATAATTAAGTGGGATAATGCAAGTTAGAGAAATGGATACCAAATCTAATAACTAAACAGATGTTTGGCTTTGTTTACTTACAATCAGCCATGTAAACATATATTTTTTGGAAAATGAGCTGTTTACATCTGCTGTGCAAAGAAATGGGCCCTAAAAAGACTGGGTGCTGCTGCAATTTACTGTATATCAAGTGCCGGATGCTGCATGACAGAACAAAGCTTATTTGCATATATAGTGCATTGCAACATATTTTTGTCCAAAGCGTAAATGGAATACGTTGTGGCAGTCCTTCTAATAAAGGTAAGATGTTATTTTGCATAAGGAAAGTTTAAAATACACATGAAAATGATTTGCTGGAGAAAACTTAATTAGTCTGCTGCTTATTTGATACAATGATAAACAAGCAGTTCAGTAAACAAATTAGCTTTTGTAATGTGGAACTGTGGTAATAGATCTAATTTCATATGCAGCTTTATAAATACCAAGATTTAGTTTCCAGATAAAAGAAGATAATTATAGTAGGCAAAAACATTTGTAACATGTTCAAAATCACATTCACTGTTTGTCTATGGGTATTTTAACCATTGAAGAGTTTCCTGGTGTATGATACAGCAATTGATCTGTTTTGGAAGAGGGGAGCAGCGAGTAACCTTGCATATTAGACCTGAAGAATTAGGGCAGCCACCAAGTCATTTGTTGAAAACAGAATTTCTTGTATGAGCATGGACATATTCTAAAACAACTGTAAGAAAAACAGTGTTCAAGCTTGATACTTTCCACATTTTCCCCCCATTTTTATTGTTTTTTCTCTCCTGTTAAGGATAACAAGTTTATGTAGAAAGAGTGTGATTCTCATGGTGAAGTTAATACTGTGCCTGTAAAACTTTCCTTGTGAATAGAACTTTAAAAAGCTACCTATATTGTTTGGCACCTATGCTAAAAGCAGAGCTGTTACTTAGGAGTCCTAATTTTTTTTTTTGGTGGTGTCTTAGATGGTGACAAAGACTTATTCTGGCACAAACAAGCTGAGGTTTAGAGAATTCTGTGTGACTCCAATTTACTTGCTTACACTATGTCCCTGATGAATTCTCTGTATGGGCATGGTTTTGGGTGAAGAAATGTGCTTTGTCCCCATTAAATTAAACACAGTGGCATTATCTGATGCCCATGGAATGCTGCTTGGTCTGTACTGTTCCCTGAAAAGAGTGAAGGAAAAGTTGCTGTGTTCAGAGCTTAACTTACAAGGTGGTTGTGATTCCTCAGAAGATGGAGAAATGGAGGTGGCATCTGCTGGGGTGAGTGGAGAGGTACAAATAGATGGTTACACATAAGAGATGGGGGATAGTTTGCCTGCAGTAAGCTTGTATGTAGGAATGAAGATCATCTGTGTTAAATAAAGAACTCCTGAGGTAAAGGAGGTTGCCTTTGGGCAAGGGGCAGAGTTTGACTCATAGCTTTGGTGCTTGGATTAACCTGATTTTTAACTAATAGGTTATACAACTTCAGATTAATCCTTGTTACTCTATGAGGTGTAAACAAGCATGGAATGAGAAGAATTTGGGGTTTTTGAGGGCTGTTTTAGAGAGATCTGATTGTAAACTAGGGTGTTGAGTTCTGTGTGTCCCATGTGGCAATTGTATGAAACCACTTACTCAGAAATAGTCAGTTCATAGAGAATTTGGTGAAATTTACAGTAAGCCTTGTATAATACTGAAAAAGCTGGGTGAAATCTTTGTTGTATATTCAGATTGTACAGTGTAGAAGTTCTGCCTTCTATTGAGAGCGTTTTACAGGTGGTGAAGTCATGGTTTGAGTCAGGAGGCAGTTTCCTCATCACCCAAACCCATGCTGTGACTCGTTGAGAAAGCTGGATCCTTTTACTGCCACCTCCGTGTTGTGTTGAGCCACTTGCCCTGTGGTTCTGTGGCTCCTAGCTCGTTTGCTAAAATTTGAGCTCACACAGGGGAGCGTGAGGGAAGTGCCAGGAGGAAGAAAGCAGTGGCATTGAAAAGGGAAGTAAAAGGCAGCTGCTTTTGTCAAGCTGGGACTTTTGCTAAAGATAATAGTGCAACTTAAATTACATCCTATTATTAAAGCCTCCCAGTTATCTCAGTGTTTTAGAAGCCAGTGTTCCACACGTCTTGTCCTGACTCGCTGTCTGCTGTGAACCCCCAAATCAGCTCACACAGGTAAGTTCTAATTTACGTGTCATATGCTGCAGCCCTGCTGTTGGCCTGAGTCATAGGAGTGTAGCAAGGAGCTTCAGCAGCAGTAGTGACTTTTGGAGTTTTCAGTTGTCCTCTCTCCCTCTTTCCTTTGTGCCAGAAAAACTATTTATAAGACCATTTTAGAACTGGATTTCAGACCCGTTTAAACTGATCAAATTCAAATTGCTCGTTTCTAAAAACATATAGTCAGCAGCTTTTCCATCTTTACAACTTGTGCCTGCAAACATTTGCCCAGGCAATTATAAGAAGGCAAAGTGCTGCAGAACCAGGAAGGAAGGGGAATGCTTAAATGCCATTGCCATGGAAGCTGAATGATACTGGATGTGACATGACTTGTTGCAGCAGTATATTCTGGTCATCCCTTCAAAGATACAGCCCTGCAGTTTAAGAAATGCTTCCTTAAGCTAGGGAAAGTAAGTGATGCAAACCTGTATCTGCAATGCTGAAAGAAAACATTAATGGATGCTTGTGTGTAATTTGGCTGTTTGCCAAACATAGACACTGTCGGATTATCTGATAGAGCACTCAGTTCTTTTTAATAATTTTGGCTCTCACTTCACAATACAAATATTCAGCCCTAATGTGTGCATTTGTGGTGGTGAGGTGGAGTCTGTGATGGGTTCTTAAAACCATCCTTACCCCGAAAGATTGCGCTGTCGATTCTTCCTGTCTCGCTGCGTAGCAACTGATTGGCACATGTGAAGCAGAGCTTCTCAGGGCGATTATCACCTCTGAGCCGCAGATCAGAGGAGCAGCTAAGAAGCAGGAAGCACCTACTATTATCTGGTTATAGTACACAAAGCTTCCACTGATCTGTCTACTGCTGCTTGTGGGAGGGAGGCAGGCAGGCCACTGCTGACCTTACGTCATAGCCGCCTGCTCTGATCTGTCGGGGTGATGTTTTAGAGCCAAAGCCTGTGCATATACTAGGACGTTTTGCTGAGTAACATTTGCAGGACAACTCTTGCTGTTTCATACTCTACTGGAGAATTTTGTTGATCAGTTTGCACTGGTCTTGAAGATTTTTTGTTTGTTTGTTTTCTCTGTATGGGAAGCTGCAGGCAAGATCTTGACTTGGCATTGATGTAGGATTGTTCTTTGTTTTCTGGGGTGGGTTTTTTTTTTTGTAAGACCATCATAGTTAATATTTATCTTAATGATGTTCAAGACCTCATGAGTGTTTCTATGTTCTCTGAGAAAAAACTTTTCTATCCATTGAAAATAAAAATAGAGTTTTCCCAATAAAAATGCCCTATTCAAGGCAAGGCTAGATAGGGCCTGAGCAACCTGGTCTACTGGAAGGTGTGCCTGCCCATGGCAGGTGGATTGGAACTAGATGATCTAAAAGATCTCTTGCAACCCAAACCCTTCTATCTAACTGGAGTTTCTGAATAGTTAGCTAACCAAAGATTGGGAAACAGTTACTCTCCTGTTCTGAAATCCTTGAAAAGGCAAGTGAACAGCAGCAATTTCCTGAAGCAGCAGTTCATGAGAAATATTTCCTAATAAAGACTCCGGAGTAGAGTGTAAAAGTAATTGCTTCTCAGGCATTGCTGAAGAAGTGCTTGTTAAATGTTAATCTCCTACTGGAAAAACTTCATGTTTCTAAACAGAAACCCTCATCTTCCCCTCTTGCCTTCCCCATAGCCTGTCTCTGTAGAATTCTTCCCAAACTTCTGTACTCCTCATGGTACCACCTCTTGTCTGTTGTTCGAGCTAGGGTTTTGTTAGATGCCAAGTGGGGAAAGAAGCCAAGTCTTTAGCAAAAGGTAGCAGTTGTAATTTTTGCCTGCAGTTCAACACGGCTTGCCTTCATAGGCTTTGTGCTGGTTTTGACAGGAAGAAGTGAAAACAACAACCTAAGCAAACTTTCCCTGAAGAAGTTGTGCCAAGTATTCATGAAGAGTGTGTGTCAGTGCCATGAGATGTCATTGTCAGTAAAATGGCAGCACTGCTAGACACTGAACTTAAGACAGTTTGGTGTAGACAGAAGTAATTTTTTCCTCACTCTTGCCTGAGGAAATGAGACCGTTTTCTTGTCCACTGCAGACATGAAATACCTTAAACTGCAGCAAGAAAATAGTTCAAGGTAGATGTTAGGCAAATTTTCCAGTGGCAATGATAATGTAGCATTTAAGTAGATTGCCTAGGGCACAATAAAAAGGCGTCACTGGATGCCTTTAATAGATGAAATATCTATCAGGAAAGTTACAGGTATGCTGTTTGGGGGACTAGATTAAATGAAGTCCCTTCTAATTTTATTTTGGTTATGATTTTTAATTAGTTTGGGTCATGACAGCTGAGAAAATGTCAGTTGGATTGGGCTGGCTAAGTAGTTCTGTTTGCTCAAATCAACTGTTCCATTTTTCTAATTTAAAAAATCTCCAATGACTCAGGCTGACAATTTCAGAGAGTATTATTAGCTTTTTAAAATGAGTTGTAAACACAGATGTCATTTTGAAAAACATTAATTCTAGTAACTTTAAAACACTGCAATTCTGCAGTGTGCTGCTTGTGTTGTAGACCTATTACTTTTCTGACAAAACTAGGATCTAAGACCTATGTGTTAAAGTCAGACAAGCAGTTTACATCCAAGTTTTTAAGTAAGTGATGGTTTTTCAGAGGTGGTATTTCACATTAGTTTGCCGTTATATTGTGCTGTAAGGATACCATTGCCTCTTCCCTAGCTGCTAGATCAGCTAATTTACAAACTCATTAGATCTAGATTTCTATCTTGGACAACATCTGAGCCTGTGAAGCATGTCCTTGAGGTCTGCACATTCCCGCCAAAGGAAGGCAAGGTAGTGTAGATGCTGATTGTGGAATTTGACAACTGTCCCTTCCCCATATTGTCTCTTCTGGTATTCAGACCAGCAGGCCAACTGTTCTGGAGACAGTGAAGTGGGGAGACTTGGGAGATACCACAGTTCTGTGCCAACCAACACTTTGTCAAGGCTTTGCTTTCCTTTTGGTTGTTTGTCAGGCTGCCCACAGTGCCAGGCCCTCTGTGTGGGACAGTCCTGGACTGTCTTGGTGGGGTACAGAGGCCCCCCTGGAACTGCTGGAACTGTTTTCTTGCTGTGTTATCACTTTGTATCTCTGTTAATTGTTTTAATTTCACCTCTACAAGGTCAGTTTATTGCTAGGCTGGTTGCATGTGGTGTTTACATGTTTTGTAAACTTTAAAAGCCACCAGCAGTGAAATAACCACTTTCTTCCTGTTGCTATCTGACAACCTGTCTTGCTTTATCAGTAGACAGTAAGTTTCTGTCAAGATGAAGCACTAATTCCACAATAGTAATTTGAGTCAATCATCTAATTTTGTGTACCATGATTTTACATCAAAGACAGTGAATTCCTCAAATTGTAAGCTACTGAAAATACAAACAGACTGGAGAATACCCTAGAACTGTGTGAGACTGTGAAAGTTTGGAAAGTACTGAAAAGCTAACAAGTGGATACACATGAACACTTCCATGGCCTTAGTTGTTGACACATTTGTTGATGTTTGCAGTTATTTAACAGGAGACATGGTCAATGTTTCCATGCCAAAGATTGTGCTAAAGAATATGTGCACACATAATCTTTGAACACAACAACAGTGCCAGAAAATGAGCTTCTTCTCTCTGTCCAGAGAGCTAATGTTAAATTTAGGAGAAATCTGTTATGAGGTTTGACAGGCATTTCAGTGAAGACACCAACTTTGATGGCTCCACATTTCCAAAGGTGAAACACTGGAAGATGTGAGTTTTTTTCAAAGAAGAGTGGAATCATATGTATGTATATATTTTCCAGGTAAAGATCGGGCATTTTAGAATTATTACAGTATGCCTGTTCTTCAGTTGTTTTCCTGAGCAGTCAGCAGTGTAAGTAAAGCAGTTTTCTGTTAGGACCTCTCTGGCATTATTTTGTCCATGCAGGCTTCACGAATTCTAAAGTTAGTACTTCCTTCTTTTTAGTCAAAACTCCTGCTCCCTGAGACCATTACCATACACTACCATCATGCAATGCCTTTTCCAGTTAGGAATATGCCTCAGCATATTATTTTTAATATAGGCTGACACTTTTGGCTTACACCATGTTGAGTTTTAAGTGTCAAAAGTCAACATTTGTGATTCTCTATTATGTACCAGATTGTTTTGAATTCTACTAAAAATCATAGCAGGTGTCATAAAACTTATTTGCAACTGTCACAGTTACATAGGTGCTATATTGTGAACTACTGGATTTGTAGTTAGCTTGGTCAGAATAATTCAGACTACTGTGATGTGATCTTCAGATTACTGACACTGGAAAACAGTAGAAAAACTGTAAAGCTCCTAGGACATTTTTGTTGTGCCTTTTTCATAATTTGAGAATAGAATTTAAAAACACACAAGCTTGAACATGTGAGTAAACTGAGATGGCACAGAGGTGACTTAGATTTAGAAGTCCATGGGAACTCCTCAGTCATGTTCTAAAACTTCTGTAATTCTGGGGAGTGGGATACTAAAACAGATTGAAGATTGTAATAGGTACATAGTATGAAAGATGGTGACTGACATGAAGAGAGTTTTGTGTGTTTTTTTATTTCATCCCAGAAAAAGTTTAATTGGGCATATGTGGGGCTGATGCTGCTAAATTGCTATTACTCTATTAAAAATGTCATCTATCTTCAGGGCACTGATTTTAATACAGAAAATTGAGTGTTACTTTCTTTCTAGCTCATCTTTCAGTAAATTGTATACTAATGTTCATGCTAATCATACAAGAGTGCATTGAGTTCAGCAGCATAATTCAAAAACAAAGAAAACTTTGCCTGCTTTGAAAGGTGTATCAGATGCCTCCCTTTTTCTAAATGGACTCTGTTCCTACCAAATGTAATTTTTGTCACCAGTAATGGCACTGCTGTCCCGCTCTGGCACAGTGCTGCTCACAGCCGTGTTCTGGAGGCCTGGTACCTCTAAATGTGTTTGTTAGAGCAGATGTGGGTGAGGTCTGATGCCACTGAGCCCAGTGCCTGTCTCTGACAGAAGCCAACATTTGGTGCCTCATGCAGAGACAAGAGTGCTGCAAGGAACAGATAGGGTGGTCCCTCTCTGGAGCAGTACCTCTGCTTCAAACGTTTTTTTGGCTGAGAAGAAACTGAGCTTTTGTAATAAAGTATTTATGATGTGAAGTTGTTCTGTATGTTGTTGGACACAGCGTGCAAATATAGGGAGATAAAACGATGATTCTCCCCAACACCCTCTCCCCCTGGAAATCTAGCAAAGTGAAAAGTACGAGATTGTATTTCTGTTTCAAATGGCCTTTTAACATCAGAGATACAATACTGAGATAACATTTTTGTTTTCTTGCTTATCTTCCCACTTTTCTATTATGTATAAGAATATGTACATTTCTTTTGTAGCCACGTCATGAATACTTTAATGTGCCAGTGTACTAAATGGCTTCATTCATCATGCATGCAGAATTTCAGAGGAGATAGACCTGTGACTTACTCATGACAGAACATTACCATCAGCTTGCTGAATCCAGTCATCTTGAACCTAATAGAATGCCACAACCATTCTCTGCTGTTGTACTTTCCTCTTCCCCCTCTGTTTTACAGTGTTGTCTCTTCACGTCTCATTTCAACAAAACTTGTGCTTGTTGGCATATGGTTTAACTTTTTATTGTGTGTAAGCTTGAAGTCTTATGCTTAAAAGTTCTGTAGCATTTTCTGAGCTAAACATCTATACACTGCAACACCTATACTGTAACATTACTCAACCCATGTTTATCTTTCAAATAGGTTGTGATGGTATTTAAACATACTTAGAGTCTGTAGGTGAAGTTAAGACTTACAGAGAAAGTAGTGGAGTAGTATCATGTGAAATGTGTATACACACAGGTATTAAAAGGTGTTGCATGAAATTCTGTGTAGACCATGCATCTTAATTAAAGGTGCAAATACCACTACCCCTTTCTGAAGACTGGCACAATAGTGTGACTGACCTTACAAAGAGGAGGGTGGCAGAATTGATTAGGTCAAAGAGAATGACTTAGGTAAATCTGAAATTAGAACATTTGTATTTAAATGTTCAGAACACTCTTGTAAGTAGTTGAACAGTTGCTGCTACTGAAAGAGAGAACAAGATAATTGCTTTATGGATGAATAGTAGAATCATTAGCGTTGGAAAAGACCTCTAAGATTATAGAGTCCAACCATTAATGGTTAGGGTTGGAAAGATCTGAGTCCATTAACAGTATACTTGCAATATGCCTTCTTAAATTGGCATTTCCAGTTTTAAGTGGAGGCTGCCTTGTGCATCCAAGAACTGCACGAGGGTGAACATAAGTGCATTCAATTGAGAAGTGGGCAGTGAGAGGGCATGTACAGCATCCTGTTTGTGACCTACAACCAATGCTGATGTTGAAAATGGTTTCCATGTAATTATCAAGGAGATGGCTACTGAGATGAACCACAACCAAACTAGTTCCATGTACTATATGTGGTAATGCACTACCTTCCAAATGCTAAAGTGACATAAAAATGGGAGATTTAGGGGATTAGACAAAAGATTTGGATTGGATTTGCAGCATTCTGAAATCTTAGAAAACAAGATCATAGGAGTGGTTTTCCATTTCCAAGTTTGCCTTTTTTTTTTTCTGTAAGCCATTAACAATGTGTTTGGATGTCTGGTTAATGCTGCTTTAGCCTGCATTATTTCGTGCCTGTTGGCTTAAAATGCTGTGCATTGAGCTGTAATGAGATGCTGTTTTTCTTGTTATCTGTATACAGCTGCTTGCTTCTAAATGACTAGGTAATGAATTAGCTTTTCTGGCATGTTTGAAATAAAGTATTGCATGCACTTTCGTCTCATGTGAATGACTTTTTTCCTCATCTGTGTCCTGATATTTCAAATTTGCATTGTTTGCCTTGGGTGATTCTGAGCTGCAAGTAGTATATAACACTGCAGAATGTTTTACATAAGAATTGGATAAAATGTTTGACACTTACTAAAACAAATAATGTGAACAAAACATAATATAATTCATTCTATTTGTTTCTTTAAAGTATAATTGATGAAGTTACTCCCCTGGCAAAACACATTAGCCTTTAGGTGTTCCTTGAGATTATATTGTTGATGAGCACATAAGAAGGCACATCTGCCTCAAGGTTACTGCTGTAGTATTAAAAAAATGAAAATATGACTGAGTCTTACGGGTGATGCATCTGTGGACAAGTAGCTAATGTCCTTGAAATAGGTTGCTTTTAATGGCTAGGCAATGACTTTGATTTACTTGAAGAAATTTAGTGTTTAAGTATGTGCTTGCTGAAAATCACCTATGACTTGGAATTGGCAGTGAAGACAATACTAAGCTGCTCTAAAAGCTGTGGCAGCAATGCTCTGTATTTCTTCTGAGCTGCGGAGAACTTTGTTTTCAGGTAACTTTGTAAATATCCTGTTTTACCCTTGAGTAACTCTTAAGTGTCCACTGCTGTCTAATCAATTTAAAATTGAAAAGTGGATTTATTACAAATATTTTCAAGACCCTGAAATGCTTGAGAAGTTGTATTCTGTTAGAATGCTCTTGAGTTCAGCTGCCACAGTTAGTTGACAGTGAGGATTTCTTGAGTAAAATGCCTTAGGTTGGTGGATAGGGGAGATGTGTGTTTTCTAAAATGAATGCAACAATGTAATCTGGGAATATAATACAGAAAGTTATATTAAAAATGCTACATAGCCATTTCTTCAGTCAGTGTCTCTTTTTGGGGGATTTTTTAAAATACACATGTAAATCTTTAATCCTGCCATCCTGTCTGGCTTTATCAAGGTCACTGCAGTTCTAAGAATATTTAAATATTGCATCAGTGAGGGAAAAAAATAAGCCACTGCTACATCTTTAATACACCAAGTATCTTGTTTTCAGATTTAACTTGCCTTTTTCTTGGAATTTCTTATTTGGTGCTGGATTTTAGAAGCCATCTCAAAATGCTCAGAGGTGGTCTGTTCCAAGCACTGACTGACTTCTAAGTAAAGGTTCCTTTAAAGTATCATAGTTTATTCTTTCACTGCTGAATCACCTTATACATGAACTGAATGACAATAGTAAACGTCATCATTTTGTGCTACGTAGTCAGGGTTGATAGAGACAATGTTCTGACATTATTTGCAAGATTTGAGGTGTTCAGTTTTGTATTTTATTGACTTTTTTTCTAATAAATATTTACAAAGCAGTTTAGAAATAATTTGTTGGCTGCCTTAACTGTTATCTGCCTTTTTTTTCTGCTGCATGACATGTCTTGTTTTAGGATGCTAAAGTAAGTTTCTTTATACTCTTGATATTAAAGCTGTTTCCTTCCATACAGACACAGTATCCCCCTTTATTTACTCTGACATTGTTAATATGTATTTAAAATGTCAGCCTAATGGTTCTAGTTCAAACTATTTATTTTCAGATACTATGAAAATAATGAATACAAAACTGACAATTTGGAATTTGGTATTAAACAACTTGCTCAGAATCGAAAGACGACTAAGATTAGAATTAACCAAAAACTTTATGCCTGGTGTGGAATAATAAGATTCCTGTCTTTAAAATTCCTCCGCTTCTGAAAGGGATCAACTTATTTGACACCAGGCATACCAAGGTACCTTGACCTGGTTCTATGAATTAACCATGTGATCACTGTAAAAAGAAAAAAAAGTTTTTATAAAGGTCTTAAGGGATACTGTATCTTAGTTGCATCAGTAGTTTCATTCGTCCATTTATCCATTCTTCTCTAACAGATTTTTGAGACCCTTGAAACAATTCACCACAAAAATCACTGACTCCATTGCAAGATCCTTCCCCATCCCTCCCCCTTTCCTGTCCCTGTTACTTGGTTGTGATTTGTTCCCTGCTGGTACCTCTGAATTGTTTTATGTTTATTATGCTTAAGGGCATTAAAATCTACCAGCTATTCCTGTGAACCATGGCAATCTAATTAACAGCTCTGTGAAAAGTGCAGCTAATACCATGTTTGCAAACTGCAGTACTTCCATGTTTTCATGTCTTTCAGCTTTTCTTTTTCAATTCAGCACCTTCCATACTAACTCATGTGCAGCACTGCTCAACAGAAACACAGGGTTCATTTACTGCTGTCTCAAATTTTCCCTCCCTAGGAAGCAGAGACCCCACGTAGTGTACTTGAAGAAATTGGATTGACATAAATCTTCTCTTCAGCTGATGCCATCTCAGTGTTTCATACTGTAAATGTTCACTGCCTTCATTGTAATGTTTAGCTAATGGTGTAAGATGCTGTTTGTCAGTATTACTGTTTTGCTAAGCTGCTTCATTCAGGCCTACAAGAAAAATACTTCTTTTTGAAAAGGGAATAAGAAACCTAAGTTCAAAATTTATAAATGAAAGGGAATTAAATTTGAATTGACTGTGTTTCCCTTCACTGCATTTGTAGGAAAATTGCATTTGACTTTGGTAAACGTACTGTTTTTTATAAGCCAACTTGACTTCAGGAAATAAATGTATTACTATGACACAGCATAGCATATCTAAATGAAAAGAAACTACACGGACAACTCTGAATATGAAATGTTACGGTGTAGAAATTGTGTTTATGCAACCAAAGAATTTGTTCATCTACATTTTAGTCACCACTCGTGATAATTCTGCTTATTTTAGTTGTTGCATAAAGATTGGAAATACCTGTTTACTACTGAATTTGTCATTATACCAAAGAATCCTGTCAGGATCTGCATATCAAACTGGTAACAACTGTTAAGGTGTTAATTGCTTTTTGCAAGAAAACTGATCAACTCTCTAGACATGAAGGTGTATTTTAGTGTAGCTACCTTGAGTAAAACTGTGCAAGTTACTATACTCAAAAGGGAATGCATGTAGGAAAAAAGGAGAAACAACCCAGACCAAACAGAGAAACTGTTTTTAGGTCTGTTAGTAGCTTGCTGTGACCATGAACACAGGAAAGGAGGTCAGCTTTCTAACTGAGTAGAGAGATGCGTGATTAAAATTGGATACTTTCAAAGATGAGAAAGAAGAAGCTTTATAAAAGGAACCTTCTATTATTTTCTTTCAAAGGCTACCACTTAATTTGTATTTATTGGTGTTTTAGAGTTGTGCTTTATTAAGTGTACAGGTACCTTTAGGACACACTAAGTGTCAATGTCATTTTACTGCTTTTCTTTATTATCACCCTAAACACGTGACACATCCCTTACAAAAGTTGTGCGTGATGTACAGCTGAACCAACTAATTTGTAGAGAGAGCTCTTAAACATTAGATTTGTGTAGGGTATTCACTACGAATCATGTAAAGTGATATCCAGTAGTATTTTGACACTTTTAGCATACTTTGAGTAATTATAAACTAAGCCTGTTTTCACTTAGGGAAGTGTGATCCATGTATGGTTTTGAGGAGATAGGGCCACACCTGGGAGGATCAAAGTTCTGGTGCCTGTCCACATGCAGGGGGGTTGTCCCCTCCCTCCCTGCCCAGAAACATCCCTCTAGGAGTTTTGGCCTGTTCACCTGAGCAGTGCCCTGCTTCCACAAAGCTCAGCTGTGGCAGTGCTGCTGGCAGCAGCACTTCTGTGGCCAGCTGGAGAGCGGGGCTGAGTGGCAGCCAGCCAGAGGAGAAGGGCAGGGTTGCTGCTTCCAAGGCCCCTGGTCCAGATCCTGGCATAAATCCTTGTGGCAACAGAAAGGCCAGCCACAGCTGGGCTGTGTGTGTCACTCCTGTGGCGGTGCCAGGGTGCTGCCTGGGAATTCAAGCCATTAGAATTTGTCCACTGATGCCCGTTCTAGGATTTCCACAGAGATTACAGATTGCCAGAGACTGTTTTTGTCCCAGGGCATTTTCCAAGTGCACAGTGGGCAGGGATTGATGAGGGGAAAGTGGTAGGGAAGGGACCCTGTGAGACTGAAGTGGTAAAATTGATTTAAGTCGAACCAGAAGCAATTTTATATGTATTAAACATGTTTTTAAAGTTTACAGTGTCATTTGTATGTGCTTGGCTGGATTAAGCTTTGTTGTGATTGTGACAAACTGTTTGACCTCTGTCTGTCACATTGGTTTAGTTGTAATAAATGTCCATTTTTACACCATTGCTGTGTTTATATGTAATTAATGCTGGTGTTCGCAGAGGAAAGAAGAGGCCACTCAATGCTGGCTTAAAAAAAAAAAAGATAAATTTTATTACAGTGCTTAACCTGTTCTTGAGCACTTCATTAAAAAATGTTGAGGATACTGTGTCCAAGATTAGTTATTTACATCCATTTAAATTGTACAGAAAGCAATAATTTACCAAGTTTTTGGAAAGCTTGCCACATTAAACATTAAATTTATTTAACTGGATGTTAAATCGATGGGGTAGTACCACTTCATTTGAAAATTAAACCACATGCTGAGAGAGAGTTCTGGATAATAGAGACTGAATATTCAGTTCTTTTCCTGGAATTCTGACCAAGTCAATGCAACATTTACAATCCCAGTCTCAACTAAAAGTATCTCAGATGAATCTGTTCTCCACCTTTCTGTAAGAACTGAACTGCTTGATGTTATCAGCAGAAGCATGGGAAAAACCATCTTCAAGCATTTCTGAAGTTAATTTGAAATTTTGTTTTTGGAATTTCCTTCTTGTGAGGAAGAATCAGTGGGGAGCTAAAGAGTAAGTTACAGTTTCTGGATTGTTTAGGCAAGTTGATTGTTGGCTTGAATGTCTTCACTTTCACTGACTTAAGTCTTTAACTCAAAGAGGCCTCCCTAAACATCTGTTCCTTTTGGGGTAAGGCCACAACGATGTACCCCTGTGGCTGCCTCTGTCAAGTTCCCACGTACCATGGATTATGCTTGTCCAGCTTGCTTTGCAGTCTGTCCCATGGCCCGACAAAGTGTCACCTGTCCATGTCACATTGGTTTTGGTTTTCATCCATGGATACTGAATTCACCTGAGTGAATCATCAGTGCTGAGCAGGAGTATATGTGGAATAGTTGGGGTTTATTTTAATTAACAAGCTGACAGTGAAAGCAAAAGGAGCTGCACTCTTTAGATGATGTAAGAAGGTAAATTAAGCTTTTAGGTTATTAACTAGCATAGACTTTCATGTTTTGTAAGAAGTGCTGATCCAGGACAGGAAGCAATAGCATCTTAAGCAGGCTCTTGCATGTTTTTAGAAAAAAAATTAAGTTATTTAGCACACAGGAATGTCACTGGTAAACCTGGCGGTTTCTGGTACACTGAATGTGCTAATGCAAATGCCAAACAGCCATGCTGCCATCACAGGGCATAAAACTGGGAGAGGAGTCACTTGGGATGCATTTGGACAATGTGCCCCATACGCAAGGGCCATGGCCAGAGAGGGAAGGCCTTTCTGGGTAGGCCCTAAGAAATGCCTTCTGGCCTTCTGGGAAGGCCCTAAGAAATGCCTTGCATTCAACACAGACATAGGCTTCCCCTCCTCTCCCCATGATGGGGGTTTGCTACTCTGGACAGGCAGAGAGGGAAGGAAATCCCACAGAAGCCACCAGCAGCTACAGCTGGAGGGAGAGCACTCTGCTGTGAGGGGGCAAGCATTTCCCTGATGCCTTAATTCAGCTGGGCACCAACAGTGCCTGTGCCTGCAGGGGTTCCCACTGTGCTGCCACTGTGCCCCTTGTGCTGCTGGAACAAGGCAGCCTTGCTGCCTGGCTGGGCTCTTCCTCCTCTGCCCGCGGGCAGGAGCAGGACCTGCTCCCCATCCTGACTGAAATGGGCTGTCTGGCAGGCCCTGGCACTGCCACCCTGAACCTCTGTGTAAATGCCACAATTACTCCACAGCACCTCTGTGATCCCTGCAGAATTCACAACCGAAAAAAAGTATTTTGAAAGCTGCTGCTTTTAAATAGTCATTAAAGACAAAACAAAACTTGGCCAATGTTAATTCACTTTATAAGGTTCTTTTCTATGGAATATGCAGAACGGGAACAGGCTATTCCTTACAAATTTAAACCCTTTCTGTGTTCTTCTGGGGCATTTCCCCTTTGGGAAAGGAAACAAGCGTAACATTAAAAAACTTTTAGTCTGTTTGTCTCTCCAGAATAAAATAGCTCATTCAGATAATAAGAAGGAAACACAAAACCATGCACATAACACTACTTAAGGTTATGAAGTAGAGAAACAATACTGAAAAATACAAATTCTGAAGTTAGAAAACTGGTGGAATCCCAGGTTTCATGCTTACAAAAGCAGGCTAAATGTCAGATCTACAGCACTCAAATTCTGTGTAATAAACAGATGGTGTGTGAAAGTGCAGGGCAATCACCAGTCCTGCACTGCACAGGTACAGCCAGCATGTGTGGGTCCAGACTGCAAGAAAAACAAGCTGAAGCTTCAGCCATTGTAGTAGCAGAAATAAAATCTATTTCAATTTTTACATGCATCTCTGAGCAAGTTGGTTTTTTTTTTTTTGGTTTTGTTCTGTTTTTAAATACAGCCACCCAGCTTCCCAGATCCTGTTACAAAACTGTGGGGCAAGGAGCCTAATCGCCCATGGAATTCTCACATGGGTGTCAGTGGGCACTCAGTTTCTAATCCCGTGGAGGCCTGGTTTGCTCATTTCACCTGACAGGTCCCAGGTTCCCAGCACCCAGTGCCCCGCTTTCCCTTGAGCTGGGTGGTGGATTTGGCTGGGGTAACGCTCCACAACATCCGGCGCGCGACACGGGATGCACAGCGTCTGCCGACGGCACAGCTGAGCTCTCCCACCCCACAGCTGTGGGAAGCAGGGCAGCCCCAGGGCAATGGAGATGTTATGGGCCTGCTGGTGGCAAAATGAACCAGAGTTTGCCACATGCTGTGCAAGGGACCCAACGAGACAACTGAGCATCTATGAAAAAACAAACCTCCAGGAAAATGTCTCTAGGGTCTATTGAGTAAAAGGTACATTACGAGAAACTGGCAGTCACAAATTTCTCAGTTGGAATTAAAAACTTAGTGTTGTCTGCCCTTTGAAATATGCCTTTCAAAAATGTTATTATTTCAAACGTTATGCAATTAAATTACAATTCCTACGTCTGTTAATAACTAAAACATTTAATCAAATTAACTAAGCTACAGCTCTGCGTAAGTTATGACAATATATAGTGAAAGTCGGGTTTGAACTGAACATCACTTTTGTTGTATTACTCCATACTGGACAACAGTTACACATGAAGAAAGAAGGAAAAATGTACCATCAGCATGCTAGGTGCAGTATGCATTTAGAAAGCAAAAATATATATATATATTATATCCAGAAGCAATGTTCACTCAATCGTAACTAGCCTGGGGAAAATGTTGTTGCTGTGAGGAATTCTATTGGTAAAGTTGGGATATCCAGATTTTCTAAGGGAGTTTATGTTACATTGTTGGGAGTTGTAGTGAATTCCTAACTGGGAGCACTTCATGCCTACTTCAGGCTTCTAATTCATAGGGTCTGATCTGTTCTCTAAAGGCAGGAGCCCAGTTCTTTGGAGAGACTAAAGACAGGGATATGTCCCCGCAGACTGTTCAGGGCACCTGCACCTTTGGTGCCACAAGCTGCTCTCTCCAAGCATCTGAGGACACTGAGGTGCCCAAGTTAAATACCTGAAGTTAAGCCATGTGAAACACAGTACATTTAACAGCACAAATCTTTCATTTAAAATTGAAAAAATATTGGTAAGGATTTATGTAACTGCAGGTACTTTGCTAATACAGTTGTCATTTCAAAAAGGTTTTGTCCCACTAACTTCATTTTTATGTACCCTACTCTTCACCTTGGCCGTAGGGTGCCTTAAACTGTTTGTAAAATAAACCTAAAAAGGCTCTTAAGTCAAGTCCTCCTCTCCCAAAAAACTTAAAGTATTTAATGTATAAAACCTTCAGTTTCTTCAGCCACTCTGCAATGATCTTGATTGAGCCTTCACCATGACATCTTTGGTTCCCAGATGGACACTTTCCACCACTCCAGCACCGTTTAGGCAGGTTGTTTTCACCTACAAATGGTGTGCAACCAAGAGGTATGCAAAGTATTTCTAACCTCACTCGAGGATTACAGTTGCGTGGTCTCCATTCTTACTTGGGGATTAAGGTACTGAATAAATTGATTGTTTCTCTGTGTACTTCCTTTGTGGTTTTAGTCTACTGCAATCCCTACAAGCAATTAGCTCAGCAGCTCAGTCAAGGCAGGGAGAAAAACCCAACACTCGTGACCAAAAATCTCCTACTGGGCAAGTATTGTACAAAGAAAACAGTGATGTCTTTGAGATCCCTTTTCTCCAACCCATAAAACGATTATATTTACTTTGTCTAGAAAGAGATTTTTCATAAACAGATGAAAAATACAAATGGCAGTCATCTACACAGACCTTGATCTGCAGTGTGCTGGGGTGTGAACTTACTGCACACTGGCTGTTCTGTACTAACTCCTTACAGGGACAGTAAACACTTAACACACACACAACAGAAATAAGCACATACCAAAGAGGCTTCACTTCTCTATTTGTACTCAGTGTGCACCCAGGTGTTGCAGCAGTTGAGAGGGACAGAGTAGCTAGAGTACTTGACATTCACAACTTCTATAGGACTTAAAACTTTTAATTTTCTGAAGCTTCGCACACAGTAAACTAGGTTCCTTTATTAGGAAGAAACATTTTAATGTGCAAGAACAGTTTATTTGAAACTCAAATATATCTGGTGCCCTATTGGAAAGATTGCTTTGTCAGCTCTATTTTTGATCAATTAATGATTTCTAAAAGTAACTCTCACTTTGTTTTGGGAGTTTCACTGTTTTTTCCTCTGCTGCTCGATCTCTTTTTACCCCTGCTCCTGGATCGAGAGGAACTCCGGCTTCTGCTGCGGCTGCGTGTCCGACTGTGACTCCTGCTGCGGCTGCGGCCTCTCCTCTTCCTGCCCCTGCTGGGAGACCTCCTCCTCTCCCGGCTCCTCGACCTCCCCGACCGGCGCCGCCTCTTGTTTTTGCGGCGGCTCTTTTTCCTCTCGGATTCCCCGTTGCGGCGGTAGGAGTGCTCTGGGCTGGGGCTGCCCCTTCTCCTCGAGCGGCTGTAATAGTCGTCGCGATGGCTCGATCGGTTCCTCCTCTCAGAGTTTTTAGACAACTGATTAGTCCGGTCAGGAGAAATACGTATGTCTCTGTTGGCCTCCCAAAACTCATTGTTCGGATTTTTGAATACATGAAGAAAGTTGCAGTGCTTCCCTCTTGGACACTTCTGCCTTTCAAATAAGCCTGCAACAGATTAGGGTTTGCTTTTTTATGAACCACACCTGTTAAGTCTCTTTCTTTATTATGTACCTACTAGAAAGAAACTTAACTGAATTTCGCTTCTCCAAACACAAAAACATGCACTTACCAATTTAATTCACACAAGATTAATTTTTACTGTGTACTTTTCCTGTAATTAACTTTTTAACAGCTATGAAGGTTTGCTTTTAGCTTTAAAAAAATTTCATTTTTCATTTAATTTCATTAAATTTTATTTACCTTAATCACAGAATGTAAATCTAGATAAGTCAAGTGTCATCATTACTGCTAAGAAATATTGATAGGCCAGAAACTGCTGTTGCTTCTCAAGGGATAAATTCGTACTTCCTGTAGTTTCACCTTAAGATTATTATTTTCAAAGCTAGAACCCAAACCTTCTTTTCTAGTCCAAGGTAAATCCATTAGAACAATTCAGACACTTATGTGATGTGGTGTAATATTCCCTTTCTTTCCTAGATCTACCCAAGCAAGTTAGCACATTTTTCTTCCAAACAGAAATGATATAACATTAGACAGATCTGAAAGTTTCAGACTAATCTCTCTTTTTCACTTCCATGAGTACTCTTTCAATAACACACATTGTCTTTTCCAAGACTCACCACATATAGCAGTTTTCCACCTCGTCACAGGACAGAATTCACAGTGAAGCTGTCTGCCTGCGTACCATCGTCCACTGAACAGAGCCAGCGCTGCCTGACAGTCCTTCTCCCTTTTAGAAGTAAAAACAACACACAGCATTACCATCACACAACAATTTCACACACCCCTTACAGCAGGAGAATGAACTGCATGGATGACACAAACACTTCTCATTCATTACTCAACTCTAACGCTTGGTAGGACTGTGAGTACTTACGACTGGTACTGGACGTACACGTTTCCTCGCAGGTGAGGCTCGTAGTTGCAACTGACCTGAGGGGATGGAAGCACGGAGTTAGGGCAGCAGAAGGTTTATGCTGTACAGCAGCTCACACTTTCTCAGATGGGCCATTCCCATTTATGACAGCTCATCCATATCAACTTGTAGATGATTTTCTTCAGAACATTTAGTGTTAATCAAAAAAAGAAAGAAAAAAAAGCCCTTCTGGTTTATGTTTGACTGTTTGTAGCATTATGCTTTGATTAACTCTGGAACCCTGGCTTCGCTTAGTCCACAAGACAGCTGGTACTCCACTGTCTTGCACCTGTCTGGGCCAACCCTGCTGTGCAGCAGCCAAATCCTGCTCTAACAACAATTAGTAGTATCCTCAAATGTCAACACAGGAAGAAGTGAGAATGATTTTGCCAGCGACATTTTTAGGTAGGAAAAGAAGAGTGTTTGATCAGATCTTCCAGATTCTGGAGCAGCTTCCCAGAAAGAACAGCCAGAATAAAACCCTGGGCTACACTGAAAAGAAGTCAGCTGACAGAGGGGTGTGTATAATCTGATTCTGAACGGCCACAGAGACTCAGCTCGCTCACTTAAGATCCCTGCAGCCAACGTGTCATTCCACAGCATCCCTAATGTAATGAAAACGTCCATGGGAATCACCCTGCAGTTGCACAGTTGCCTTGGAAGCCAAGGACTGCCACAGTAACAGTCACAGGGACCCGAGGAGGTGCAGCTCAGCACAGCTGCACAGAACAATACAAAGCCAAGGACCTGACTTTGCTGGTGAGGCTTTTCAAGGCACACTGCATAGGGAATCTACATCCCATCTTCTAGTAGGGAGCACAGCCTGCTAATATCCCATGAGTCAAAATATGCAGGGGATACTCCTCCAAACAACTGAAGGTTTCTTACCTATAAAGGTCATTATACAACTATTGAAAATTCTCTCTACTTTCTTTTCCTTGAAATGCTAATACCATCTCAGTCCTGAGGCAGCTGTCAGTAGATGAACACAAAAGGAGAAAAGGCACCATGTGCCTCCTGGTGACTGCAGGAAAACCCTCAAGAATGGCAAGCAGAAAGGGATGCTGCAATAGATTCTGATACCATCCAAGCTGCATATTTTGGGGCAACACGGCATTGTTAACACACATCATTCATCTCTGAGGTTCCCATTTACAGATCGCTCTTTTTCCCCATCAGAAATTACAATATAAATGGGAAAAAATCAGAACAAAACATTCAGCAAACCAAATGCACAAACTAAGGATAGACAAGTCTCAACACCATTTACATAACTTACCTTTCTATAATTCTTCCTGCTGAAATATCTGCTATCTTTTCAGTTCATTGTAATCTGATTTTATTTTATTCAGCCAGTCCTAAGATGACATTTTTTGGGTGTACGCTCCAAATACATTTCATACCCCCACTATTTCATTCCATAGGCCCAAGTACAGTAGCTCAGATGTATTTATATTGTCTAAGCCTTAGTGGACTCTCTGGGGCTTAGCACACGTTAAGGAAAGAAAGGACTATGAGATAGGTGGACTGCTGAGCAGTTTGACTTACTTGCAATACAGAAGAACAAGTTTATATAACAGTTCAGGGGAATGGGAGAGAAGATTCACCCAGAGTAAGACAGAAGTGACAAGTTCACAGGTGACATGAGAGACTCACAGTTTGCTGTAAGGACACTGCACAGCTCCCTAATGCACACGGGATTTAGCTGGGGCATGCTGGACAGAATTTCACTCGAGACTTGTAAACCACCTGTAGATGCATACCTTGAACTGAACCACCTTCCCCACATTCTGAAATTCAGGGAGCACGTCCTCATAGAACTCCAGGAACTGCTGGTAGGTCTCCTCGTCACTGTACTCCAGGCTGGCGTCGGTGTCATAGTCGTCCCTGCGGCACTGCTCCATGCCAAAGGTGATGAACATCCCGCGCACCAGCAGCGTCTTGCTGGAGGTGGGGTAGTTGTGCTTGCGAGAACACCTGCACAGGACAGCCAGGAAAGAAGAGTGGAAAGATTGGAATTTCAGCAGAAAATGCACTTGTGGAGGCTTCAAGCACTTGCCATTTTCAGTTACATTCGTATAAAAGAAAATCCATTAATGGAAGATATTTCGATGACTAAAACAAATCTTTTAGATGGAGTTTGCACATAGTCTTAACTCTTCCTGCCATGCACAAACACATTCTTGCTTAAGAAAGCACATCTACAAAAGCTATAGATACCAATGTCACAATTAGAGCTGAAGTAGTTTCTTGTAGCCTACTAGGGCTAATGTGTTCCCAGTTTGTGAAGGGCTTGAAAGATTGTCAGGAGTCTTTCTATAAAGACATTTTAAAGTGAGTCCCTGCTCTTCTTTTTGCAAACTGAACAAACTTTTACTTAAGTTGTTCTTATCATATGGGAATGGAGAGAGTGGGTGAGGGAAGGACATCACATTTAGACTTGCACTTGGATGAGCACAAGACTGGTATTTTTCCACTTCTTAAACAGAGAAAAAAAAGAAAAAAAAGAGCCTTCTAAGTCAGTCTTATCTTAATCTGTATCTTATTGGCAGCCATAAAAGTATTAGGTCTCCCTCACTATCCATCATATTCAGGCTACCTTCCTCACATGCTGAAATAGAGTTATCCTCTAGGCACCTTTAGATCCAGTAAGACCACAAATGTTCTCCATGGTTATTTCACTGTGCTTTATGATCTCCATTTCATACTTCCCCAAGCAACTGGGTCATGCACTCTCCAACACATTTCTCTCCTTTTCATGACATGATCAGAAAAACATCCAGACTAGTCTAGTCTCTTCATCTAGCACTGGCACAGCACAGACAAACTGCAGGGAGGGCAGGTCTCAAAATGGGCAGTTACAACCTAGACTTCAGATAGGAAGTTTTTTCTGCACCCAATCAGTCAGAAATTGACTCTCACCTTCTGGTTGACTTAAAAAAAAAAAAAACAATAGAAAAAATCAAATCTCCAAACCCAAGACTAAACCAGGAGACAAATTAATTTGATGATTATTATTTTTTTTACATTCTAGAAGCTGTCTCCTTTTGCTGTTCAATTTCAATAATAGAGCTCAAAATATTAAACCCAAACAATACTGTCTGTACACAAAATGATACATTCACATGACACAACAGAAGGAGCCCCAAGGAAAATGAATGACCCAAGAATGCAGTATTACTGGAAAATGTTAGGGTTTGAATTACTGGGGAAATTGCAAGAGCGAACTCAGCCACTTTTAGGTTCTTCAAGACAGAGTGAGCTTTGACAAGATTCAACAATTACTTGCTGATAATACTGACTCTTAGTTTTTCACAGCTTCTTCCAACCCATCCTTCCAGTCCTACCCTGCCTGTACCAGTTCTTCAAATTACAGACAGCACCAGAGGTTAAAATGATCAGAATATGAAAGAAGCAGGTATGTGAGGAAAAAGGAGGAAGATGAAGGAGAGGCAGCTGATATCAACAACGGGTAAAAGAAGAAGGGCAGAATAAGCTGTTTCTCAGTATTCATTTTCCAAGGGTTATTCATAGTTCAAAGCAAAACTGAATTTTATGCAACCCATAAATAATCCATGGAGGTTATCTCCATTAAAGACCACTGAAACAAAAATACTGCAAAGATTACAAAGACCTAGATATTTGAAAAGCAAAAGTGCTGCCTGCAGTGAAATAGCTGGTGAAATTTGTATTATGGAATTCAACAGATATTTCAGAATATCAAAAAGAAGATGTGAACCTGAAGGTTCCATGTAGTTGAACTATCACATAATTATCCACAATATACATCACGTTGAAACAAAATGCTCTTAGGAAAAAGAAAACTACAATAGCTGGACAACACACGTTTCAGTGATATAAGTTAGTAAAATAATCTTATTAATTTTTGCTGAAGACTCATGTAATAAATATCAGGTCCTTCCCTGCTAAGCTGTTGTTCCTCCTTAGCACAAAAAAATAAATCATGGATTTTCTAGTCAGAAGCTGCAATTGAGTCATCATCGTTCCTGGTCAGGAATGAACGTGTACTCCATGAACTCATTTATACTTCTGGCTTCCTCTATGTCCTCTGGCAACAAGTTCTGCCATTTGTTTCATATGAGAAAGTCCTTTCTTTTTTAAATCTGGTGAACACTCAGAGACACCTGATTAAACTGCAAATAATCATTCTCCCCCTAATCATGAGTTTGCTGTTCATCTATCACAGTGCTCTTCCATCCCCTCTTTGAAAGCACAGTCTAGACCTGTCAGTCGCTTCTACAGACGTGTTGCTCATCTCTCATCACCCAGATGAGCTTCTCTGTTCTTGCCTTTTACTCTACTTCCCTCCTGAGACAGGGCACCCTGTCAGTGTACAAGAACCATGAATGAATGTATCACACATTTAAATAGTGAGAACTCTGGAAGCTACATGACAACTTTCCCAACTGTGCAGGCTTACCTTACCTTGCTTTAGTCCACGTGGGATTTCATTTTATCTTTTAGACAATACAGCATATGCAAATTAGAGAACATAAAAAACCAACATCTGACACATCAGACCTGTACTAATAACAGACCAAATACATTATGTTAGAACACATCTGTGCATGTGTCAAAGCTCAGGAAAACTCAGCCTGAACAATGTAACCAGAAAGCACCATCAAGAACGTGCCATAGCAAGAAATAGCTCAATTCCAGCCAGGCAATGCTCTGCTCTCAATCCACATCCAAATTTTATATAGCAATTTCTCTACAGTTTGCTTATGACCTAATGAAGCTGCCTCCCTTTCATCTCCTCAACACACTTCTATGCTGGTGAATATCCAATGGATTACCTGTCTCCAAATCGGCAGGACCCTGTTTTAATATAGAATGGGCAATTTGCTCTATCCTTCTCTGTTCCCAGATTCTCTGGAGGCTCTGGATTATGCCAACTCACACCATTCTCCAGCTGTGGAAAAAAAATAGGCAGAAGTTAGAGAACAATAAAGAAAAGGAATGTCAAAAATAGAATTAACATGTGCAATTATGAGCAGTGTGTTGCTACAAGGCAAGCTGAACCTATTTAAAGCTTTGTTTTACAAAGCTGCCCAGTCCCTTGGGTCTCACTTTTATACACCTGTGTTATGGCTTAACCCCAGCCAACAGCCAAGCCCCAGTCAGCTGCTTGCTCATGGCCCCACCAGTGGGATCAGGGAGAGAATGGGAGGGGTAAAAGCCAGAAAACTCATGGGTTGAGACAGTTTAACAGGGAAAGCAAAAGCCATGCACATAAGCAAAGCAAAACCAGGAATTAATTCACTGCTTCCCATGGGCAGGCAGGTGTTCAGCCACCTCCAGGAGAGCAGGGCCCCACCAAGTGTTACAGTCACTTGGGAAGGCAAACACCATCGCTCCAAATGTCCCCCCATTCCTCCTTCTGCTCCCCACTTTATGCACTGAGCATGATGTCAGATGGTCTGGAATATCCCTTTGGTCAGCTGGGGTCACCTGTCCTGGCTGTGTCTCCTCCCAGTCTCCCACGCACCCTCTGCCTCTTCACCAGTGTGGCAGCACAAGAAGCAGAAAAGGCCTTGGCTCTGTGTAAGCCCTGCTCAGCAGTAACAAAAAAAATCTCCATATTCTCAACCCTATTTTAACTGTAAATCCAAAATAAAGCCCCATACTAGCCACCATGAAAAAAATTAACTCTACCCTGAGCCCAAACCAGCACAACCTGGCAGAGAGAAAGCTAGGACTATCTACTTATTTTTCTCTGCAACAGCTCAAAGCTCAGCAAACTTAGCATTATCACTGTTACGTGCATCTAGAAAAGGCCAAAATAAAAGTAACCTGCCAAAGACCAGTATTTAAAAAAATTAAATTCATAGTTAGCACTGGAAGTAAAAATGTCCACACTAATCATCTTGGGTCATTAAGACTTCTGTAATTCGAAACGGCCTTACCAGGTTGCAAGCCTTGACTGACTACAACCAAGACACACATTTAAAAAAGGGAATTTTCATTCTAACCAAACAATCTGTAAAGCTGACTGGCCTAAGTCCTCATTTTAAATCAACTGAAAACGCTCTTCATGACTTGCCATAATGTTCTATCACCAGAACAGCACTGTTATGTCAGCAGTAACTGAACCCTGAACTGATACTATAATGCAGTCTCTAACAGACCACGTTTCTGCCTATTCCTTTGCACACATGGCTGCTAATACATCTTGAGCTCAGGGCAGGTAGCAGTTCAGAGCAGTTTTCTACCCATATTATGAAACAGAGTTAGATTCCCTACCTAAAGAACTGTTTAAACATGATTTGGAACCAAATGTAACTCCAATGTAGCTATGGCAATCAATAGACAAGGGACAACTAGGTTAAAACTTATTTTTCAGATTCATGCAGTGATTTAAACAGAGCAAGAATCTTCACAAGTTTAACTATAAGACAGGGATAAAAAGCCAAATTATTCTTTTAAAGGCAATCTCTAAGATTCAAATGAAAACTGCAGTTTTCTTTGCTCCACACTGCCGGCTTGAGATCCATGCTCTTCCAGGCATCCTAGCAATCAGCTTCTCCCTCCCCCACCTTTTTCTCTTCTTTTGCTTAAGGATCTGTGCCCTCCTCTACCACTGAATCCTCTTATTTGGAGCCTGCCATCTGCTTAAAAAAACAAGTTTGTCTTGCCACCCAGGACTGACAGATTTATTTAGAATTAAAATTCACAAATAAGCCATCATGCACAGCATTTTTTAACAGCACACAGCAGTATTTCCAGGTTCATCTTGACTCACACCTCCTGAACAGTCATCTGCATGCACAACTGCACTGCCACCAACCAGCCAGAAATATGCTTAATTATGTTCCACCCAGTAAATAATTGTTTACAGCTCATGCAAGCCACTATATATTAAATTTATTCAGGCCATTAGGTTCTCGAGAGCAGATGGACAGCATGCTAGAAGACAAACACTGGATGCAAATTAAATTACTTTTCAGAAAGTAATTCTTTTTCAGAAAGTCCCTGAGCATACCTGGCTTTCAGCTTGATCCAGCATCCTCTGCACAGCTGCCTATAAATGGTGCAAACACAGGACTAGTGAAAACCCTGAGGACACGCAAAACATCTGGTTTCTTTAGTTAAGAACCTAATTTACAATGCTCAGTGATTATGCATAATGAAAGTTTGATGGGGTTTGCTTTAAAAACAGGAGATTTACTTTGGCTCTGTAGCAATTCATGTACTACAAAGCTGTTAAAGGATACATCAGACAAGACCCTCGCGTGGATGATTTTCTAAACTAAATGATAGACAACATAAAAGTTTGATTTTTTAAAAAAAACTATCATTGAACTATTGAATTCTTAAATCTATCTCCTGCTCTAGTACACAGCCCGGTTAGACTGAAGTCCACAATCATTTAGTTGCACTAAATGTTTTAACTCAAACTTTCTATGGATGCTTTTGACTCTGCTAAAGCAAGAGATATTAACTGTTAAGAAACTTAAACATCACAAGTTAACTGTATGTAGCCTTCCAAATATAGGAAAACAATGAGGATATTCTTTCCCTTCCTTTTTCTAAGTGGGCTGAGCAAAACTATACCACTCTCCAAAACTGGCTGGACATTACCTCTAACAAATTATTCTATGGTGTTCCAAGAGAAAAGACATTTAAACATAATCAATACATGAAAATATGCTAAGACTGTTCTAATTTGTAAGATAATTAATTAAATTTTAAAAAAGCAAATAAAAATTTAAAAATGCAATTCAAGATGAGGACTGAGAAGCATCTGGTACTGATCACCAAGAATGTCAGATATTATCCATCCTAATAGAGAAAACCAAAACAGAACAAACAAAAAACCCCAAACCACACAAACAAAAAAACAAGCCAAAACCATCCCTCCCCCCAGCCCAAAAAAGCCTCAAACCACCACCACCCACCAAACCAAAAAAATCTATTTTTTCATCTTAAGGAGGGAAATTAGTTTTTTTCTTAAATCGCTGTCAGAATTTGAATAAACGGCTGTTTCAAGACACAGGCAAAACCAATTAAATAACTTTCTGCTGCTGAAATGGGTGGCTCCACTCCTAGCTGGGTAATCAGTTTCCCTCTGGGTGCTTGTCAATGCCCTCCATGAGCCAATTTAACTCACTATCCCAGTAAATAATAACCCAGAAAAACACAAAGCAAATAATCCAACAACCAAGCAAAAAAGAAAGCTGCTTCCATCTAGTTCAGGGAGTCAAATTATCCCACTGAGGGCTTGGGCAAACTCAGACACAAGGAGAGAGGGGAGGAACAAAATCCTGGTGTTATCATGGTTCAACTCCCTTCAAACAATACCTCAACCTAAAGGACACGAACATCGTTTTCTCTCCCTACTCTGCAAAGAGAGAAATGGACACTTAGCACCAGAGGAAGTAAGACAGGAAATACAACAACTGCTCTTCTTTGGCATTCCCCATTCGAGTGCTACACAATCAGTGACACAACCAACTATTAACTGCAGGAGACAGAACTGTCTGCTCATGGCTCTTCTCCTGCTGTGGCTACCAGACACAGCAGCAAGACACCTCCCAGTGAAATGACTTGAAACTTTTCTGATTGTGGAGAATCTAAAATGATCAGATCCTAGAAAGCTGCAGTCACTCTTCACTGGCAGTAAGAGGCCAGTCCTCACACTGGATCACTGTAAAAGACATCTTACATCCAGGCCACTGAACTTCTAAAACTTAGGAAGAATGTATCATTAACAGAAGTTTTATCAATGACTCCTATCTTAAATATCATTTTTCATTCCACCCAGAAAAAGATACGTTCTGTTGGATGAGTCAGGTAAAGAAGAGCTGTAACACATCTTTTGATTAAGAACCGTGTTAAGGAACAGCAGCAATGTACTTCCATATTCCATATCCTCTTTGGGCATTTTCTTCAGCACTGACTGTGTTCAACTGGGACATTAAGGAAGGATCATCTTTAACACACGATGCAGTAAGTGCACATAGCAGAACCTGCACTGGCAGTGTGCCTTCTTATTTAACTGATGCAAACAACTGCATTCTGTGAACAACCAGATGCATTAAAAAGAGTTACCCTTCTGGGCATATGGATCTCCTAGATGCTCTTTAACAGTGAATAACAGTTTAGTAACTTAGACAGAATGGGTTAATTAACACGTTTGCTAATTATAACAAAATCCCTCTTCAACATGCAGAACTGTTGCATCTGATCATATAACAGGATATATAACACGTATATCCTCCCACCACCAGGAATCACCTCTCTCTCTCTCTTCTCCTGTTGCTTCTGCTGTGCCACTTCTCTCTCTTTTCTTTGCTGCTCTTCCCATTCTTCTTTGATCTTCCTCTTTATGACAAAAAAAAAATTTAAGGAAGAATGCTTTATAATCAGTCAAAGTCAAAACTATCATGTTGTATTACAACTCCTTGACCATTAAGTCTTCATCCAGTCAGAAGCAACTAATTCTCTGGACAAAAACCCTTTTAAACAGTTGTTGTTTTCTTCTCTTCTCAATTTGGCTTTTCTAAACAAAAGACAGGGGAGCCTATGCTTTCAAACACACCAGCATCCAGAAAAATGGGTCCATGACAACATAATAAAAGGTATTAGTAACTAAGTCTGCCTTGTTGCCAGGCAGACCTGCAAGACTCAGTTTATACATCTTTATACCTCTTCTTCTTCTTGACGCTTTCTTGCAGCCTCTTCTTTTTCTTTCTTTAGCTTGAACTCTTCTTGTGCTTTTTCTTCTCTCAGCAACCACTGCTCATGTAGTTTTTGTCTACCAAGGAAACCAGACACCACTTAGATCACCCACTTAATGACTACTCATAACTGATGGAACTGTCATGCATACAATTCAAATTTATTACTTCAATAATAACTGCAGCTTATCTAATCTTCTTTAAAAGAGAAAATTCCATAGGAATCATTCAGGCTTTAGAAGAAAGGACTGTGTAGCCTGACATATTCAATAAAGATTGTGTTTCACAGAATATATTCAAACTTTTCAAAGTACCAAAACGGAATTGACCATGAAAGTGTTTATTGCATATAAGCCATTTTCTAGATTTTTTCACCTTTCTGCCTCAAGTTTTTTTTCTTCCTCTTCTTCCTCCTCCTCTTCTACTTCCTCCTCTTCCTCCTCAGACACAGATTCATCTTTTTCTGCAGCTTCTGAGAAAAAACACAATTCAATGCATCTACATAACTGGATGCTACAGCGAACTAAGATATACAAAATGATGTATTAAAAAAAAATAAAAGAAAAAACAAGAAAAAACCCAATGACTTCCAGTTCCAGTGACAGTACCAAATACTTCAGTTACCTGAGTCCCTTAGTTTGGCAAGTGCCTGTCGCTTTTTTTTCCTCTTCTCTTTCTTCAGAATAGCTCTGTACTTCTGATGGCTGAAGATGAGAGAATATCACTGATGTTAAAACAGCCAAACAAATAATTTTTATTGTCATACATGCACTTAATGTCCTTCAGCAATACAAAATCCCACAAACTGCAAAATTTACAGCCATTTCTATGAAACACTAACTCTGCAGCAACATCTGATATGACAAAGAAATCTGTAAATCTGTGGCTGTGCTGTTAAGACTTGCACATAGGCAGCAGCAAGAAGACACCACACTTGGGGTCTCATCCTTCTTGAGCTCTGCAATATTTGACATCATCACCAACTCCATGAAATCTACCTCAGCTTCTGAAACTTGGTCACTAGATAAGATCAGGGAGAAAAACTTGGGGATCTCCTACCCTGCAATTCTGGCACACCTTTCAGCACATTCTAGTCTTTCTTTTACAGGGTATGAAATTTGAAGTAATTTCTCTTCTCCTCTGATATTCTCCACAGGCAGCAGTTTCAATGCACAGCTAACAAAACACACTGCACAGCCCCACACATTTCTCAGCTCTGCCCTTCTGCTACAGAAGCTTGGCCAGGCTCTTCCTTGCTTGTCTGACAGCTTTGAACGGCTGCCTACAAACAGCACCATGTTTTCACTATGGTTAAAACCCCTCTTAAGTGCCTAAAAGCCTTTTCACATCAACCTCTTTTCTGTCAAGTTTCATTCTAGCTTTCCTCTTCCCAGACAGTTCACAATGGATAAATAGGAAGGAGAGACAATCTTCAACTCTTGTCATTGTGCCACACCAAATACTGATGGGAAATCAAAAACTTCCCCTTTTGGAGTGTGTCATTTTAAAAGATTCCACGACTATGACTCAGACAGCCAGAACTTCACCTGCACGTCCAGCCCTTCTGTTCAGGGTTGCTACATCCTCACCACCTGCACACCTGTGCATGCCAAGGTGACGCCACGGTGGCTGCCCCAGCAGCAGCACCTGCCTGCACAGACCAAGGTCCCCCTCTGGACCCTCTGCCTCTGACCCGGCCAGCTTGGCCACTTCTCACCTCTTGTCCCTGCCTGAAATGGATCGCATCCCTCAGGAGGTGCCTGGGGCTGACAAGCAAGAATCTCCTTCCCGATTCCCTGGCTTTCTTGAAGCCCAAGGAAGGAAGGGAGGAACTCCCCCTGCTCCCAGGCCAGCATATGAGATGGGCACACAGCTGAAGCGCACGGAGCAGCGGCGCCCCAGCCGCTCCAGGGCTGGGGTTCGCCTCCCGCTCCAGCCGCACGACACCGGAGCAAAACCCTGGCGAACACCCGCACACCTGGCCCGGGGAATCCCGCTCCCCGCGGCGAGGCCGTGCGGGGCTCAGCCCAGGCACGCACATCCCCCTGCCTCCCCGCGCCGCGGCCTCCGCCGTGCCTCGCATGGCCCACGGCCGCCTCTTTCCCGGGCGCGGGATGCTGCCCCGCC
>VZRZ01006915.1:963740-1056692 GCA_013398175.1 Climacteris rufus | reverse complement strand
GAGCGCGGGGCCGGGCGCGCGCGCGTCCCCGTGCCGGAGCGGCGGCGGAGTGCGCGCTGTCCCGGCGCCCGGAGCGCCTGCACCGACACGCCGCACTTCGGGGCCAGTTCACAGAACTCGCCCAGAGACCAGGAGCGAGGCCGTGCTCGGAGTATTCCCTTGTCACAGAATGGGTCAGGTTGGAGGGGACTCCAGTGACTCATCTGGTCCAGCCTCCGTGCTCAAGCAGGGTCATCCCAGAGCACAGGGCACAGGGTTGTGTCCAGGTGGTTCTCGAGGTTCAGCGAGGGAGACTCCACAGTCTCTCTGGGGAATCTGCTCCAATGAATGGTCACACAGAGTAAAATTCTTCCTCATGTTCAGGTGGAACTTCTGTGCATCAGTTGCTTTTTGTCCTATCGCTCGGCACCCCTCAGAAGAGCCGGGCGCCATGCTCTTAACGCCCCCTTTTTGATGCTCACGCACTCTGGTAAGGGCCCCCTGTCTGTTTTCTCAAGGCTGAACAGGCCCAATTTTCTCAGCCTTTCCTGATTCTGTGTAATTTTCTCAGCCCTGTTGGGCACTCGTGGTTGGCCCGGGGTGCTGGTGCCCGTGGCAGCAGCGGGGTGATGCGGGGTCCCTCTGGGCAGTGAGCGGCTGCCAACAGCCTGTGCCCTGGGCGCTGCCGCGGTCGTGTTGGGAGCTGTGTGGGAGCTGTTCGGTGCCTGCCACCAGGCGAACCTGTGGTGTGTCCCTTGGCTGCCGAGAGCGTGCGGGCTGGATAGCTGTCGTGGCCCACGGCCTCTCAGCGCTGAGGGAAGTCACAGTTCCAGGGCAGCAGCAGCAGCAGCACATCGGACTGGTACATTGATCAGCTTAGCTCAGACTGCTGATGTACGCCCATCATCGTCTCTGAGGCACAGTGCCTGACCTGATTATAAATGTATTTCATGGCAGGAAACTACTCCATACAGACCCTCATGGGTATGATGGGTGGAAATATGCAAGTTGTCAGTAATCAATTCCTCGGTGACAGAAGTGATAGATCGCAGCCTTCAGAGGCAGTCTGTTTGAGGCTTTCATTTGGGCATGTTTTGCGTAGCTATTAATAATGTACATTGTTGATTAAGGTCTAAATTGTTGTCCTAAACCACAATGTAGGAGCTTATTTCCTGTATCCTAGAGGTATTACACTGCATAAACAGCCAGAGCTGCTGACGGTGAGGCACACCACAGCAGGCTCTGTCAAAATCTGACTAATTGACTGTGCTGTTCATTAACAGCATAATGAGTATCCTCTTACTTACTTTGAAGCTTAGTGAAGTTATTCACAGCAAGCATGTGACTGCTATAGTCAGCAGTTACATTTGCCACTTGACCAATGAATATTCAGACCACGACCTCCCTGCTGTTAGTAAACCATGTGCCAGATCCTAGGCTGTCTTTTAAAATGAAGGAGTTGAGATCACTATTACTTTCAGTGTTTCTTGTGCAGAACATACATGTAAAATAACGTTTGCTGTTCCTTGCATACAGAAGATGGCAGTATTGTGCATTTTACAACTGATGAACCCTTGACACCCATGAAAGTTTTGAAAAAACAAATGTGTTTCATAATCTTATTTCATTAGGAAATTACAAGTATAACTTTCATCCTCCCTTCAACAGAGCAAGCGCCATAATATTAACCTTCCTTTAAACTATTTATAAGTAAAAATTGATAAATTCAATGATTTTTTTCTTTGGTATGCTGCATTTCATCATGGCATTTTTCCAATGTTCTTGGGGAAGGCACCATCTTAAGCTTGTATATTTTAGCAGTGAAAATGAGGATCTCTTTTTAAGAGCACAAAACATAACAGCTATTACAGATATCAATAATGATTCTGGAAAAATCTGTCATCCTCTTCAAAACAGGAATACAATAGTTGTGTTTTTCTGCATTTTGTTTTTATTAATTTATACAGAGACAGCAGCTTGGTATTCAAGTCCAGGTACAGACTTCCATACAATTTAATTGATGCAATGTCAGAAAGAAAAAAATATGGCCATTCCAGACAAGAGCCATTCACATATCCAAAGTAATACTTCATTCCAGTCAGTAGCTGTTAGTCCTTACACTGGAATTATAGTCCACAGGCCTTTACAAGCATAGATTATTTTTGTGGCGACCTTCAGGAAGTTTGTGGAACTCACTCTTCCACTCACTCTTTTTCTAAAGAAAAATATGCCTGCATGGTCTGGTGCCATGTGAACCCATCCTGAGAAGGTCAGCACTGGACGCACAGATTGGACTTCATGCCATAGCCCAGAACAGAGAAACTGTCATCTTAGAACTTGTGGTTATGTACCATATTGCACTATAAATCTCTGTATGTCTTTCAAGAGGTATGCACAGAACTCTGCATGCACAGTAGAGCAGCTCTGTAAGAGTGCCGTGACTGGCACACATTTGAACTTCCTTTCCCTGTGGCTCTTCTGGCTCCCATTTCTTGTATTTCCTACTGTTGTGGATTGACATAAGCAGGTAAGAAGTGTTCACTTTCTTTGTTGTATGCCCGAGTCCTGTGTGGAGAAAAGAAAGATACATTTTATAAGCATGCAGATGATGTAAAAGTTGACCTCACCATAATATTTTCAATATGCATCAGAACAGAGTGGTACCTTTCCTCATGGAATTATACATCTCTTCTTTTTTTCATGGCTGAAGAAAATGGACATCAGAGAACATGTGGGAAATGCCAGTCAATCACTAGCATGGATTTGTCAGACTCAGAAAATACATGCTAAGTAGGAGATATTCAGGAAGCGTGGGTTTGGGATGGCTCAGTTTTCACTGACACTTCAGGGCTGTTGTTTGTGTTGTAAACGTGGCAGTGAAGTGGCAGCAGCAGCTCCATCCTCTCCACCTCCCATACTGGAAGTCTCTGCTTGCTCTCAGTGCCAGCCTTGCTGCAGGCCCCCTGGTGCTTTGCACTGCAAAGGGCCCTTTCCAAGGCCACGGATACAGGAGAATGCTGGAGTGTGCATCCTTCCCCCCTCCTCCTGCATGACTGTCTCGAGAGGTAGTCATATTTCTCACGCACCTTCTGCTTCTGTGAGCACTGAGAGCACTGATACAGCAACTCTGTGACAGTGCAAGTCACTTCTGCACTGCTGCAGTGATGACAGTGGTGGCAGTCCTCATTCAACACCCTGTTCCCCCAAAACCTTCTGGGAAAGACAGAGTGTTTGTCGTTTCCATTGCACCCGGGGAACTGCACAGCGCTGTGCACAACTGGGTCTGCAGTCCTCCAGGTACATTTCCATGAGTGACTAATGCTGACAGTCACACCTTGACTCTTTCCTCATGAGAGTTGGACACAACTATTTAAGACTAAAGATTAACTTCCTCAGAGTTTAAAACTGTTAATTTGTCGAATTTGAAAACTGAGGTTAAGTTTAGCCATAGCTGTTAATTAACTTATACAATAGCTATCAATATTTTACTTTCCTGGGATTTTCCATTTCAAATACATTGAAAGGAGCAGAAAAAGTATGTTGCTAATCATATGGAGAAGATGGAAGGGGTCTGTTTGTTTGTTTTACCAAGTCGTATGCGTTCTTGAAATTTCAGTCCTTTCCTGGCTTGTTTGGTAGTCCAAATTGTGGTATACTATTAAGTATATACATACAGATAATATATGAACTTCTGTAGACCAAAAGCACTGAAAAAAAATTATACAGATACTCTTATGTTCAACCAGGCCAACAAATTCATTTAGTACAATAAGAGCAATAGTTCTTTGCACTAGTTGCACTGGAATGCAGGTTGTGTATGAATTTCTGCATGGCTATGACCTGTAGCTCAACAGTAGTTAGGAAAGGCAAAGGTACTCTGAAAGAGAAACTACTTAAAAATGGAATACCTTGCAAAGTAGTGAACTAAAACCATACCTTGAATATGTGCATGTAGATTGTCATTTGTTCAAGCAAACTGATGCCTGACTGATTCATCAGTGGCAAACAAATGCAGACATGCTTCAACAGTGCTACACATCTGGCCAAATTGGGAGCAGAGATGCTGGGCAGAAAGTTACCCATGCATGTAGGTTTATTACAGAGATATGAAGTGGCAGAATGTCTGTCTTTTTAGATTATGCAGAAATACTCAATTTGTAAACTGAAAAGTTGCTGTGCTTTTTAAGAGAGTGTTTAAAAATACCATTAATTTAAAACAAAGTTATCTTCCTACTAACACCTGGTCTAGTCTTGCATGTCTCCTGCTTCTTTAAAAAACATGCTGGCTTTGGGAAAAGATTTATAGGTGTGTAGCAATCGGTTGTTTATGTGCAGCTCTCTGTGCATGTACAACTGGATGAGCACGTGGACCTTCAGCTGGATGCATTTGGCACACTCATCCACGCTGCTGTGCACGTATGCATCAACTGCACAATGCTCTCCCTGTGAGCTCTGAGCTGAGACATTGCTGCTTCTCCTGGCCTTCTCCCCTCTTTGCTGGAAAAAATCATTTGTCTTGCTTCTTGCCAGCAAGATAAATTGGGGAAAATCAGCCATCCTGGCTGGAATTCAGCAGCCCTGATCAGGGAACCCAGTCATGTCCTCTGAGGTTGTTCCTGCTGGCTGTCATGTGCCTTTGCTGGACTTTGACACCGGCTCTGTGCAAGTCTGAGGGAAAAAACTGATTTGTAGTGTTTTACAGTGGGGAGAAGTGGTGATGCTGCATATCACACTCCGTTCCATTTGCCTTCTGGCAGCAGGGAAAGAGTGCTTGGCTTTTCTCCTCTCTTCCCAAGTTCTTCAGTGTTTTCTGTAAAGGTACAAAAAAGTTCACATGCTCCTTATTGAAGCAATGCCCATGAATTTACCATGAAATTGCTTGCATTCCTGGTCTATTAACACTTTTTAAATGTTACAAGTGTTACAGAAACCTGATAGTCCTTCATACATCTGTACATTTTTCAGTGCTCTCTTTCTATGTGTGTATATACAGCATGTTAATTTAAGTTGTCATTAGAAATGAATGCATCACTTTTTTTTGTTTTCATAGGCATAGATCGAACATCTAAGCAGATAATGTATCCAGCAGTTTTGTACCCAGAACTGGTTGCCTAGTGAGAGTAAAGAGGTGCCTGGGAAGCTTGGTGAGTGACTTTTAAAGAGGGGATATCACATCCTTTAGCAGTGGATTCTAAAATAGTTTAAATTACTAAAGCAGTAAGTCCTCTGTTACCTGAAAGTCCAAGTACCTAATGTAGTAAACAGTGGTTATTGTTTTTCAAAAATTCAGTTCCACAGTTCAGTCATATTTTCTCACTGTGTGGAGCTCTTTGAGTTTGCAGTCTCAAGACACACTTCTTAGTGCTAAAGGACCAACTGAATGTAATTCTGAAGCAATCTCCAATTTAGGAACCAGCCATTAATCAGAATGGCTACAGGGGGAGTACTGCAGCAGAGTGAAATAAAGTAATCCTGTCTTGCTGCCTAGATTGCAGAGACTGTTCAAATACCTGCAATACATTTCAGGTATTTCAGTTGCTGAGTTGTTTCTCCTCCACATTTCTTTATTTGCCTTGGTAAACATTTGATTCATAGTGTAGAGTGCATTAAAGTATTTCCATACGTGTGTGTATATAAGTATACACAGTGGGTCATATGTACAAAAAGAGAATATATCCCATTCAACATGCTTCCTACCAAGTCCTTTTATTGCACCTGTTCTTATTCTAGTTCCTACTGTAACAAGCCTCTAACAGGAAAAAAGTATTTCTCCATACATATAACAGTTCTTTTAATGCAAAGCAGTGCCTCAGATGTGGGGTGTTTTTGTGTAGAAGAAGGCAGTCGCTCTGCTGGGCTCAGATCAGCTCCTGAGCCAGGACAGGGGAATGGGACTGGGGTGGGGAGGGGGGACAGGCTCTGTGCCCATCAGGCTGGCCCTTCACAAGGGCTGTGAGTTCGAAGGCAAGTGAGGGGCAATTGCAGAGCCCTGTTGTTTTGGGTCCAGGCATTCTGTGTTCATCACACATTTCTTTTGGAGGGGTGAAAATGGTGCCCAGTCTTCCTTTATCCTCAAGGACGCTCTGTGGGGCCAGACAGTTTCCCATGGAAGACAGGTGGCAGCTTCCTTTGGGATCTAGTGTCAGCCAAGCTTCACATTCACTTGCTGTGGGTAACAGTTGCTGGCTGCTGGCTGACATCCCACAGACGCCTCGTGTGTCTGACACTGTGCCTGTGAGATAAAAGGTTGGCCTGGAGCACTCCGTAAAAATTTGTATTTTTCTAAAAAGAAAGAAGAAAAATTAAATACTTGTTGTGGCTTTTTTTTTTTTTTTTTTTTTTTTTACTACAGAGAAAGGTAGTAAATAACTAACAGAAGACAGTTGTTTCTGGTGCCTGTTTTTAGCTAAAATAACGGGGGTTAATTATTAAACCTTTTACTTGGTCGCTCACTTGTGCTCCTGATGCTTTAATCCTGGGTCACAGAAAGTTTAAGAGTGCTTTACAGGGGAGACTCAATTCTTTTTGCCTCAACCTTTCCATGCTGACGGGATGTTACGGGCTTTGCTGCTCACGCTCTCTGTAGTTGCCATTGCTCACGCTGAGCTCTGCAAGCCAGGTAAGCTGCTTCCCATCCTTTCTCAGGTAAAGGAGCTATCAGTTTATGACTACAAAGCTGCCAACTTCTCAGATTTTTATTTTAATGGTTTGTCTTCAGTTTGAAGATTGAAACACTGAGCATTCCGTTCTTTGATGAGTTTGCAATTTAAGTGTGGAAGTTGGTCTCACTTAAAGAGGTCATGGTAAACCTCACGCTGTAGGGCTGTAGGGCTTTTTTCTCACTAGTAACTTCTGTTCTCCTAACTGGGTGATCTCTTGAGACATGTTTAGAAACTGACATTTGTGAAATAATCAGGGAAGTAAATTATTTTAAATCCTATTTTGACTGACTATCAATATATGTTTGCTTTTTTCTCTTTGTGTCAGATGCACAGAATGCTTTCAAAGTGCGGATCAGTATCAAAAGAGCTTTGGGAGATAATGCAGTAAGTAAAGTATTTTCACATATTCTTCCTGACTCAATATCTGCCAGAATAGAAGTAATATATACTGTAAAATTTCTGAAGGCAACACAAGTAATCTGCAGTGTTAATTGTAATAGTTTTCTCAAGTCATGATCCAGGCATCCATTTCTTGACAGTCGAGTAGCCCACTCCTTAAAATGGCATTCTTTAAGAGAAGGATAAAGCTTGCTTGTTCATAAAGATCATTTTCTGTCAAAGATTTTTTTTCCCCCCAGAAAAGCAGTAGGGATGTTACCCTTTATGCATGAGAGGTGCTGCATAAATGTAAGTCTGTATTTTGGGAAAAGCACTTCTGCTCAAGGGTGCTAATTGTAAAGTCAAGCATGTCTGGGAAGAGAAGCAGGAAAAGATTTTTAGGTCTTTATGAAATGGGTCTTTTTATCAGGCTCTCAGACAAGCATTAACTGTAGAGATCATTCAAGCATTCTCATCAATTCCCTGCTAATGGAGGGCTTCAGATAGTGGCCTTTTTTCTCTGCCAGTGGTGCACAGGCTTGTCTCATGAGGACAGAAATGCTTTGGCTTATTTCAGATCTTTGGGCTTAATGTAGAAGTACTGGTGTGAGCAATGAGAGCTACATAAGAGATTGGGACATTAGATGACTGAGTGGTCCTTCTTGACCTAAGGTGCTATTTAATATGTCACAGCCCAGTACTTTGTTAGTAGTTTTGAATATTTAGAGCAAATCTGCAATGTGTTAACAGGGCTCAGCAGAAAATTAGGTATGAAACATCCTGGACAGTCATCTCCACTCTAAGTCTGGTGTCTGATTATGTCATGAGCCCTGGGAAACAAAAAGCAGTAGGTTACATGTTATAAAGAATTGGTGACCTGAGAAACTCCCCATGACTGTAGAAGCTTTTCTAAAACTACCCTACAATATCAGGTAATTTAAACTAACAGTAGCAGGGACCTAAATTTCTCTGGTAACTTCATAAACTAGACAAATTACAAAGAAATATTCAAGGTACCTGCTAAAGTAAATGTCTGGAAATTCATACTGAAGTCAATTCTCTTGGGTGGGAGACTTAAATTAAACAGTAGTGCAAGCCTGGTTTCTTTAAAAATTTATTAAAAATAGTACAATACTGTGGCTGAAAACATGTCAAAATAATTGTTAAAGCTCCTCTTGATGATAACTGCTAATATTTTGACTTAATCTTGGTTCACCATAGTAATAAAAGAACAGCAAAGAAAGAAAATTGCAGTTCCCAGTAATGCTGTGTTTTAGTGCCTTTTACTTCTCCAGCTATAGTAAAATAAGGGGGGTTCTTTTGATAATTCGTAATTTTTGTTTTGGTTTTCATTCAAAAAAAGTATGAGACAAATCATTACCCTTGAAGGCACTTTATATTGCAAGAAAAAAGCAATAACTGAGCAATCTGTTGTTCTTTGTAGATCCATTTATTTCATATAACAAAGTGTGTGAAAGCACTAAGAATGGGACAATCAAGAACAGCATTTGAGAACAACAACTTGCTGAAAGTGGTATGATGCCATACAAAATCACCCACAAATAATAAACAATTTATTAAGTACACAAGCAGTAGTAGTTCCTTTTCATAGCCATTGTAGTCTTTCTTCTCTGTGAATGACTGAAATTAAAAGCTGAAACGACTATGAAACTGAAATTCATTTTGGTTAAAGAATTTGGGACACTTTACTTTTTTGCATTAATTATTTATTTTAGCAAATACAAGCATAATGCTGTCATTTTGTCACAGTAGGACACTGTCAGCTTAATTTGTTTCCAAGTCACTTCAAGCTACATAATAACAGAAGGACCTGATACTGTGGGAATTTTGCTGTAGGAGTGGCAGGATGACTCCAGTGTACATTCAGGGGCATAGGAAATAGGTTGGTGCAGCTTTTCACATGGTTAAGTGCACACCATCCACTGTGTGTGAGGCTGATGAAAACAGGACACCATTTTTTAATTTGTTCGCAAGGTAGGCTGTACTCTGAGGCAGGGAGTTCCATTTGGTGTATTTATTTAGTTCTTATCACAATGGAGCTGGAAAGAGCAGCTCAGATGCAGTAACTATTCAGCCGTTATCATTTTATTTGCAAATAATGGGTGTACTTGACAGAGACGTTGTTTGCTGATCTGTGGGAGGAAACACAGTGCCTGTAGGCCTAAATGGAAGCTGATTTTTGAGTCTCACTGAGCGTGGTTTTGACTTCATGAGTGGCTTCTGGAATAGCTGCTAGTGGCTGGTTGCTTCCTGCTCATGGACAGAGGCCACAAGGGAGTGAGAAGAAGTGATGTGCACTGACAAGTCTGTAACTTGGTGTCACCACTGATTTTAACTGTAAGAGCCAACAAGTTGGCAGCTCAGGGGCTGCACCCAGGTGAAGTGGAAAGAGCCCTTCTGGCTCATGTATTCAGGCTGTTTCCAGGGTAGAGGAGGAAGAGGAGGAAAGCTGACATACACCTTGTGTCCTGCCACCAGATGGGACCCAGAAGTGTGTTTGTGTGTCTGCAGCCCCTCTGCACTCTGCAGTCTGAGTGGCTGTCCAGTTAAACACAGAACCACGCAGGAGGGATGAGATCTTGGAGGGTGCTGCTCAAAGCCCAGTCAACACTGAAATAAGGTCAGATTGCTTAGAGCAATCTTGTAATATTATATTCTCATTCTACTGTCTTAAATTTGGTCTTTTTAGAGCGCTATTATAGCATTATACCCCATCAGCAACCTACACTCATCATCTTTCACACATTATCTCATCGTCTTCCTCATTCAGTAACAGGCATTTAAGACTGCCTTTCACAGTCAGCTGTGTCCAATTCTGCTCCTCAACATATAAAGGATGGCAAGTGCAACTGAGCCAACATCTGTGTGGTTCCTTTGTAGAGCAATGAAGATGGTAAACATTAACAGTTTTGATACCATCATGTAATGTTTCATTGAAAACAGTTATCTTAATGGTGTGTGGTTGCAAATGATCTGTAAAGTTTCCTCTATAGCAGCAGAAATGTGCATCAATAGCTGCACTGCAAAGGAACATCCTCAATCATCAGCTGCACTCCAGGCCTTTGCAGTTGGAGGATAAAGATAAAGTCCCGTAGTAGAATGAATCAGGTCTAGTGGAAAGTATCCCTGCCCATGGCAGGGGAGTTGGATGATCTTTAGAGTCCTTCCACCTGTCCCTGTGATTGGAAACTGGTTTCTGTAAATTCATGCCCAGCTGTCATGAGTTCATACAGTTTGTTAGCTTAAAGGTGTTCTTGCCTTGCTTTTCCTCCTCATTATGTTGCCTCCCCCGTGTATTTCTGTATGCATTCATGTCCAGAGATTCTCATTCACATGAAGCCCACAGCCATCTCCAGCTCCTCTGCTTCCTGTCAAATCTCCATTTTCTTGGAACTTCTTGCCCTTCTGCCCAGAAGGTTGTCTGCAACATCTTCTCCTGTCTCAGGCAGATCCCTGATTTCTGCTGATATTTCTCTGCCAGTCTTCTTCCCCCCACAGTTCTCTGTTTATTTGTTCTCTTTTCAAGTGCTTACTCTTTCAGCTGGGGATGGAATTCCTCACTACAAGTTATTTTCCCTGTTTTGAGATACCCTTTCTGTTACTCTGACTTCAGGAAGTCCTAGGCTATTGCATTATTTATGAAAACTGTGACAAATTGTGCATGTATTTCTACATTGCACTAAATGTAAACATACCAAGTGCATGTACTTGGTAGTGCTGCATTTGTGTCCATGTAAGCATGAAATGGAGTGTGCTTCATCACTATCCATTTTCAAGACAACTGATTAAATTATCTCTACAGCTGGTTTAATCCACTGGCTAACAAATGATTTTTTTCTGTCCTTTTTGAACCTGTTTTCAAAGACTGCAGATGGCACGTAGGGACTCAATCAATACTGCCACATGCAGAAAAAAAATCTTCCCTTTTAGTGCTGCAAATTGTGCTCCGTGGTTTAACTACAGATGTCTTTAAAAAGATGATAAATTGTTTTATGGCTCCCATCTGTATTAATTCCTTTACTACATTATCTCTTTTTCTTTTAGTACTAGTTGCTCTCATTACTGTCACATTTTCATCAGTGCACTGGGATCAAAATAAAGGCCTCTATAATATTTTTCCAAAGAGTTTCTCTCTGGGCTTTTTTTTCGGTTTGAGTTCCCAGGCTGGCAAGCTTTATCACAGTATGCTCACAACTCCCTTCATTTACGAGGCAAGAGTGGTGAATCAGAACCCAGGTTCTCAGCACTGCAGCTGCACTTTAATGCTGCTCAAGTTGTTTGTTGCCTCAGCTTTGTTGTCCCTGTCCTATCTCATCTCAGAGAGCCCATTTCACTACTCGTCAGTTGTCTAGGGATGATAAACAAGATCGCTTTCTCCCTTTAAATGCCTGCTTAGTTTCCCAGTCTACAGGATGGCAGTGCAAAATGAGGGCTATTGATACCTGAAAGTTGGATTCCCTTTTTTCTGTGAAGAGGCTGCACCCAAAATCAGAATTTAAAATCCAGAATTAAAACGTGGCATTTTCAATGCTGTTTACTGCTTTTTGATGTATATTGCTGTTTTTTGAATTTGTTATAAAGTACGATGAAAAACAGGTCTAAGTTGTCAATAGAGTTAAGTATTGACACAACTGGGTTTCTGGTTTGGATGATTACAGAGCAGATTTTTTTAAAGCTGAAAGTTAAAGATTAGATTTGTGTTCTGATTGACTGAAGAAGGCTGTTTCTAACCTCCCTTAATATAATTCCAAGAAACTAATAATCTTTGTAATCTGCTGAAAGGGGAAATTCAATCAGTATGCCTCAGTCATGGCTCCTGTTATAAAAATGTAATAGATGCAGTTCTTACACGTCATTAGAATTGCATATGTGAATGAAAGCCCAGGGGAACCCAGTGAAGCTGTTTCAGAAAACTTAAATTATAAAAGAATGATTTTTCATCAAGACAACAGAGAACAGTTTTTGGAGGCTACATTCTACTTCTTATTGAAGTAGTAAGGATTCTCTTTTCTTGCTTTTGTCTCATGTGCAATATAGGAATTTGGAATATAGTTGAGTCTTCTTGTATTCAGGATGATATGCAGCAATAAGGTTGCAATCTCATTTTATTTCCTGGTATCCTGATGTCCTACTCCCGGAGACTACCTTTAACATTAGCTTTTTTAATTATTATTTTTGGGCAGAGCCAAATAGCCTTTGAGAGTGGATTTAAACCTTGTACTTTAACTGAGTTTATCCAGCAAAAGAGGCAATGCCATGGGTGCAGCTGTGTGGGGAGAATTCTAGTAATATGCCCAGTCTTTCTTACAAGAAACTTTACATCTCCAGTTTGGTCAGCTTTTGGAAACATTCAATTAATTCAGTTTTGGAAATATCCTTTGCAGTTTATATTATTTATATTACGGTTTATATTGTGGGGTTTTTTTTTCCATTAGAAAAAGCCTTTGTGCATACTAAATAATGGGCATTTATTTTCTTAGCACAACCAGAGAATTTATTAATTTTCTTGATCAATACAGCATTTCAAGTTCAGTGACTCTTTTGCCTCTCTGTACTGTCAGCACTGGTGCTGAAACTAATTGTTTTCCATCTTCCTTTACAGTATGCCTGGGATGCTAATGAAGAGTACCTCTTCAAAGCAATGGTGGCTTTTGCAATGAGAAGATATTCCAGCAAGAGCACAACTCAGTAAGCACCTGCTTGGATTTGCCTTATACGTATTAACAATGCTGCATGCAGTGACCTGTCCTCTGCTGTACTGAACTGTAGAAATCATTACATAGATATTCTAAAAGCAGACTGTGCCAGTATATTTCTCTGACACCCAGGTACATGTTAAACATCACACTGTCTCTGTCTGCAGCAATGTTCAGTGTCCCTGAGTGTGAAGTGACAGAGCTGTGGCTCTCGGCCGGACGGTGCCGGTTCCCTTTGAGCACAATCTGGCTGTAAGATTTGACACCTTCTGGAGACCATACTGGGGGCAGGCAAAGGGAGGTCAAGAAAGGCAGTACAGAGCTTTGAGTAAGCGGCTCTGGAGCACACTTTTTTAGAGCTCAGCTTCTGCAGTGTGCTGAAGATGAGCTGACTCAGAGCCCTGGGAGGGGGGTAGCTATGCCAGTGCTGTGCTCTGCTGGGTGTTCCTATCCCTGACATCACAGCGGTTGAGCTACCAAGAAGTTTCAGATGTTGCACTGCAGATACAAATCAGCCTTTAATTGGTTTTGGGATTAAATCTACCCTGAGGTATTGAATATTCTTTTCAGGCTTCTGATCCTTGCCACTCTATGAAATTAGCTACCAGATTAGACAGACCATTTAGCAAGCTGTATTTTCAGTATGTTCTTATCTTTCTTAAATGAAAAACCTTTTAAGTGCATTTCCATAGGTCTATTATTTTTTTCGTTGTTTTTCAATCTGAAATGAAAGATTTATGGTTCTGGTAGGCTAGCGAGGAAAAGGTCTTCAATTTACTTAAAAATAAAACTGTTTCAGCTGTTACTGGATCAGAGGAAACATATTCCACATTTGCAAAGATACTAGTTAACTTTAGTCACATGGTGATTATTGTGGCTGCTGCACTTCTCTTAAAAACAAGGGGATTTCCCCCTCCATGTAATAGGAGTGTTTGATTTCTTGCTGTTTCATTTTTATTCCTCAGAAGTGGTCTCCTTTGAGCAAGAGAGCCATTACATCAAGCTTAACAAAAACAGCCAAGTGTGCTACTCAACCCAATTAAAATGACACTTTAAAAAATGAGTTCAAGATACAGCTAATTACAGGTGATTATGTAGGGCCTTTTCTCAGGTTTTCAAATTAGCATTTTTCATCCAGCATCTGATCCGTAAAGATTCACTTTTGTAAACTTATTTTAGCCCTGGGTCCTTTCTTTAAATTATTTTCTTCCTTCAAAGTCATGGTACTTTTGCACAGCAAAAAACCTGTGTCAGAAGCCAGTGATGTTTTTCCTCTCCAAGCACTGTGGTTTTCTGCAGACAAATAATGCTAGAAAGGTTGGTACAGAAATGGGAAAAAAACAAGCCAGTATGAAAGAAGTTGAAGTTTTAATGGCAGTTCTCTGTACCCACTCTGGGAAATAATAGATTTTATACTTACTCGATTCAGTTTCCTGCCATGACAATTTTTTCTATGGAAAACTGTGATGATGCCAGTGTTACTCCAGTTTGGAGGTGGTGTTGCACACATCAATAATTCACTGCTACTAAGTTGGTCAGAAGAGAAGTCAGTATAATATTTGGAATCAGCCAGCTGTGGGCATCTTTACCTCTTTTTAAGGTCGTATTGGACTTTCTTATGGGGTATAACTTGGGTACATCCCTCATGGGGTGTATGTTGGAGGTATGACTGATAACTCATCTAGGACTTAGAGATACCTTTGGGGTCATGTGTAGACAGCATGTCAACTGAAGGACAGCTGTGCAGCTCTGAGATCTGGCACAACTTCCTAGGAAACAGGCTCAGGAGTTTGCTATGCACAGATCTCTCTCAAATCTCAGGGGACCTCAGAGTCCCTGTTCAGGGATGGAGAGGCTAGCTGAATCTCCCAATACACTGCAAATAATCTGCTTGTTACATGGGGGCAGTGGAAGCCTCCATCCTTTTGGATGTCCTGGAAATAACACATTCCTTTCCCCACCCTTGTAGCTGGAAGGAAGGAGTGCAGTCCCTCTCCATCCCCTCTGGAGCAGGCCTGGAGGTGTGGGAGCACTCAGCATCCCAGAGGTACAGCAGCCTGCTGTACACAGGAATGGCACCCTGGCAGAGCTGGTGAGGAGGGTGGCAGGGCTTGCACTGTGGTGAAGAGGGAGGCACAAGCAGGAGCTTGTGAAAAATAAATTACATTACACTGCTGGCAAGTAAACTGCGTTTCACTGCAGGAGCTTTTGCAGGAAAATGCTAACAGATTTTCTTCAGGAGCTGTGAAAGACCAATGACCAATTATTCTGTCATATAAGAACAAACAAATTTCCTGTGACTACATTCTGGTAACACCTAAACTTAGCCAGATTTTGCATCTGGTTAATTGAAGCTTTTGTCAAAACTTAAGAAAGAATTCCTATTATTTTACATAACTAAATATTGGTTCTGCCAGGATATAAATGACACGCATGGCCATAGCCAGGATGTGACAAACCTCCCCTTTAACCTCCCATTAATTTCTAACACACCCACAGCCCTCAAGTAACTCACAGCTACAACTAACTTCCATGTGAGACACAAAGGCCATTAACTTCAGCAAGCTGTATCAGGCCCAAAAATAATTTGTCTTGTGGATCAGGATTGTTGCAGTTTGCCCCATCATTTTTGATACTCAAAGTCATCCCTTGTTAGGCTTCTGAAGCTGGAAAAATGCCAGCCTGTGATGACAAACATTTGAATGTGCTGCTGCAAACAGCAGTTCATGCTGTTGTTGCCCTTGTGTAACCACTGAGTGACCCAGCACAGAGTGGAGAGGATTGCACGTTACATCTTGAGTTCTCTAAGGTTAATTTCTAAACTGAAATTTAATAAATCATGAAGCAGCGTTTAATGTTTGAAAGGCTTGTCAAATTTTCAAGTTCGTGCAAAACAGAAGGCACAATCAATCAAATTACTTAGTAAGCATTAATAGACATACAAATAAATACTTATTTTTCAGTGGAGAATTAACCCCCCTTTATTCCCTGCTTTATATACAGCCTTTCAATTGATTCTCAATACATACTGTCACGAACTGTGTAAGCCAACCTTTGATCTCTCAGTGTTAAAAAATTGTCTGCAGTCTGTGTTAGTAACCCTGGTTTCTCTAATCTGTGACTCATTTGAAATCATATGCATCTCTTTTGGGCCTGAGACTAGTTAATCTTTAGAGCAGAAAGAATGTCATCACATTTGCTTTTAGTCAAATAACAGATTCTACTTTTGATACAGATTTGCCCCATTTACAAATAAAAAAGCTGCAGTTTTCCTTACAAAATGATGAGAAAAAAATTCATCAATATTATTCTTCTTCCTAAGACAAGTTTTTTTGATACTAAAAATATTGTGACCATTTAGAACAACAAGATAAGATTCTAGTGTAAAGCCGTTACCTCCAGATGATCCCATGGCTGCTGTTAACAAAAAGCAAGAAAATAACATTCATTTGCAGGAGCAGCTGCAGAGCCCCGGGCTGGAAGAGGCACAATGCTTTGGGGAAAGCTGGAGATAGGCACCTGGGACTTAGGGACTGTGGTTCTTTCATGAGCTAGCAGCCATTGTAGGCACCCATCTCCCTTTGACTGCTCTTTCTACCTCTAAACAATCCTTTAAGTCTCCATAAGGAACAATGATGGTGTTTCAGGCCAAGGAGTTACCAGGGTTTCCTGCACTCTGCTCACTGGTGTTTACTTGTGTTTATTAAAGGAAATGCGATTTTGGACTTTTGCCATGGTGCCATAAAACCAAACTGGCATATTGTCATTTTGATGGTAACAGTCTCCTAACCCCAATGTCAAATGTTTATCAGATGCTGAGGAAAGAAAAAGATGTCCACATCTATGTTTGCAAATACACTTCTTTAGTGCACAGAGAAGCCACGTTCCTCAGATCTATACAGTGTGACAGCATAGTTGCAATAGTTCTGTGTGTTGTGAATCAAACCTGTGTGCAAATAGCAAAGGAGGAAAAAAAAGTGCACTTGCTGTACAGAAGTTGCCTCATTGGTGCTTGTCTGTTTTGGTGTTTACTCATCCCCTTTGAACTTCTCATGACCAGGATTATTCTCTTTGGGGCCTGGAGGGATTTACAGCAGTCAGATTCAGCTGATGAAAAAGCAGTGGCAGTGAAGACAGGTTTTGGATGCTTGTAATCAAGAGGGATTTTAGACACAACAGGAAGAAGAAAGCAAGCCAGATTTATGTATCGTAGTGCAATGCTTGCTACCCCTTGTTTCAGTGTTGTTTGTTCTACAGAGAGAGAGATGCTGCCCCTGTGGTGACTGACTCATGCTGAAAGCCTTGGCGCTGTAGGGAAGGCTCCAGCTTGAAGAGTCTTTGAATAAGAGTGAAAGTCAGGGTGTTCTGCTGGTCCTTGTCTACCAAATTTGTCTTTCTCTTTGGGGATCAGTCTTTCCTCACTCACCCCATTTCAAGAACATCTGTAGGGCAACACCAACTCAGATTTTCCCCCAGCCTAGTTTTTGATTGCACCACAAAAATTGCAGCATTAGGAACTGTGGCAACATTAAGTTTTGGGTCCTATTGTTATAAATGCCCAGATAGAAAATTTCCTCTGCAGTTACAATTTTAGATATTCTGTGAAGTCAGCAAGAGTTTGCCAGCCACCAGCCAGAAGTAGGCACTTTTTCCCTCTCTCCTGTAAAGTTTGTGCTTTCCTTTTGTTTTGCAAAGAATAAATCTGCTTTCATCTTCTGACTGTTGCCAGCAAACTTATGTGAACACCTTTTCAAATTCCAGAGGATTGCTTTCCTCTTTTATCCACAAAAATTCTCTGTATTTGCAAAATTGATACTGTTCTAGAGAGGTAAAAGTGGACATTTCAGCTCTGCAAAATCATTACTTTCCATTTTATTCCATATCTCTCTGGAATGTGCCCTCATAGCCCAGAAGGCCAACTGCATCCTGGACTGCACCAGGAAAGCAGTGTGGCCAGCAGGATGAGGGAGGGGATTCTGTCCCTCTACTCTGCTCTGGTGAAACCCCACTGGAGTGCTGCATCCAGCTCTGGGGTCCCCAGCACAGGAGGGACATATAGGAGCAGGTTCCAAACAGCCCAAATGAGATTAGCTCGGTTTGTTGGAGTATGGTGCTAATAATACCAAGGTTGTGGGTTTGGTCCCTCTATGGACCATTCCCATGAGAGTTAGGCTTAATGATCCTTGTGGGTCCCTTCCAATGCAGAATATTCTGTGATTCTGTAATTAGAGGGCTAGAATACCTCTTCTATGAGGAAAAACTGAGAATTGGGTTTGTTCAGCATGGAGAAGAGAAAGCTTTGGGATGACCTTATAGCAGCTTCCAGTGCCTGAAGGGAGCCCACAAGAAAAATGAAGACCTTATAAGGGCATGTGATAGGACAAAGGGGAATGGCTTCAAAATGAGAGAGAGTAGATTTACATTCGATATTAGGAATAAATTCTTTACTGGTGGTAAGTCACCGGCACAGGTTGCCTAGAGAAGCTGTGGATGCCTCGTCCTTGGAAGTGTTCCAGGCTAGGCTGGATGGGGCTCTGAGCAACCTGGTCTAGTGGGAAGTTCACTGCCGGTGTTTCGGAACAATTCTTTAAGGTCCTTTCAATTATTTAAGGTCCTTTCCAGCCCAAGCCACTCCATGATTCTATTAGATAGATAGATAGATAGATAGATAGATAGATAGATAGATAGATAGAGATAGATGATAGATCAATCGATAGATAGACCTCTGTAAAACGAGAGATTGTACTACCTGAGGCAGTCAAAACACCCCCGCAAAAAAAGCTTTCATCAGGAAGTGAATCATTTCTACGAAATATCCATATTGAGGTGGTGTGATCTGCCTTAAAGCGAGCTGGCTGCTGGCTGGCTGGGGCCTGCTGAGGCGGGGCGTTGGCAGTCCCTGCCGTCCCTCACGCCCGCAGTGCCCGCGGGGCCGGCAGGTGGCGCTGCCCGGCGAGCGCGGCTCCGGCCCCGGCGCGGCCTGCAGTGCGTGCTCGGCTTCCCTTGCCTTCCTTCAAGTGCTCGTGACGAGGCATTCCCTGAGGGCTCTCTGACATTGCCGTCATTTGCTGGTGGTCCTGGCAGAAACCCCATTTGTAGGAGTCTGAACAAAAGGCGTTTAAAAGGCATTTCGCGCACTCTTTGCATAGTACGCCGTTAGAAGCCGCGTGCCTGTGCGCGGTCCATATATGACTTCACATAAAGCTGAGCAATCTTCCTTTAAAATAGATAACATAAATATTTGACACAGCATAAGCTGAAGGGCAGAGGCCAGTGCCAGTGGAATGACTAAATTTAGCTTGTTCCCTCCACTCTGTGCCTGGTTCTGTGAACAAAGATGTCAGAAAGCATAACATCAGTTCCGCTGATCTTCCCTTCAACAAATTTATCTTGTACAAGAACTGCACTCTCTTGACAATCATGTGGGGATTTCCCAGTGCCTGGTTCCTGTGGTATTTGCTGTCAAACCCAAAATTTGTAGTTCACCAATACATTTGTTCCACTATATGGCCTTTGTCACAGCCCTGATCATTAATATTCCAATATGTATTTTTCCATTTGATTATGCTAAAATATAGGTTCAAGACCATGCAAGTTTGTGATAGTTTCAAAAATTCCTTCAAAGACTCATTTGGTCTTCATAAGCTTGATTTTTTTTAAAAATCGTGTTGGAAAATGGAAAATGCTGTGAGTGGTATTTCTTTCTTGAGTATTAATTGTTAACTTTTTTAAAAACAAGACTTCTTCCCCCCTTAGATGAGGGCAATATTTTAAGATAATCTAAAATATTTCAATAATTCCTTCCATGCTTCTTTAATGCTGACTTTTGTTTTAACTATTTGCAGAATTTCCAATGTGCTGCTCTGCAATGTGACAGACCGGGTGTCGTTTTGGTTTGTGGTCACAGATTCTTCCAAAAATGTGACAACTGTTCCTGGAAGTGAGGTAGAGGCAGCCATCAGGTACAGTCACTGCTTCTGCAACATTTTCTTCCTTGTTTACTGAGGATGCTTTCTCTCTCTGGGCCTTGTATGAATGAGCACTCTGCCTCTTTAAGGATGATCTAATCCAAGGAGTTAAAACACCAAGGGGTCAGTACTCTTTAATAAATACGAGATTAGAGGATTTTTAACAGTCCCACAGAATTCAGAGCCTGTGAGCCAAGGGATTATAACTTTGCAAAGAGTCTCTGTTAATGCTGGAGACTCAGAAGAAATCTAGTCCCTTTCCAGAGCCCTCCCTGTGATGTGTTGTCCAGTGCACATACACTGCTCTCACCCAGCTGCTACATTTCCCAGTGAGCCTTCTTCCTCAGATGATGGAAGTGTGCACTTTCTAGGTGAGATAAATATAATTTGTCTTTCTCTGCATTCTACTGCACATGTACACCTGGGCTAATGACCGTAGGCTCCCTTTCTCACTAACAGTTCATCCGACTTAATTTAGAAGTCAGCTTTCACATGAGAAGAGCTGGTGTGAGCTCCTCATGAGCAGAACTGGCTCTGTTCCAGCTTGCCTAAACAATCTTATGCTCACATTCTTTTCATACCAGCTCGTTCTAGAATGCCACTCGATATCACAGCCGAGCGTTGCTCCTGCAAAGTGCAGTGCACTACAAATCGGTCTGCTTTCCACTAACTATCACATTCTGTAGCAAGTAAAAGCTAGAATGTGGAGCTGAGAGTGTAAAAAGAAAAAATGGATAATCTGACTTCAGTGGTCAAAAAAAACTGCACCAGGGCTTTATAGGGATGAGTCCCACAAGCAGCACAACTCACGTACATTTCTCAAACATGGAGTGGAAAACAGACCTCTTTGTTTTCAGACATTCTGTGCTCTGTCTTGAAAATTCGTATTATCTCTATGGAGGTGTAATGCCTAATTCCTGATGAATGAGTATGCGTTCTTTTGGAAAGATTAATTTAAGCTTATGAGCTGATTAAACTATTTCCTACAGAGACACCAAACAATAGCTTCATAACATTAGTGGAGGAAGCAGATTATTTATTCACTGAAGCTCTCTGTAAGAGTGCTGGAATGTGGGGGTTTTGCATTTCTGTTATTCTTTGATACGTTCAGTAGCATAAGCTGATTTATTTAAGTCTTTTATGTGCCCTGTTTGGCACAGAAATTGGATGCTATTATTGTTTGGGTTTGAACTGTTATCTGTCACACTAGAAAGAATATGCTATTTATGAAAAGTTTCAATTCTTACCTAACTTAAAACCAAGAAATAAAATGGTCTATAAAACTGCAATACTTTTTGTTCAGTTGCTTCTGATTGCAGGCTTCCATACTAAACCCTTATTTTAATTCTTCCTGCTATGGTGGCACATAAGAACACAAACCATAGACCGGAATCTTGTTGCATGAGATTCTCTACAAAGTGAGAATAAAGAGGAAGGTAAACCATCTAAGAGCTCTGTATGAGAGTCACAATTTAGCATAAATATACACAAATATAGTTATGCATATACAAACATGAAATGCACTTGTAGTTGCCTGCATGTGGTTTGGTACGTAATTCTGAAACTCCAGCCGTTAGATGAGGGTGAACAATGCTTATTTCAGCCATTCACAATGATCCTTTCATATCAGGGAGGAAATCTTTTCTAAATGGCAGACAGCTTACCATGTAATGAGTCTTACAACATACCATGGCTTTCAGTCCTCCCCAGGAATGCTGACTTTCCATTATGGCTAAGAACTTCCTGTTTAAGGGACAGCCAAACATTATGATTTCCAAGAAAATAAATTTACAAATTCTTACCTGTATTTCCCATACATCTGTTCTTAGGAAATACTTGCTCTATGGTAAATAAATTGAATTGTATGCAAAAAAGAGCTGCATTAATTCTTACAATTTCTAGCAAAAATAATTTCTCAAGACCAATATATGTAATCCATTTTCTCAAAAATTTTTAACATTTTGAAAAAGCTATTGAAAGATATTTTTAAAGCCTCCTAGGGCTACTAGATTCAGATCCAGAAATATCTGCAAATGCTTACAGGCAGTGAAAATGGGTGAAGATATCCATTCAAGAGTAGCAGTTGTACTACTTCTGTGAAAAAGCATGTTTCTCAGACTTAGAGTTTCTCATAATGGAAAAAATTTGCAAAGTACAAATCCATTTAGCTGTGTCCTGCAGGGAAGAAAGACATGTTGGCAATAAGTGTGGATTCTTCCAGACCAAATTGTATCCTGTGCCTCATGGATCTGAGAAAATCCACAGCAGCAAGGGCAGCTCATAACATGCAAGATGATTCAGTTTCAGGGACTAAGGGGCACTGTAAGTAAATCCTCTGAGCATTGAAGGATAGATATGCCACTCTTGTGCTAATCTTGAATGCTGCATGAGCAAGACAACAGAGCCAGCCTTGCAGCTTACCATCTGCTATGTCTTCAGGACATGCTTCAAAAAAGAAATAAATAATAATACTGTACTTCAGGTCTCATTTTTATTTCCCAGTTTTTCAGATAAAAACATGCAAAAATCTGGTGTTTGAAACATTGTAAGGGTGTGGGTGTCTATGGTTTACTGATGAGGTTTGTGAAGTCTGTGAAGGTCTGTGTAATCCTACCAACATCATAAAATCATAGAATCATTTAGGTTGGAAAAGACCTCCAAGATCATCGAGTCCAACTTTTGACTGAACACCACCATGGCAAGTAGACCATGGCACTGAATGCTGTGTACAATCAATTCTTGAGCACCTCCAGGGATGATGACTCCACCACTCCCTAGGCAGCCTTTTCCAATGCTTAACCACCCTTTCAGTGAAGAAATCCTTCCTGTTGTCCTACCTGTACCTCCCCTGATGCAGTTTGAGGCTATATCCTCTTGTCCTGTTGCACAACCACAGCCTTTCCTTCATCATGCTGGATCAAAGTCAGCCCTGCCAAACTTCCAGCATATTCATGAAAAACCCTTTGATTTTCTTATATGTTTTAACTTATAAAGTACCTTTATAAAGAGTTGTGATGTTTTTCTGGTTTTTTTTTCCTGAAGGATGAACCGGAACAGAATCAACAGTGCCTTCCTACTGAGTGACAAAACACTGCAGTTCCTGAAGATAACCTCAACATTATCACCTCCTGTTGAACCCTCTACACCTGTCTGGCTTATTGTATTTGGTGTTGTTCTGTGTCTCGTTGTGGCTGGGATTCTTTTCCTCATTGTTTCAGGGATTCAGAAACGCAAGAAGTAAGCAGCTTAGCCTTTCTTCTGTTTTAATGGAATACTGGCTAGTTAGGTCAGCTGGGCTGGTTTTGTGTTTCAGAGCAGCCTCAGACAGATTAATGCTGTGCTCCCTTCCCTAACTAGGTAAAGATAACCCATATCTCCTTTTCTGAGGAAAGGGCTTGAAATTTTTGACTGTGAAGTGTAAATGCCTTAGTAATTTTGGGATGTAATGAGGAAATGGGGAGTGTAAGAATTTGATCCTGGAGGCCACCTAGCTAGAGATGAGCTTTAGAAACACATTTGATGTCATTCTTGTGAAGGTTTATTGTGCCACAGGTGAGTCTCCTCTCACAGGTCACCCACATAGCTACCAAGAGAGAGAAGGCTGGCAGTGACTGTGGCCCTTCCAGGGCGGTAGTGTCAAAAGCTGGCAGGGCTAAAGAAAATTTGCTGCTGCCGCTTGAGAAGACTCACTAGGGAACACAATAATGATTAAATGTTTGAAGAGCTCCTGCTCACTGGAGTAGTGCAGGGTTTCATCTACCATTCATGACCTGATGAATCCAAAATACCCAGCCCTTCACAGGTTCCCGTGAGCTTAGAGGTTTGCTGTCTGGTGGTAGGGTAGAAGAGAGATGCTCTCTTTTGCTCTCAGTTTCTGCCCTGTGGTGGCACTGGTGAAAAAGGGAAGGCTATTCATGCTTCCCTAGTGTGAACATGTGGGAGCAACACAGAAAGCAGGTGGGGTTTTGATCCTGCCATCTCTGTTGGCTCTGAGTTGGGCATAAGGAATAGAAATTTCTCAGCTGAGTTGAGATTTTGCCATAGAAGTTCAGCTTCTACCATGCTTTAGGCTGCCACAGAGTTTAGGTTAACACAAAATGATGACTTCAGCAATAGATTCATACAGGAACAGCAGAAGAACTGAAAAATGGTAAATTACTGCTTATTAGCTAGATAACGTTAAGATTATTGACTGTATGATGGATTATATCCCCAAATATATCAGAATAAGGAATTCATATATGAAAAGTGGTATGTTGCAGAGACTTCTCCTTTCCTGCCTTTTTATTACCTTGAAGAATGTTAAAAGACTTCAGAAGAACAACACTTGTGAAGGTTAAGTGCTTCTCATGGAGAACCTTTAGTAGCATAGTCAGAATCCCTTCAGTTACATTTAGCATTCAGAGGAGTGGCATGAATTTCCAAAACCCTTTTCTGTTTTCAAAAAAAACCCCTACAAAATTCACCAAACAGTGGATGAAAGATGCTGTTGTGGAGACAATCTGTTCAGGTGTTTGGGATCTGTGGATAGTTTAAGCTCTTCACAACCATGTTGTATGGACTGAATTATTTCATGCCCTGAACACAGGCAGCCTCTTCTGTAAGACTGAATAATGCTGCTACCTGAAGCCCAGACCTGCCTTCTGTGTAGTATCATGGCTCTGTGTCTTTAAATTGCCTGATTTAAAGGGGGTCTTTGAACATTTCAAATAAGTGTAATTTAAATAAGCTATGATAAATAACTATGATTTTTCTAGCTAAAATAATCACTGTGTTTCATATCATGCTGAAAGACAGGATTTCCCCCTGTATTTTCAAAATAACTCAGCTGAGCTTGAGGAGTTCCCCGCACTATGATGTGAGGGCACTACATGCCCTTATCATCCCATTACCGTTCATATGGCTTGTTGCTGCCTGCTCGTGCTCACTTGGCACCCTCTCTGTCTCATGCTCTTGTGGTTTTAGTTGTTATACTTTTTTCACTTCTGTTTCCCTACTCTACCATTACATATAACCTTTCCTCAGAGCAGGTTCATCTGTGGCTGAACTCTAACCCTGCTTTCACATCAATAACATCTGCAGGCAGGGGCAGGGAAGTGAGAGAGTGGGTAAACCAAGCATGTATTTCTTCCATCTACTGTTGCAAGGACTCGAGAGGTAAAAATGATGGTCTGGGCTATTTAGCTTCTTGGAAAAGAAGAAGCCACATATCAGAGAAAAGAATTTCAAAAGTGCTGATTGCTTTCTCAGACACTAAAGTAAGTGATCAGGTTTTCAAAGACTTCAGCATGTCCAGTAGTTTTCTTGGTAACCTGGCCAGAGCTTACATAATGGGAACTCTGTTGCCTGGTAAGCTGTGTTGGAAATCTAGCCCCAGGGATGGTGTTAACTTCTCATAAATCTGGAATTTTGTCTATAAAGGCCTTTAAGGTACCATTTAAATACCTCAGTTCAGATAAGCCCAAAAGCACGTGCTCCAGGCTGTCCATGCCCAGGGTGTCAGGGAAGTGAGGTTGGCCTGTAGAGGAGTTTCAGTATTGAGTTAGACTCATGCATCATTTCTTGTACTGAGAGATTTGCTTAATGAGGTCCCTGCAGTGAGCTGGGTCAGACACACTGTCTATGTTTGTTCTCCTGTCATTGCAGCACCAGGACACCTCCCTCTACAGCAATAGATTTGCCACGTGCCCAGGGCAGGATCATCCTCTGCTGTCTATCCTGAACTAGCCTGAAGTCTCCCCCAATACCCCATCTGTAGCAGAGGCCATAAACATTTGCCTTGGGAAGAGTGAAAACAGAGTAAGCCCACAGTCTTTCCCTGTATTAGTGTCCCAGCATTTAATTTGCAGCTGTGGGCCTTCCTGAGCTGGATTTGGTCTTCTGTTGGGTAACCCACAATGTTTTCTCTTCCCTTAACTTGTTGAGTCACCCCTTGGGTTCATGGAAATTTTTAGCTTCTCTGAATTCCTTTGGTAATGAGTTTCACATACCTTCTACTCATTTCTTTTGAGCCTGCTTTAGTAACTTTTATGTTCTGTCCCCACAGTTTTGTATTAAAGAACACTCCTTTTATCAGTGTGAGAGCAGCCAGAGGTCAGAGGTTTCTGCTACTACACCCCAAGTTTATTTTAGCAAGTCTGTACTGCCTAGAATCTTCCAAAGGCAAATAAAATTTTATTATTGTGAATATCTCTGTTATTAGCAGTTACACTGAGTCAGATTTTTACGGTTGTCCTGAGTCAGATTGTTACAGTACATGTTGTGGGCTAGGAAGAAGCAGTGCAGCTGACCTTTGAGTTTCTTATCCTCTGAAACTGCTGATGCTGCAGGCTGTAAAGTACATCAGGTTTTTCAACTATGAACCAGTTGTTTCCAAGGTCAGAATAAATCTGCAATTAAAGCAGCATCATGACATGTTGACTGATATTTCTGTATTATATTTTTTTCATGGTTGTATTTTAGATAATATTTTTAGATTTTTAAAATTTAGATAATTTTATTCAAACACTATTATGTTTTTGGTGACAACTGGAGCCTGGAAAACTAAAAGGCATGAAATTGTTTGATCTAGAAAATAAAAGTATAAAATACTGGGTAGAAGTTAGCTGCAAATGAAGTTTGAATAAAAAAAATGCAGATTTGAAGCATTGAGATTACCTGACTTCTGGACAAGATAATCATGGAGTGTGAGGGCACCCAAGTCTCTACATATGGAGGCTATAGTTAGTCTAAAGCTGATCTGTTTCTAAAAAGTATGTTTTGATTTGTGTAGATCATGGGGTGAAATCTATGACATACATTACAAGGTCAGACTAGATTAGTGCAGTCCTGATGTAAAAAAATCCCAGATTTAGAGATTATTTCAATGTTTTGGGTTTTTTTTTGCTCCAGCTTTTCCTTTTGCATCTTCAAGTAATTGTAGAGAATAAGAAGATGAAATAATATTTGAAACATACTTAGAACATGTCAACAGGTTTTCTGGTTCCTATTTCCTGGCTGGAACCAAGGCTTTCAAACGATGGGTCTCCCATCTTCCATGGTGTGTTTACAACAGCAAGGAAGTACACAAGATTATGCCTTTAAGAGCATAACCTGTGACAAATTTCTAACTAAATATGCAGTTTTCTGTCTGTGGAATCATGGTGGAGTGCTGCAGGTCACAGAATAAGATGATTTTTTCTTTCTTGTTTTTAGAAAGAATAAAGAGTCAACAGAGAGAGAAAATTTAGAAGAGAAGGTTGAAGTGACACTAGAAAATGGGATTCCTTGTGAAGCACTGGATTTAAAAGCAGGCCACAGTAATGGAGTCTTTGCAGCAGATGATGAACGGTTCACATCCCTATGAAATGCTGCCATTGCTCTCTGGTGGTTTTCTGAAAGACTCTTGTGCCTACCATATCTCATCACTACTGCTGAATGTCAAACATGAAGACAAGAAAAATGTCCTTTCATGTAATTTCCCTTGAGAGAACCTTTACCTGACAACACAAACACTTGAACCTCCATTACAAAGCTTTTGTTCATGAGCAACACAAATGAGAAGGCCTCAGATAATATCCAGAAAATATTTCCAGAAGATGTGTGGCAGAACAGGGTTGGAACCTGTGTCAGGCATCTAATTTTTAATGATTATTTAAAAAAGTCCATTGCTTGTTTTTCCCTGACATAAATATGAAACTGCATTATTCCTGAATGTCACCAGGGAGATCATCTGTCATTTTCAGTTCTTGATGGGTTTTCTTTCAAGCCATATGCAAAAGTTTCTCTTTAAAATGACTTATATTTGCTGCTATGTAGTGTGCCTTTGGATGGAACAGTGACCAGTGCATGGAAGTTTTCATTTCTTGAGAAATGAAAAAGCATTCACAGCCTCTGTAAGACCAGGTCAAAAAGCAGCTTTGGGGCTAGCAAAAATCTGATATTAGAGGTGTTTTTCACTTAACTGTCAAAGTTACAGATTATGTGAGCTGAAAATTAAAACTTGCTAAACTCTGAAATTTGTTGAAATTAAAAGTTGCAACAGAGGGCAGATTTTCCAAAGGTGCAGTCGGTGTTTAGTGGCCCAGCTCTCATTAAATCATAGAATCCCAGAATGGCCTGGGTTGGAAGGAACCTGAAAGATCATCTTCTTCCAACCCCCCTGCCATGGGCAGGGACACCTTCCACTACTTACTCAGAGCCCCATCCAGCCCATCCTTGCACACTTTCAGATTCGGGGCAGCCACAGCTTCTCTGGACAACCTATTCCAGTGTCTCATCGCCCTCACAGTAAAGTATTTTTTCCTGATATCTAATCTAAACCTGCCTTCTTTCAGTTTGAAGCCATTCCCCCTTGTCTGGTCACTACATGCCCTTGTAAATAGTCTTTCTCAACTCTTTGGAAAAATCTTCCTTACATTTTTTAATAATAAAACTGGAGTAGATTTGCTGTATAGCCAACTAGGGGTCAGATGAACCTTCATGTGACATAAATTGTGAAAGGATTCAGTGTGTGAAACACCAGCTGCTGGGTTTGCTGCACCTGACCCAGATGAGTGAGAAAATACTGCCTGTCTTCAGGAGAACTGGGCCCCAGAAAAGGGGAACTTTGTGTGGGGGTAACTGTAAACAGAGAGTGGAAGCGTGTTGGAGCAAAGTACAGTATCTGCAGTCACAAAACATCTGCCCACATCGCTGAAGGCAGGATTTCACCATTAGCCATCCTATTTCCACTGTCATGTTCAGAGGCAATATTAGAAAACCTCTTTACTTATTAGGATTATTCCATCAGACTCCTCGCCAGCAGGAACAGGCTTAAATAGCTGCTTGTAAAGGGCCATCCAGTGTCTTGAAGGGTACAAAGGTTTCTTGGTTCCCAGGGTACAAATCCTTCAGCATTTTGTCTGTATTGAGCACCTTTGACTTGTCTCAGTGCTGGCTCTTAGGAACACTGTGAGCAGAAGGGGAGGAATGGGAAGGAGAAGGGAAAGCAGCAGGGCAAAGGGGGAAAGCTGAGCAAGGGAAGCCAGAGGCTGGGGGAGGCATGGGAGAGGAAGGCTAGATGCAAAATAAAACTGATCATTTGCATCATGTGCTCTCATCTGTCACAGTGGTCTTTGATGCCCTGTTGGTGGGTCCCTCTGGACAAGGACTGCATCCTCTCTGTCTCAGAGTGTGTGCTGCTCCATTCTGGAAAAGGATTAATGAAGTTGGCTATTAGTGATAACATCTCAATGCTTCAAAATTACCATCCACAACATGTGGATGTATTTCTTACAGGAATGTCAAAGATGAAGCTTGCCAGTGTTGAAGGAGAGATACAGAGTACAGTGTTATTGTTACTTCCTCAGTCATTGCTCCAAGGTCTCTCATTCAGGCAAAGTTTTATTGAGGTAATCCAGATCCCATCATTTCTAAACTTTCACACTTTTCCCACTGTTTGTATGACAAATAGCTACACCTCAGTGTGACCACAATGGATTGCTGTGACTGCAGCACTTCTGCAAGAGCCTGTGAAAGATTTTGGTGAGAACAGCTTAGTGGTGCAAGAACAACCTGAAGCTACCAATTAAGAATTACTGTTATCCTGTATTGTACTATATGATACTGAAATAAAATTTGTGTGAGATGAAAAAGAGCCAAACTTATCTGAGCATACTTCTCAAGGCCTGAGTGAAGGTTCAGTTCAGCCCATGGCACTGGCCAGCAACTAGAAAATAGATTGAAAGCCTCTGAACAAAACATTATGCCTTGTGGGCTGACTGTGGTGGTAAGTATTTAATCAGTGTCTTCCTTGCAGCTCACCTTTTAGCTGCATAATTACTTTACAGCAGTTTGGCTTAATTTTCTGCTAATGATGATATGGGATTCACCCAGAGCATATACCTTGCTTGCCTCTGTGCTGACAGAAAATGGCTTGAGAGAAGCAAATGATACATGATCAGGCATATACCACATTTAGCAACACTTTGAAGTCAGTGTAGGTATTAGTTCTTTCACTGAAATAGATACCACAAATGAGGTTAATCAAGGGCATAGTGCTACAGAAGAAATAAATCTCTTTTCTAGTCTGTGCAGGAGGATCATATTAGAAAACAAAGAACACTTTGATTTGGTACAGCCTGTCCTCCAGAGCCTGCAAATGGTACAACAACAATTTTTATCCGTTGAGGATCTGGCCCAGATGTTTTATGTAACTTCCACTTTTGTTTTTTTTTCAAAACCACCTGCACCCTGATAATAAACAGGAAAGTGAGTAGCAAGCAATATAGACTATATGGTAAACTGTTTACTAAAAGAGTGAGTTGGTTTTGCCTTCAGTTACATTTGTACTGTGCCAATGAATTTTGAAAAAAGTACATGGTGTGCCTAAGACTGAACTGTTTCATTTTCAAGAGCTGTGTTTGAGAATAGAGAGGAAAAAGGAAAATTTAATTAAATGAAGCTATAAACCTAGAGAACTTCTGTTTGAAGAAAATCTGCAATGTTTATCACTAGCTCCACATCCCCAGCAAGTCAACATTTCAGAAAGGACATTACAGTTCTGTTCAGCTTACTTGAGAAAGAGCATTGCTGTCTACACTAGAATGAGCACAAATCATGCACAAGTAAGTTGTTTATACTGTCAGTCATTAGCTACACATTTGGAGTGCTGAGAACGTTGGTATAAAAAATCTTGAGAGAGTCTGTGGTACTCACCCCTAAACATCTCTGTCAGGCCACCTTGAAGCCTGGTACTCACAACTGGACCCAGTATTCCCCTGGGGCTCTGCCAGTGCTGAAGAGCCTGGAGGGATGAACTCATGGGCCTCGTGCAGCCTGTATGCTCCTCTTTGTCTGTCCGGGTACATTTGCTTCTGTCATACTGATCTTCGTGGAGAACCCTTTCCTGGCTGAGCCTGCATAAAGGGGCACCTTTATTCTCCATTTTGAGGGAAGTCAGTCCATTGCTTCTGCTGTTATTCACAAAAGAGAAGGGTGAAGTGGGTGCAAGAAGCCTCAGGGCAGGATTTAAGGCCTCTTCCTTCATCACTGTGAGAACGAAATAATTCCCAAATTAATACAAATCACAGTATTACCACAAGAGCTTCTGCTTTGATAATACCTTTCAAGAACTGGGTGTCAGTTTTGATCAAGCAAGGAGAGTTACCACATCTTGACAGAAAGAGTTTTTCATGGGTAAACTCCCACGTGGGAAAACAAAAGAAATTACTTTCAAGGTTAGGGCAGAAGTGCAACAAAGACAGTGAAATTGGGAGTCTGTGATTCTAGATACTCTTAAAACATGGCTCAGATGCCCTCAGAAATTTGGTCAGTTCATTAGTGCAGTAACCTGTGACTCGTGAAATGAGCTACTTTAAATACGCCAAGTTTTTATAGAAAATGCATTGACCAACTGTCCACAATCCATTAGCAGTGAGCAATCTGTGCCTGGCCTTCTATGAGCAGCTCTTTTGGCCTCTCATGGTTTTTGTTTCCTCTTAATGTGTCATGCAAGAAGGGATGTGTGCAATGGAGTGACACTGCAGCTTCCTACACTAACAGGCAATTGCTAATGAAAGATTTGCACAGTTAGATACGCCTAATTTGTTGGACTGAACTTGCTAGTTTTCAAATCACATAAAGCTAAAGTACATTGACAGTGATGAGTGGTATACAGTTGCCAGCACAAATGTGTCAGAATGTTCAGTTTTGTGAATACATTAAGCACTGTGGATGCACTTTGCATGGTAGACTTCAGTTTTAACTGAATATTTTGTAGCTGGATTGATGTTTGCATCAGTCCAGAAGAATTTCACCCTTATGGCACAGATTCAGCTTTATTCTGAGTAAAGTAAGTAGGTTCAGCAGGAACTGAATTCAGCCTAAGATCAAAAAGTAAAGTTTGATTTTGCTAGCCTGTCCTCTTCGTTCCTACTGTTTTTCCCTTTCCCTTAGAGGTGGCAGTTTGAACCTGTTGAAGCATCTTGTTAGCTACAGCAATGGCTATATGGAAAGCATTTAATTTTGGAGAAATTGCAAGAGTGTTCTGGCATTCTATCACTTTGGCTTCCCTCCTATAAATTGAATTCTAATTGCTACAAATTACAGTATGTATCTTTTATCAGTTGTGGAGCAACAGTAATTTTAGACTTTGGACTAACGGTTCTTGATGATATTTTGTACCTAAATGACTTCGCAGGTGCTGCTGTGCAAACACATGGTCACTGTATAATGAACTGGGACCACTCACTTAGTAAAACTGAAGTGAGAAACACACGTTGCCTGGATGAAAAGCCATGTTTCACAGGATCAATACCTTTCACTGATGGGGCAAGGTGCCTTTTTGTAATGATCAAAGTGTAGGGTATGCAGAATATAGTGCCCCTGAGTGGTTGCCTCTCCTCTGCCTTCTTTACATATGGTTTTCACTTTTACTGTAGCCTTCAAAGTAACACTTTATCAGACCGTAAGTTAACGTGCCAATTTGTACACTCATCTGACTGAAAATCGTTCCGATCAAAGGTTTCTCCTAAACTTTGCGAAAACACTGGTTTCCTGATGCTTCAGGAAAATGGCGGCATCTTTACACAGCTCCTGATGTCTTCAGATCTGGGGCTTGCCCCTGTGCACGGGGCACTTCCCCCTTGGCAATGCTTAGCCCTCTTTGACTTGGAAACAGGCACCAGCCTTGGAATGCAAAGGAGCTGTGTGGAGGTGACAGCTTTTCTTTAGGTCTGAAAAACAAAAACAGGGAGCAAATCAGCCTGTTTTGGGGCAGGGGGTTATGGAGAGGTATGGATTAGTTGTCCAAGGCACTGGCCCCAGGTTCGGACCAGCGGGGTACAAGCCCGGTCCTGCTCCGGGAGGGCACTGGGCTATGGCCGGGCGGTCAGACCGGCTGCAGGAGGTGGGTGCTCTCCAGGTAACAGCCGCCCTCCCTTATTCCCCTCTGAGACAAAGGTCCTCAGTGTGGGGCAGCAGGTGGGGAGCCTCTGTGCTCTGCATTTGCCACCTTGACCTCCATTCCTGCTCGGCGATGGGGAATTCATCCGAGCAGCCACTGATCTGTCCGGTCTCCTTCCTACAGAGGAAGAGCCAGCGAAGCCCGAACTGCTGATGCCCGAGCTGAGACTGTCTGTGGTGCACGCCTTTGGCATGGGAGCTGGTCCCGGGTGGCTCAGATGTCGCGCAGGACAGGCTGTGCACGCCTGCAGAGGAGCAGGGATGACCACCCTCCTCACTGTCACACAGCTCTGCTTTCCCCCGAGACCGGACACAAGGATGTCACGAAAGCCTCCTCTTGCAGACGGGCTCCCAGCTCCTGTGACACGGGCTGAAGATCCCAGCTGCTGTGCCAGGGAGCCAGCATCCCAGTCCCAGCACTGGCGGGAGGGCTTTCATCTGGGAAAGGCGGATGTCACGCATGCAGAAGAGTAAGTCATGTGGGAAGAAGGCTGCTCAGGGGATTAGAAGGACTATTGGCCCAGCCCCCAGTTTGAAGCACGAGGACGAGGGAGAGGATCGGGGATTGCCCCCCAGCGATGCCCAGGTGCAGCTGGGGCAGCACGGCTCCTCTCCAGGCACTGCTGCAGGGGGATGAGCGGACGGGCTGAAGCCATCCCTGGGCTATGCACTGCCTCATCAAAGCCACTTTACGGGAGTCCTCAGAGCAAGGATTTGCCAGGTATTTAACTGATGCGAGCTGCCCTTTGTCAAAGGGCAGAGGAGTGGCAGAGAGTGGGGCAGCCGCAGCCCTGTGCAAGCGGCGGGGTGTCTCTCCCACGGCAGCTCGTTCTCCTTGGGGATGCTCCAGGCCAGGCAGCCGCGGCACCGAGCAGCCACAGCCTTTCAGAGCCCCTCTTCACAAACTGGTCACAGAGCAATGCTTATGTCCGCCTTTTATGCACTAGGCAGAACGACAAAGTGTAGCAGAGAGCTTAAACAGTGCTCCTGTGGGGGAAAATTGTTCTGATAATGGTATTTTAAGCCATTTTAAGGGCGTGTGGTGCCCAATACACAACACAGAGGTTTCCTATTGAGGCATGTCCTAAATGCAATTCTCTGTTTTTGCAGTCCTAGTTTCATAGCACAGCTCAGCCAACAACATGAGTGATGAGGCAGAAAACTGCTCTAACAGAGCCAGGGTACAGATGAACATTGGTGGGCAGCTCTTTAAGCAGATGTCAGACAACTCGGACCCTGGGGACAGGCCTGGAAGTATCAGGTAGGAGCTGGGAGCCACAGCTCCAGCTGCAGACGGGAGGGTGGAGGGGAGGACTGGCCCACGGGAGGAGAAGGAGCCCGTGTCAGCATGTCAGGTTACACGCAGCCTGTGTGCCGCGGCGGCGGCAACCTGACACAGCCACCGTGCTCCTGCCAAGCAGGCTGGCTGCCGTGGCACACAGCGCTGAATTTCACTCAGACACGGTTTACACCCCCAGCTGCTCTTCTCCCATCACCCACACCCGATGGCTGCTGCCTTGCTGCTCTTGCTGGAGGTTTGGATCCCCAGAAAGGCTCGAGGAACTTCCCCTTCTCAGCTGTTTACTGTTTCCTTTTTGCTGAGGCACAAACTGTCTCTGTGCTCTCACCAGCTTTCTAGACCAGCATGAAGATCCACCACAAGAAATGCTCCTCACCCAAGAACGGATGGCTGTCATCATCTCAGGCTACATAAATCACTCCAAGCTGAGAGCCTGGCCATGCTGCAGAAAACCTGCCATGGTAGTAGGGCTGCCACAAACAAGTCTGTATCACCCCAGAGGGTGGTTGGGCACTGGAACAGGCTCCCCAGGGAAGTGGTCACAGCACCAAGACTCCCAGAGTTCAAGAAGCACTTGAACAATGCTCTCAGACTCATGGTGTGAGTCTTGGAGGTGTCCTGTGCAAGGTCAGGAATTGAACTTTGATGATTCTTGTGAATCCCTCCCAACTCAGGATAGTCTAGGATTCTGTGATTCTACATATGTAGTGTCTCCCATATGTCTGCTCAATGGGAACAAGTCCATCCATGAAATTTTGATGTGCTTGGAGCTCAGTGACTCCTCACTGTTGTAACACTGTTTTTCAAAACATAACATTGTGCTAATTCGTCCCATAGTTTATTTTTTTTTCTCTTGTGTAAAGGCAATGGCAAAAGAGGTGGAGTGTAATTATTGTGTTGTTCCTCGGATATAAGATCAAGGTTTGCATTTAGGTATGCAACAGAAAATAACTTAGAAATAGGGCTGAAAATTTGCATCATAATTCAGCATGATTCCACCTGCTCCGTTGTCAGCTCACTACGGTGCTTGCATACGCACTTAAATTCAGATGCAAATGCAAACCCCATATGGAGTGAGGTGATATCCTACTATTTGGGGGCCCCTGGGTCACACATGTACCCCTTGGGGTTTCAGGGCTGTGCATGGACATGTGGCAGGAGCAGGTGGGAGTGAGCAGCAGAGGTGACTCCTGCACCATGGCAGGGAGCTGACAGCTACCAGGACTGCCTCTGGGGAAGGCACCAGAGCACTGTAAAGGGGCAAGAATAACACCTGCATGTAAAAAGGGAGTTTTGGATCAGCCAGTGCTGTTTCAGTACCTTAAAAACTGCCAGGTCCAGTGATTGTGCAATTAACTTGCCAGCATAAAAGAGAAAATAGGAGAGTTGAAGTGAAGGGTCAACATACTCTCTGTTCTGTACTGAAGAAGAAATGAAGGTAATAATAGACATAATTCTCTGCTCTGACAGACAACAGCTGAAACAATACCACAAAAACCTTTCATCATTTCACGATGTGACAGTCTCACTGGCAAATTGGAGAAGTGGTGAGCAAGACAAGAATCACAGAAAACACATAATTACTTAGCAAACAGGCTTCATGGTTCTCAGTCAAGAAGAAGGGTCATTTTAATACCTCTTCTGGGCCTTATTGTATCCCATATGAGCTGGATGTGGGAAGAGGAAACCTATCTATTAACAAGTTTTTGGGCATTGCCAAGCTGGAAGTCCTTTGAAGGATTACAATTCCAAATGATCATAAAATTTTGAAAAATTGTCTGAAATCAGTGCAATGGACTTCAACCCAGACAAACTGATAATGCAGTAATTAGTGCCACCATAGAACCAGATGTACAGAGACAAAAAAGGGAACAGCTGAGCAGGTAGTGCTACCAGAAAGGTCTCAACTGGGATATGAGTGGATATTGGCTAATGTTGCCAAAAGGAGGGTGGGTATCAGCGAGGAACTGCATGTAAAATGTTCCAGTGATTGTGTTACTGGTCAGTGACACAGTTTCAGTTATGATCAGATGTGGACACCATCGCTGAGGAAGGACAAAAACTGGCAAGTCTGGATGGCACCACGAAGAGTAACATGGAATTTAGGGAACATAACCTCTGGGGAAGGGCTGAGTGAATGTTGTTAACTTTCTCTTGAAAAAAAGACTGTTAGAGGATTGCACATGGATGACAGAGATCACTCATTCCTGGTCCACAGGACATGGGTACCACAAGATGTTGAAGCAAAGTGCCTGCTCAAGGTCCATGGTTTCTGGCTGTGCTTGCCGGACGCCTGTTGCTGGTGGCCCTGCTGAAGTTCAGCCTGAGGGCTGGAGCTCCTTTCCAAGATTTGTCAGAGAAGGGGCTGATTCTTGCTGCTTCCATGTAGGCAGACTCAGAGTGGTTTTGGACAAACTCTGCTGGGGATGGGAAACCCCTATGGATGTGACTTCAGAGTTACATCTTGAAAAATGCCCCCACAAGACCCAAAACAGAACCAACCAAGTGATCCTGAGCAGAAATAGGCTAATTTCAAAAGTACTAAGGCATTGTCTGATCGATAACACTCAACTCAAGCAGCATTTCCAGAGCTAATTCATGCATTGATTTTCCCATTGATTTGCAGTAACTGCTAGGTTCCTAGATAGATTAGCAAAGGTATTTAAATATTAAGATGGAGTCATTTTAGTAGCCTTAGTCACCCTAGTACTTAAATCCAGTTGATTTATAGTTCAGATTAGGTCTCTACATAAGATGCTGTGATCCCACGAAGTCTCTTGCTGCTTTTTGATGGTTCACTGAACACATTTAAAATTCAGGTTTTATATGACCCAATTCTTTGAAAATGAGGTCTGTTCCCCAAATCACCTGGGCTTGCAAAGCCTTTAAAAACATGGCCCTAAATACTCAGCCAGGTATCCTATCTCAGAGTAGCTGGGGGTTTCTTCCTGCCTGGGAGTTAAAGTTCTTGGCTTGGTGTTTCAGTGAAGTTTCCAAATATTTTTACAGCTTATCACCAACCTGTTAAAGGATTGGCAGATTCTGAGCTACCAGAGACACACGTAGGGTATAGATAAAGTGACCAGCTGTATCATTGACAGCACATTTGGGAAACATTAACTAAAAGTAAAAGCCTTTTATAAGAAGGCCATAAAATGGCAGGAGTAATTATGTTTTTCCAAAGTTAATAATTGACTTTTGTTTATTTGGCTTTTTATAAAAAACTTTTTCCTTTCTCTCCTATAATGAATAAAACCTATAAAAGGTCCAGCAAATTGGATTCAGCCTTTCTTCTTCACACTGGCCATGCTTGAAGGCTGATGAGGCAGAGGCTGACAGAGAAGCTTACCTGAGGAAACCTACTTCATTGGGAGGTTTTCATCCTGAACACGAATATGTTGGTCCACCTTTGGATTCTCTGTGGCCTGAGTGCTGTTGTGACCCCTCAGGACATCACACAACAAGCCCAAAAGTTTCTAGAAGAGTTTAACAAGAGGGCAGAAGATATCAGCTATGAGAACTCCATTGCCTCATGGAACTACAACACCAACATCACTGAGGAGAATGCCAAGAAAATGGTAAGAGTTCCATCCTGAAGGTTCTACTGTTTTCTTAGGAATTTGACACTTTCTGGTTTGTTTTGGTTCCACCAAGCTTGGCTGAAGTTGCAGTGTTAGTACTCTGGTAGCTGTGCTTTAGTTTGGGAAGGGTAAAGGAGCTTGTTTTAACATAGCAATGCTCTGGAGGTGCATGGGCCAGCACCAGCCTCTACAGCCTTGGGTTGGCACCTGGAGTACCTGCAATGCACAGGCATGTCCAGAAGCTGGACTGTCCCTAGCATCCCTTCGGGTCACCCCAGTGAGTGGAGGGGAGAGGCAAGGGAGCACTGCATGTTCATCCCTGAAATCTGTGTTGGATGGAGAGAGACACTTTCTTCTGCTGAGTCCAACACCACCAGTGTCTCCTGGCATGGAGTTTCTCTGCAGGGTTTCCCTTTCCTCTTGGAGAGGGCACGTTGTAGGGGGAAGATCCTCTCCAAGAGGCTGGGGTAGGTGCTACCCTGTGGTGTAAGAGAAGAGGATTTGAACATGAGCTCAGTTATCCCACGTTTCCTAAGACCAAATGAACTCTGGGCTTTTTACTGACACAGGCAATGGTCTTTCCTCTCTGTTGCTGGAGTTGTTTTACTTCTCAGTGAATATGCAAACATTTTCTGGATGTAGGCATTCTATTAAATGTTTGCTGATGGATTTATATAGCTGTCCACACCAGCTGCACAGTGGTGGACCTTTCCCCTTGCCCCCATCACTCTTCTCATAGTCAGGGCTTTTGGTAGACTACCTGGAGGTATTAAACTGGGAAAAATGAAGTGAGGTCACTGACTGCCAAATTCCAGCAGTGGAGTTTATAGTACAGTGGTCTAGTATGTTGGTTTGAAAATCTGTTTCTATCTGCAGGAAGGACCACAGCATTTTTACTTATGCTGTCATGCAACACCATTCTTACTCCTCAACACCAACCTCTGCCCCAGCCCAGGGGTATCCAGGCAAGAACAGTGCTTGTCAAAAGCAGGCAGGCATGGTCTGGCTGCTTACTGAAGTTGCCATGCCTCAGCCCAGCATCTTGTAAGCTCAGAGCCTTTAAAAATTAACAAAAGCACCTTGAATTTTTTAGCTGCGTGTTTTTGTAAAGTTAACTCAAACCTTAGAGAAAACAATTCAGAGCATAAAAATGAAGCTGAACATCCTACATCTATTTTTGCGTAATGGCTGGTCTTTCACTTTGTGGTCATACAGCTTAATTAAAACATGTTTTGATTATCATATTTCTTAATTAAAGCAAGGAGACTGGTTGCTGGAAGAAATCCTAATGACTAATCATTGTCAATCTGGATTTTTTTCCGAGGCACCAGACACTTAAACTGTAATGTTTCCAAACACATAAAATGGAAGCCCTATATAGTATTTTCAGCATTAATGAGATGATAATAAAATACATGAGGAGATACCAGCAATAAAAACCAATTAGTCCAGTGTTCAGAGAGAATGTTTTCTCTTGCTTGATCTCTTCAGCAGCACTGGTAATAAACCCACTGATTCCCCTCCTCGCTTTCTGCTGTAGGAGAGTTAATGGATGCTGTCCCTTCTGGCTTCTTCCCATTCATTTTCCTTGTAAATTGTGTCACAAACCCTACAACTGTTTCTCTGACTTATCAACCAATTCCTCTAACTGTGGAAATATCAGACAGCAAGCTAACTTCTTCCCCTGGCTTTTGTAGCCAACGAGCCCCCCCTTCTGCCCTGCCACTCCTAAGGCACCTCTCTGTCACTGCTCAGAACAAGGAGCTCAGGAACACATTTGCACAGCGATGCTCTTCGTCTGGGTGCTTATCAAGCTCTTGCCCACTGAGTTTTGCAAGCTGCTGAGCAGCAGCAGCACTGTTTGCTCCCATGGAGGGGAGAGTTTGGAAAGCCTCTCAGTGATGGCTGCCCTCATGCAGAGGGGCTGTATGGACAAGGCAGATGTGGGGATGGGACTGCCAAGGGCTTCCATCTGCCACCACCTCTCTGTGCTGGAGCCTGGAGCAGGTTCAGTGGGTGTTGTACCCCTGTCACACACTGGGCTGGACAACACAGGCACAGCCCTGGAGAGGGTGTTGGCCCCGCTGTCTGCTTGCCCAGGGGTGAAGTGTGCCTGGAAGAGCTCTTCAGCTCAGTGTGACATTTGTGTTTCATGATGCCTCAGCAGGGAGGGATGGGTGTTACAGGTGCCCTCTCCACAAGCTGGGAAACTCTGACATAAGCACAATTAAATAAACTGTCCCAAGGACCCAGGTTAATTAGTACTGTTCTTGTTGCCATTTGGAATGGGTGCTGATATGCTAAACTGTGTACAAACACATTAGAAAAAGCTGAATAAGACGGTTCTGACTCCAAATTGTGTTTCAATGCTCCTACTTTGTGCACTGAAATTTGGGAGTTTCACATGTCATGGTATGTAATTGCAACAGTACTAAAAGCAATCTCATGCAAAATGTAGAGGTTTTGCATGCCCAATTTCAGCACCTGTTTAGAGCCTCCTTTGCCCAAGCATAATCTTTTATTTACCTGCATTTCAGAAGAAAGTGATATTTGCATAACAAAAAGACTCAGTATCAATATCTTGGCTGCTGACTCTTACTGCTGCTGCAGCAGAAATGGGGATTGACATCTGGGTCACACATCTCTTTGTGCCCTGGCTTGTTTCCTCACAGGTGAAGAAAAGCACTAAGGGAAGATAACATGGTGATTTAGAGTAGCAGGAAACACAGCAAAGTAGTGCTGGATCAATTATAACATGCAAGGTGTGAGGAGACAGTCATGCTTTTTGCTGTTCCCGAGCAAAAATGTTTATCTGGATGTGTGAATAAAACACAGCCTAAAAGCTCTCCAGCCATTTCACTGTGCGGTGCAAGTGCTCAGCCTGCAATCCACAGGTGTTCTCCACAAATGAAGTTATTTCCAGAAGTAATATTTTTGTCCACTGAGTACATCAGGCTGCTCCACTCTTTTGGAGGGAGTAATTCAGGATTTGTGTGAACCCCTTGCAGAGTGAGGCGGGTGCCAAGTGGTCCGCGTTTTATGACGAGGCCTCCAGGAATGCCAGCAGCTTCCCTGTCAACAGCATCACGGATGACCTCGTCAAGCTCCAGATCCAGACTCTCCAGGACAGAGGATCATCTGTGCTGTCACCAGAAAAATATAACAGAGTAAGTTGTTAAATGTAGTTCATTTTTAGTGGGTGAGGTTAGCTGCCTGCCACAACACCCTCAAGCAAGGGCATGGTTTTGTGGCCACCCTGCTTGTCTTGGGATGGTGCTGTGTGTGGTATGGAAGTGCACCTGTTCTAGGTGTTCATAGCAATACAGGACTGGAGGGAGGGTGTGGCCTAGGCAGATGGTTGCCATTTAAGTCAGCAGTTTTGCCATGGAATGGATTTTGAACACACACACACACACACACTTATGGCTAGATTAGTCATAAAACCAAGAAAGGACCTGTGGTGAGTGCTTGGTGAAGGCCAGACCTAGGACAATGAGCAGAAACAGATGGGTGAAAGGCCATTCAATGGTTCAAAAGGTGGAGATGAAGGAAGTCATTCTTTGCACATGGTACATTATCACACTGTGAAAAAGAGGGGCTGTTTCATTGCAGTGGGCACTCCGGGATGCCTGAAAATGGGGAGGGTCCCAAAGAAATCTGCTGAAAACCAACAAGATTTAGCAAGATTCGTAATAAGATGTGACATTTGCACTGACAAGTTCACATGAGAGGCAGGTATATGTATAATGATTATTCTTGAATTTGGAGTGAGCAGCTCTGCAGACTCAAAAGGGATTTATAACCAAACACTTGTAACCAAACACTTATAACCAGACACTTGAGAGTTAAATTACTTTTCTTTTGCTGGAGATCAAGTTGAAACATAGCACTGAGTCATGGGAACCTACAGTCCAGGATCCTACAGTCCTGATGACAGGAGGATCCTGAGATTTTTCTGCTAAGGTCAGCAGTGCTAACCACCATGCAAGGAGAAAAGCAGATTGGCTGGATCTCTTGTCTGATCCAAATAAGATGCATTTCTGAAAAACAAGATTGTGTTTGTGGGAATGCTGACAGTTCATGCAAACTTATATTTATTTTGGAGCACAACAGTGCACTGTTGGTAATGTTACCTCTGTTGAGGAAGTATTTTCTTCAGTACCCTCCCTGTTTAGACACTTGAGATCTTGTTTCCTAGATAATGACCTTTGGGGCTGAAGTTGTTGATTCTTGCTTGAGAAGTGACTTTTTTTTGGTATGGTCTGATGGGATTCTATAGAAATATTTAAGTATTCTTCACTGATACAAAAATTTCCCTGGGCTCTCATTTATTTTAATGCTGACAGAGGTAAAAGTTAGAGCTACTCACCAACTACCCCTCCCACTGGCAGCTCTTAATAGTTCTGATTTAAAGCTCTAAATGAGAAATTGCATAGTCCTAAAGGGAAAGCTAAAAGTGGTACATGTTCTTCTTGAGGCACGAAAATGTGAAAACATTAAAAAATATTAAAAACAAAGCCATGTAGGATGGGTTCTGAGACAGAGCTGAATGATTTCAGATGCATTTTGGCCTTCAGCTGGCCCAAGACATGAGCCACAGCTTCTCTGTAATGGAGTACAGGCAGATCCATGCAATCAGTGTGATGTGATGTTAAAAACCACGAGCATCAGTCAGCCTGGCAGCATCTGCAGAAGGGGCCCTTTTTGCTGCCACTCAAAGCCACAACCTCCCTGGAGAGTTCATGTGGTTCATGCTTATGGAAGCACATTGCTAAACTTTATTTTTTTATTGCTGCTGTGTGTTGATAGTTCTCTCGTGACAGTCAGTGCTCATTAAATCCAGAGCTCTGTCTGACTGGATATTAAGAACCTGCAGGTTACATCATATATTTGGGAGATTATCTGCCTCTTCCAGCTAGGTCTGATTCAGTAATGCATTTAGGCAAATTCTTTCATTAATCTCTGCTGGGCTTAAACATATGCCTAAATATTAAGCTGGTGGGTGAAGTGTTGAATCGAGATCTTAAGGAATTAGCATAATTGGCTGTTATTTTGCACAGAGTGTGTTTCTAACAGGTTACCTTGCATCTAACTTGCAGCTGGGCACTGTGCTAAATACAATGAGCACCATCTACAGCACTGGGACCGTCTGTAAAATCAACAATCCATCTGACTGTTTGGTGCTGGAGCCAGGTATGACCCCAATCACTGCCCCTACCATGTCCTTCACCCTGAGGGTGCAAAAAGAGAAAGCCCAGGGGTGGCTCCTGACTGCAAGAGAACAGGCTGTAATTTCAATAGATATTTTCTGCTATCTAAAGCTTAGTCATAATTTAATTGCACCTTGCAGTTCAGGGACTTCCAGTGGCCCTGCTGCCCCCAAGACATATTGTCTCCTGTTTGTAGTCAACAAAATTTGGGGAGGGCTGCTCAGCTTGTGTGGCAGCCTGCCTGTCACCTGGGGTTTGCCAACATCACAGAAAATTGAATTTTTTCTCCCTGTCATCAAAGTTTTTTTGGACTCAAAGCTGTGTTGAGGCCAATCCTGAGAACTCTACCAAATTAAGGGAAGCTAATGTAGAGAGAGCACTTAAGAGACTCATGATCTGCTCCATGCTTCTGAAAGGCAAGGGGAAAACCTTAAATTAGGAAAGGATGAAATGAAATAATGGGATATTTCAGTACATCAAACACAAAGTGTTATGTTCTCCACGCACGACATTTCTTACACTTTGGTTCATTTGCCTACTGTGAAAGAAAAATTATGCTTTTTCAAAGCCTAGTACTTACTTTTTTGTTCTGACAGGTCTGGATGCTATTATGGCTGACAGCACTGATTATCATGAGAGACTGTGGGCCTGGGAAGGCTGGAGAGCTGATGTTGGCAGAATGATGAGACCATTATATGAAGAGTATGTTGAACTTGAAAACGAGGTTGCAAAGCTTAATAGTAAGTCACTTTTTTTTTTTTCTTTTCTGTTTTTTTCCTTCTGGCTTCCAGAAACTAGCAAACCTACTGCAGTCTTAAACAATTTCCCAGGAATTCTAAACTCATATGTAATTTGCATATAATTTGCCCTTGGTGTGCATGTTTCAAAGTAAGAGGCAATGCAGACAGGTGCCATTGACCAGTTCAGAGGTTTTCTGCCAGCCTGGAACAAGGGGCACCTCTTTGTTGGCACCCTTCCTTGTTGGCACTTTTCCCAAAGGTTATAATGTATCTGTCCCCTTCATTACACATCACCCGGAACTGCACCAGTTGTGACTTGCGGACAAGCATGCTCCGTTTAAACAACTTCTGAGTGCTGCTAAGTTTTGGCATCTCCTCTTTGCTATGGGCCTTGATCTTCTTGCAGCAGCCTCAAGCATTGGTACATTTATAAGCATTATTGTCTAGCTGGAAAGATCAGATTTAGTAGGCCTGGGACAACAGATGCAGCTGGGTGTTTAAAAAAGATTTTGCACCTAAGGGAAATGTGCTTCCAGTCTGAGATCTCCACACAAATCACACGGAACTGTCTTTTCAAGGAACAAAGCAGGTGCCTCCTAATTTTCTTTTCGGGTCTTCTAAGATAGCTTCTGAAGTAGCTACATCATCTGTCTCTTGGCCAGACAGCAGCTGTATCACCTGCTTCCCTACACCTTGTTTTGAAAAAATTGTCAAGCTGGAGCTAGATAAGAAAATATGTTCCAAATAGTTAGACAGTGGAAAAACCCAAACATTAAGAACTGGTCATTATGGCCTTCTTCCATACCACTAAGGAAGAGACTTCAGCTATGAGTCATTTCTGCTTCAGGCTTGATGGAGCTCAGTGGACTGGAAGACTTAATGGAACTGGGAGCTGAATTTCAGTTCTGGTGTCTGCATCTGTCCTGGTCGTTTAGTTTCTGGAAGAGGGAGCCCATATTTAATGTCCACCAGCTTATATCTTCTGTGAGAACCCCTTAGTACCCAGCCTGAGCAGAGGCTGCTGTCCCTTATAGCTGCGGGAGCTCCAGTCAGGAGTGAAAATTTTCTTTGACCTCCATCTCCAGACAGAATGACCCTAATTAGCAGATAACCATGACTGCAATTTCTGAATTTCTCGGAAATCTCCCACACTTGCATGTTCATAAGACAGAGCCTCAGGGGAGCCGTTTTCTGTCTGATAAATCCAAATGATCTTGCACTTTGCTGCTTTGCTTTGGGGGAAGCCTGCAGGTCTGCATGGGATCAACAGGGAACTGCACTCCTCCTGCAGAACTAAGCAGTGCCATGCGTGGTGTCCTGATGTGATGTATCCATGCTTTACAGATTATTCTGACTACGGAGATTATTGGAGAGCAAATTATGAAGCAAAGTCTCCAGAAAATTACAAATACAACCGTGACCAGCTGATTGAAGACGTGGAGAAGACATTTGAACAGGTAGAGGCAGGAAAAGCTCTCACCTGGGTTGCAGGGTTGTGTTTTGAAATGGTGGGCTCACATGGCAATGTTGTGAAGGAAGATGGAACCTGCTCTAAGCTGGCTGATCTCAGTCTACATGGGTTTAACAGATGTGAGGAGACACAGATGACATTTCTACCTCTGCAACCATTCAAGGACCAGCTTGGTCCCCTTGGGCTGCATTGACCCCAAAGGCTGGGAAAGAGGGAGCTCTGCAGGTCCATGTGTCTCCTCCTGGTAGGGCCCATGGGGAAAGGTATGTTTCCCATGGGGTAGATGGCATCCTTGATACTCCACCTCTAAAGTTAGCAATGCTCCCTCCCTCATACCTGAGCTGGATTTCTGTGGCTAGGATCTGGACTCAGTGCTTGAGCCCTGAGGCAGGGGGCAGAGCTCACGTGCAGGTTTGGGGTGCACTTACTTGCCAGGACAATTTTGTCAGAGACAACATCAAGGCTCTCTGTTTAGGAGTGATGAGCTGAATAGAGCAAAGTGAAAAAAAATTATTTCCTTCTCCTCCTCTGCCTCCAGATAAAACCTCTGTACGAGCAGCTGCATGCCTACGTGAGACACCAGCTGGGGCAAGTGTATGGCCCGGAGTTCATCAGCTCCACAGGATGCCTCCCTGCTCACTTGCTGGGTACGTCAGTGCGTCCATGTCGTGCAAACCTGACCCTGTACATGGGACAGTCACCTTCAAGGCACATGGGAGGAGAGCACTCTGACTGTTTAATCAGGGTATTAACAAATAGGTTACAGATAAGAGAAGGGGAGAGGAGAAATGGATGAATTCCTGGCAGAGATGACACAAGTGCTTGGTAGCAGTGGCAGGAAGGGAAGGCAGGTGTCCTTATCCTCACCAGCCTGGCGACACACAGCTCAAAACTCTAGCACTGGGCTGGGACATTTCCCTCCACTCTGCAACAGTTGTCTTCCTTAGAAATGAGAGTTTCAGACAGACTTGTTTTTCCTTTCAAATTTTACTCTGTCACATTTCATGACCCGGCTTTCAAAGCATGCAGCATTAAGCTTCCGTAACTGTTGTGTACATGAACACGGCAAAACACCACATGGACTAACAAAAACGATGTTCAGTTAGTTCTCAGCACAGCTTTAGGAATGTGATTGGTCCTGAAACTATATTGTGCAAGGATAGCTGATAGTGGGTGATAAAAGGATCCTTGATTTGAGTTAGACCTATGCATGACTTTCCAGAGCTGCTTCCCTCCACATTTGGATCAGGGCTGGTTAGATGTATGGGAGTCCCTATTTTTGACACTGCACAATTTATTGAGCTGTCTGGCACTCTTGAACAATACATAATAAATTATTTAATGTATTTCTTTGTTTCTCTCTTTTATGAAGGTGATATGTGGGGTAGATTTTGGACAAATCTGTATGCCTTGACTGTTCCCTATCCAGCCAAACCAAACATTGATGTAACTTCTGCAATGCTTGAAAAGGTAAGACATGCCTTTATGCAATATGAATTATGTAACAAATCTAGATGGTATAAAAATTATGCACCACATGTCAGTTGCTCTCTAGAAAACCATGACTGCCCTCAGGCAGACACATTGCCAACACAGTGTTTCTTTCTGCGTTCTTTTTTTGCTTTTCACCTTATAGTGCTTATGCATTTTTCACTGTACCTTTCCCCTTAGCTCTTCTTTCTTTTTTCCTCTTCCCTCTCTGTCTCACTTTATCTTGGCTCCAGGTCTATTTTCCTCAGAGACACTTATCCATTAAGGTATATATGTTTTACTTATAAATATTTCAGGACTCCTGGAGTTGTCTGGTATAAAATCAGACCTTTGCCAGTCATTACCATAATCAAATAGTTTGTATATCACTGTTTTATTTTTGTTAGTCTTGTTTATTTGAATACAGCTAGGAAACTGCAATGCTGCCTGTTATCTTTTGTTAACTGCATAGCACCATCAGGTCTGTTTTTGAGATCTGTAGTGATAGCAGCTGTGACTGCACCTTTACCAGACCAAGAACATGGGTGAAGATAATTCCCTGTAGTCTTGCCAAAGCTTCACTCCTTTTATAAAATCAAAGGTGATAGATGGAATTTGATTTCTGAAATGCAGTTTGTTACCTGAAATGTACTCTCCTTTCATAGGCAGCACTCCATGAAAATGTTATGCTGGTAAGAGAAAGAATAGTTAAATTTGATTCATTAGCAGTTTGCACAAATCTGCATTAATCTCACCTCTGTTTTACACTATTGACCCCCTTGTAGTCATAAATTTGTGTCTGTTGAAGCACCGCTGTGAGAAGGGAAGCATTATTTACAGAGCCTTGGGGCAAAGGGTGGGCTCCTCCTTGGATGGGTGTGCTGAATCTTGGGTTCTCATCCAGCTGAGCTGTTTGCCACCTAGATCTCTGAGGAAGCTCAGTCCAGCAAATGCAGAGCTCCTGCTATGTAGAATAATAAAACTGCTGAATGGCAAATTTATCCATTAGACATTACCATGCAGTTACAATCTGATAAGCAACTCCCATAGATATATTTGCCAGGTTTTATGATTCTGGCCGAAATCTCTAATGCTCATCTACTGGAAATGCATCTCCACTCCCTCAAATGAGTTGACCCCCAAGTTGACTGAAGTGGCTGAAAGGCTGGATCCCAGATCTGGTGTGCTGCTGACAGGAATGCCTTTTTTATCTTACCTTATCTTTTACTGAGAGCTTCTCTGGTCTGGGTCAGGTGCTATCTGCTGGTACTCTGAGTGCAGAAACCTATTTTGTTTGCAGGGAAAACACTTAATTCCAGTTCCCAGATGAATTTACACAAGTGCAAAAGGCAGACACTACTGTCTTACTATCAATAGGCCAGGTGCAGATCTCAAGCTCCTGGGAGATAAATATGAAGTCATGTATCCTGCATGAAGCAGGCCATTGGGAACAGTCTCCATGCAGAAGCAGTAGTTACTGGTGGCATTGTGTCTTTCAGAAATGGGATGCAGTGAAAATATTCAAAGCTGCTGAGGCCTTCTTCTCTTCCATTGGCCTTGATAACATGACTGAGGGCTTCTGGGCAAACTCCATGCTCATAGAGCCGACCGACAACAGGAAGGTTGTCTGCCATCCTACAGCATGGGACCTGGGCAAAAATGACTACAGGTACTGAAATTGCTGTGGCCCCTTTTTATACCACCTCCTAGAACAAAGACATTTTGACTAAAGGTGCACCATGCTGGTTTAAGTTATAATTTCTCTTTATTTTCTTTTTGGGTGATGAGAGGGGGAAGGAAGACAAGAGAGCAGGGATCCTGTGGGACTGTAAACTTTTCTGTGTAACTTTTTCTGTAAGATCTACTCAAATTTACTAGTAGATCTACTCAAGATCTACTCTCACTTTTAGCAGAGAAGTGACTAATACTTAAATGAATTAGAGAAATAATGACTGTATTCTAGGGCTTAAGGAATAAACAGAAATGGATGTGGATACCAGTGAGATTTGTGGACAACTGCACATTTTGCAGCAATGGCAGTGGGTCCCTGGGTAGCAAGGGAGAGAGTCCTGAGAGCCCACTGTCTGTCTTTAGCAGAGATATCCAGTTTCATGAAAATCCATCAGCCTCTTTCATATTTAGAAAAGGAGTGGGACAGCAAGTTCCTACATAATGAATTCTTCTGGCAGAAATTCTGTCCCCTCTTGCACTCCCCACAGTTACCCAGGGAAAGAAGCTGGTGCCCAGCATAACCTTAGTGAAACACATCAGCCTCACACCTCAGCAGTCTGGGGAAGGTGAAAAGAAACCCTATTTGGAAGAAATACCTTTAGTAAATAGTACCTACACGAGGATGAAGTAGCAGGGGTCACCAACACAGGATTTTTTACATTACTATCTTCCTAAGTTTGGTGGTGGTTACTCACTCCCACATGCACAATGTGTTTATTGTCAGGATTTAGAGAACAGCTGCTGCTCACAAAACAGCAGTTTTATCTTACTCCCTGGACAATTCCAAGGTGGCTGAAGGTGTTTTGCTGTGTTCCCCTTGAAGCCTTGATGTAATCTGCACTGCATACTAGGATGTAGCTGCCCAGGTTTTGTGAGGGGCAAGGGGCATCCGCACGCTCTGGAGGGGCTTTGCCCCATGGCTGTGGCACACAGGGCTCAGGCAGCCTCTCCCTGGGCCACTGGCTCTGTAACCACACTTTGTTCTGATGTACAGGATCAAGATGTGCACCAAAGTGACCATGGATGACTTCCTGACCGCACACCACGAGATGGGCCACATCGAGTATGACATGGCATACGCGGGCCAGCCCTACCTGCTGAGGAGCGGTGCCAATGAGGGCTTCCATGAAGCAGTGGGTGAAATTATGTCACTTTCTGCAGCCACTCCTCAACACCTGAAATCTCTTGAGCTCCTAGAGCCAACTTTCCAAGAGGATGATGGTAAATAAATGCATAAATATGTATTTATGTGAAAACAATTGCTGGCCTTATTCTGTAGCAGAAGATTTTGCCTGCAAACTCAGCAATCAACTGACAGGCTTATGAAAACCTTACTCCTCCAATTTACCAGAAATATTTTTCCCAGAATCACATTGTAAAGCAAAGATCACTGCTTTACAATGCTGCTACATAATTTAAAAAGAAACAGCTGGCACTTCATTACTTTCAGTACTGAACAACTCATCCTAAAATCTTCATAGTTCATTTAGATAAGTCTCCAAAACTTTTCAATCTCTGTTGCATGAATCTGTACATATCTCTGTTAAGGTATGTGTTTAGCAGTTCAAATGAAACTGAAACTTTGAGATTTAGATCTCCCACTTATATGAATATATAGTGACAATATAGGTAGGCCCTCATTATAATGCAGTTCATCTGGCTTCTGAGTACTGCCTTAGACAGATGAAGATGTACATCTTATACATTTTGAGATGTCTTCAGCTCAAAAATCCCTGGAGACTGGAAAGTTTCTCAGTGGTGGATAATTAAATGTAAATGCCAAAGGACTAGGTTATTTAAGAGGTTGTGGGAAAGAAAGAGAGACAAAACTGTACAACTCCTAAGTGACCTTATCTTCATGGTTTTTTTAGTAGTATTCTTCCTTCCACTTTTTCTTAAGTGAAAAATCTGTAATTCAAACAATATGTAAGCATTAGCTGTAAAGGGAAGCAACTTTAGCCATCTAATCAGATACTAATTGCTACCATAACCATTCCCTTAACTGCTTGTCTCTTCAGAAACTGAAATCAACTTTCTGCTCAAACAAGCACTAACGATTGTTGGAACAATGCCTTTTACTTACATGCTGGAGAAGTGGAGGTGGATGGTGTTTAGGGGTGAGATCACAAAGCAGGAATGGACCAAACGGTGGTGGGAGATGAAGTAAGTTTGAGAAACAAAGGGGATTTTTTTCATAGGAACCTGCAAACCCAACCCGAGTTACTCATCATACTGAGGTGCTTGTGCCCCCAGAGGGCAGGATCTGTCTCTCTCTGTGTTTCTTTAAATCCCAGCAGAGTGCCAGCAAGAAACACTCAGCGTGGTGCAGACAATGTCTCACAAGCCATGTATCCCCATTAGCACTGTGTACAGCCCCGAGCAGTTTACCCTGCCTCTCAAAAGACTTTCTCCCCATTTCTAACATCAGCTTCCTGATAAAGACAACCTGTGGTCTTGGCAAGGGCTGTTCCAGATCAACATTGCTATCCCCCTGACACACACCCCAAGACATCTTCATAGCTAAAGTACAGTCCTTCTCTAAGTCTCATAGGTCATGTGGTCTCTGGTTTTCTCCCTACATCCCTAAGGACAAGTGGACAGTGAAGTTCATTGCCCTTGCCAGCCAAAGAAGCATGCAGATCTCAATCTACCAAGTATCTGTGCACACTTCTCTGCTTTGTGTTTCCTCCCCACTGTGTAGTGTTTTTGGAAGCAAATTGTCTGAAAGATTTCAGACTGATTCTTTCCTTTCTTATGTGCTGATATCACCTTTCTCAGTCAAAAAAATACAGTTCCCTTGGCAAGTAACAACCAGAGGTACCTTTTCAGATTATGCCCATCAATCCATCTAATTTCAGCACCTTGGAGCTCAAGATTAGAAATCAGTATGATTCAGACTGGAGTTTGTAATTTCCCAGGTTGGTTATAATATGAGGGCAGAAAAATGCAGAGAAACCAAACAAGACCCACACTGAAAATGGAGCCTGAACTCTAACCTGAGCACAAACAGTAAGCCTCCATCAGCAAACAGAATAAAAAATAAAATAATAAAACTTGATATATGCAAACCTCCTGACTCTCTGTAAAAATCAATCAGCTTCAATGTATTCAAAAGTAGCAGAGATGTCAGAGGAACAGAGAATGACAAATTGCTCAGGGAAGCTTATCACATCTCTTGGACTGGCACTGCAAAGCTCCCTGCTTGAAATACAGGTTTATGAAAAATATTTCCATGAAAGCTTATTATCATTTTCAGAACTTAGGGCATGGGTTTGTTTCCGTAGTACTGCTCAGGAAACACAGTCTCAGGAGAGGAAAATAAAGAGAAACCTCATCTCCAGCCCAGTGGCACAGAATGCCATCTAGCTTTTGGGTCGCCCAGTCTCTGCATTCACTTGCCCAGGTCTCTGAACTCGGGATGGCCCAAGGCATGAGGGGTGTGTGTGAAGCTTGTGTCTTGTAGATTATTTCATACCACTGATTGCTCCCTGCACACCCTGCTTTCATACAAATCCCTTCCTTGCACTATGAATTGCCAAGCAGCTTCCTCTCTGTGGTCTCCAGCTGTGGAGCAGAACTCACTCGGGTTTACTGGGAACTGTATGGAATTCTTCTGTTTGGAAGTGAGAGAGGTGTTCATATGTATCAGACAAAACAGAATAAGAGCTGAGTCAGATTACCTTTCTTTATTGTCTGTTAACAGAAACCCTGTGTTTTTCCCTCATCCCCAGGAGAGAAATAGTTGGTGTTGTGGAACCAGTCCCTCATGATGAAACCTACTGTGACCCTGCTGCGCTGTTTCATGTGGCCAATGATTACTCCTTCATAAGGTAGTGCAATGTTTAATTCATGGCGTAAGTTTTGTCTACAGAACAAGCTCCAACTACCTAAAACATCTACTGGAGAGTCTCAGGACCAATCTTACTTTGTTGAAAGTCCAGATTGAAGGTTGCTCATTTCAGTGGGAGTGTTTCTGTGCACATCAGGGGCTGTTCCATAATAATCTCTGAGCAGTGAGGAGGCCGCTGAGTTTCTTGCTGAGCAGAAAATTTCATGCTGCCACCAAACCAACAGGAGCACTTCTGTATGAGGTGTTTGCTTCCTGGGGAGTCATTGTGCTCTGTGTCACTTGGGCCATGCACATGCAGCCCTGAAGCAACTAACTCTGGATGTCCCTCCATGTCCCAGCCACCTCATTTTAGAGGGCTCAGCCAGAGCAGAGAGCCTTAAAAATGTTATTCTCTCCTGGTTTATGTGGTAACAAACAGATAGGGGGCTCTTCTGGTGCATTTCATCTTGGCATTTTGTTAAATTTGAGTTAGCTTAGCCTATACATATCAAGTGGCCTCTGTCTCTGCAGTGCAGCTTCCCAAGCAGGAGTGACAGCTGATACAGCAGAGCTTTCCAAAGGCCAAGGGCTTGCAAGTTTCCTGGACAGAAAACTGATAAAACCTGTGCCTCCCTTGCCCTTGTCCTTCCTTTAGGTATTACACCCGCACCATCTATCAGTTCCAGTTTCAGGAGGCACTTTGCAAGGCAGCTGGCCATACTGGCCCTCTTCACAAATGTGACATTACCAACTCCACTGCAGCTGGCCAGAAACTGAGGTAACCAAGAAAATTTCTCACATGTAATAAATCAGAGTATAACAAAGCCTAAGTCATCTTTGAAAGCTTCTGGGGTCAATGAGGTTGTATCAAGAATGAACCTAGCTTGGAAATTTAGCATATACCTGCTCAATTAATTTTAGCAAATTTACTAAATTTATGTACACAAAGGTTCTAAACATCAAAGGTTTAATTACCTGTTTGTGGGAACAAAATATTTCATATGAATAATATGAACAAAATATTAATAATAAAGAAATTATTTTAATAGTAATTAATAAAATTAATTACAATTGAATATTAATAATATTTTTATTAATAATGGGAGAAAGGAGGGAATTCAGAAGCAAAAAAGAACACTTTTATACTGATCATGGAGTGTTTTGCCAGTCCAGATGGAACATAGCAATAACATATATTTCTTCTCATTCTATATATGCAGACAGTTGCTGTCATTAGGCAGATCCAAGCCCTGGACTGAAGCACTGGAAAGCGTTACAGGAGAAAAATACATGAATGCAGCACCCTTGCTCCACTACTTTGAACCTTTATATGAGTGGCTGAAAAAAAACAATTCTGGCAGATTCATTGGTTGGAAAACAGACTGGGCTCCATGTATGTATGGCTTGTGGGGGACTTAAGGACACTCATTAGTCTTTACAACCCCTGATCAGCAACGTCCCTCACCCTTGTAGCTGTTGGAGGCTGTTCTCCCTAGGAAAGCAGGGCTATGGGAAATACACACTGAGCTGTAAGTTTTATTCACAGGCAGACAGACTGGCTTTCTCATGGCCAGAGCTGGAGAAGTCAGCATGCATGTTTATCAGAGCCCCACCCAGTTCTGAGGTGGCTTTTTTTAATAGTGGCAGTACTCAGAGTGTGGGATGGCTGTACAGAAGGAAGAAAGATCAGAGGCTTGGTCTGGTGTGGCACTTGCCTGATAGCAGTGTGCCTGCACTGCAGGGCTGGGAGCCACTGGTCCTGGGAGCCAGGCATAGGGGCAAATCAGTACAAAAAATTACTACTATGATTTCTGCTGATATGTATTAGTCAAAGAGGGGAGCTCAAGGGGAGGAAAAGGAGGAGGCTGCAGAAAAATGCATTTTTCAGCCTATTGTGGTGGCATTGAGTGTTGACCCACGCAGGTTGTATATGTGTAATCACTGCCAGTACTGGAGAGCACTGTAACTCTTATAGCCCTATGCCAGTCTCTGACAGTGGGATTCACCTAACCAGACACCAACATCTGCATCTAAGCTACTCATTCCCAGTGGTGGGGATGGATTTGCCTTCTATCTGCTACAAAACCAGATTTGGGTACTCACAGCTCAGATGGGTATGTTTGCAGCAGAGGTGGCTGAAGTGAAACAAAATCTATCCCACCAAGTTCTCCAAGGAGAGCAAAGGAACCCACAAGGACACTCTAGCCAGCTCAGAATTTCCCAGGGACGGACTTTTTGTTGCTGTAGCTCTAACATGGCCCTTGTTTCTTTTTAAACCAGATTCTAGCAATGCCATCAAGGTGCGCATCAGCCTGAAGTCAGCTCTGGGGGACCAGGCGGTGAGTGTGTTTGTGCTGGGGACTCTTTCTATTGCTTGGGCAACAGAGGTGTTGTGCTAATGGCTCTCAGAAAATGAGCCAGGGTATAGCTGATCTTTGTGTCTGAAGGGTGGCATCAGCTCAGGGGAAGGCTTATCACATCTGTGTTCAAGACTCTGCCTAGAATTAGTGGAGGAATTTCTCCAGGGAGCGATACCACCCATTTTAAGAAAGATGCCTTAGCTAGATGAGTTATTCTGTGGAGATACCAATCATGATTTTCCACCTACTACAGTGAGGCCTGGAGGGCTAACATAGGGGAACCCCTGTACATGAAAATGGTTGTATTTTCCCCAGATTTGCTGATGTGTCCGTGTAAAGCTTCTACCTAATTTCTTTTAATTTCCAATTTCATGGCTATGGTGGCTGCCTTCAGAAGTTATTATAGCAGCTACTTCACATTTAAAAGTAGGCAGTTGAATTCCACTCTCTATACTTAAATGCTCTTGATTTCAAACTAAAACGTATCTGTTAGCATTTCTCTGTAGATTATTGTTTGTCTGTTTACTGTAATCTTTCCAGGCCCTGAAAAATTCGTCTGCCTGCCTGCCCCAACACTTATGCAGAGACAGGTTTGTTATTGAGATTGTGGGGGACAGTGCAGTGCAGCTGCTCTTTTTCAAATGAGAAGGGCTTTCATTCCCAAAAGCTTGTCTGCTTTCCCCAATTATACCAGCTGGTCCAATAAACTGTATTACAGCAACGAAAAAAGCCTCATCAAAGCCGAAGATGGCATTTACGATTTTAAACAGAGCATTGGCTTAGCCCATCTGCTTAACCCAGGCTGAAAATTCACTCCTTATTCTAAGTCTTTGTCTTTATGCTAATCTCATGGAGGCAGCTTAGAAGGTTCAAGTGCAGACACTTCATTCCTGTTAATAGCCATTTTCACCTTGCAGAACATTAGTAGTTTTCCAAGAACAAGTATGTCATCAGGCAGGTCATTTAGACCTGCGTGTTGGAGCCTATTGCACTAGCAAGGACACAAACCATGGGCTTGTTTTTCATATGAATTGATGCTCTTGCTTCTATCACTCTCTCACACGTAAGCACCACTGGAGTTTTATTGCTTCCTAGACTGCCTAGTCGAGTTAGATACAATTCAAAACTGATATCAACAGCATGAAAAGGTTCCATATTACAAGACATTTATTAGTCATTATGGTTAATGTTTAGCTTAATATCATTTTTATGCCTGCCTTTAGCCATCAAAGTCTTTTGTTGTGCAATTGAGCAGCTGTAAAACAATCTCATACAGATTACTTAATCTGAATTATTGTATGGACGGTAGGTTCCTAAGCACTGAAGAGCAAGCCGTACATTTTCATTTCAAAACCAGTTCACATCACCAGCTTGCAAGAAACTTTTTCCATTCGGTTGCTTTCTGCCTCCTGCCCACAAATTTCCCTTATGCTGAGCCCCCAGGGACTCGAGTGAATGCCGGTGCGGCGGCAGCGGGCGATGGTGCATGCATGAGCTGGCACAGAGAAAAGGCAGGGGGAATCTGGGGCAGGGATCTCAGCACAGCTACACAGAGCCATGTGTTTTGGGTGCTTTGCACGGCTCACAGCGCACAGAAGCTGTGAACCGTGTGCAGCTGTTTGTTTAAGGTGTATTTCGAGTGGCTTTGCGCTGTCCTAGCAGCACAAAGCACTCTGAGTATGCCATCAGAGCTTTTAGCCTTTGTTTGGTTGGCAGAGGAGGGCGCAGACGGGAGATCCCCGCCGCGGTGCGGAGGGAGCGGTGCTGGGGCAGCGCTCAGGGGCCCCAGCCCCGGCTGCTGCCAGCAGGAAAGCTCCAGCAGCCCCAGTTCTGGCAAATTCAGCATCCAGGCTCAGGGACGGGTTTACCGCCAGCTGCAGCAGAGCGTGCCCTGCCGCAATTACCCTGCTAATTGTTTTCAGGCCGATGAGATTAGAGCCGCAGCCGCAGCATCGCTGGATGACCAGTGCAGCCGATGAGGCTGAAACAACCGAAGCTTTGCTTCAACTGGGGCTTTATGAAAGCGCCCTCCCGAGGGAAAGGGCTGCAAGATCCCACTGAATCCCTTGGGTTCTGTCATAGTTAAGAGAAAGGTTTCAGGAGTGCCAGTGCCCTGATCACCACTTGAAAAATGGACCCCTCTTCAAACATTAATTCAAAATTCTCCACTGGACCAATGCCAGTGTGTGATTACATTGTAAAGGGCTGCCACACAAGACAGCGTTAGGGAATGGAGAGCTGTCAGCCTGCAGGCATTTAGATGTATTTTACAATGAAAAATCCTTTTTGAATCAGAGGCCAGACTTACACTGTGTTTCAAGTCACATGTGAGATCTTGGAGGGAACACACTGTAACAGAGCAGAGATGCTTGGCGGAGTTAATTTCAACCTGAAAGCAAAGCAGCTTTGTCACAAACAGCATAAGGTGGGATCCTGAGATGCCTGGGGAAGGCATGTGGGTCATCATTTCTCAAACACAGATGAGAAGCAAACCAGGTACTTCCCATCCACACAGCCAGTAAGAGTATTTATAAAGGCGATTGAGAGGCACAGTGGCAATTAAAGTGCATTAGACTGAAAAAGACGAAATATAAGCTACGGAAACAAATAAAGGATTAAATAGTAAAGATGGTAAGTACAGAAAGCATCAGTAGAGGAATCAAGGTCAATTATATCCTGGTTAAAAAAAAAAATTATAAAAGCAGCACTGCAAGCCTAAAGATGTTTGGCATAAATAGAAAATGGAGAAACCCCCACAACAGCATCGTCATCTGTGATGCTGAACAGTGCCAGCTGCTGGAGACAGCAGTGGTAACAAGGAGAGGTGCTTCAGCACAGGGCTGTGCAAGCAAGAGACAGATGGGGGCATTTACCTCACAAGGGTGGCTCAGCCTCAGCCTTTCCTGGTGGGAACAGCCAGGGCTGGCACAGCCCCTGCCCTCCTAATGCCATGGGGACGGCTCTGATTGCAGTGGCGTTGGGTGCCCTGCGCCTCTCCTGGGATGTGGTCCTGCATGGACTGACAGCACTGGGTTCTTTCTGCTCTTTCCTCCCCTGTATTTATAGAATCAGAATAGTTTAGGTTGTGAGGGACCTTTAAAGGTCATCTAGTCCAACCCCACTGCAATGACCAGGGACATCTTCCACTAGATCAAGTTGCTCTGAGCCTCACCCACCCTGACCTTGAAAGTTTTCAGGGACTGAGTATCCACCATCTCTCTGGGCAACCTGTTCCTATGCCTCACCACCTTCACAGTAAAGCATTTCTTCCTAATAACTAATCTAAATCAACGTTACTCCTTGTCCTATTGCAACAGACTGATAAAAAGTTTATCCCTGTCTTCCTCATAGATATTAATACATATTTCTCTCTCATTTTATATCGTTGTCAAGAGGCGGACAGGGTTGAAAAATGTAGCTGGGTTTTATAAAGCCTGTTACAGCAATGCTGCCTTCTACCACACCTTCCTAAATAATACTCAAGAAAGTTAGGAGCTGTGTAAAACTATCACTGACAGCATTTATAGGCCTTCCTGCCCAGGTACCATAAACACAATCAAATCTACGCCTTAGGGGAATAAAAAGAAATTGCCACAGAGTTCAGTTGGGAATTTTCCCTTTGTGCACATGCGCTGTTGCACAACAGAACAGGCTGCATGATCAGCTCCTGTGGTGGCTTTTGCCCCCTGTACAGCTCTTGGTTCCTGCCCCAGAGAAGCTGCTTTTGACTTCCACTGTGAATAACTTTGGACTCATAAGGCAGGCCAGGAGAAGCCTTCACAGAGGCAGTACATTTTCTTTATATCACCTATCTATTCTCCAGAGAAAAACAACAAATATGTGCTTGCTGCAGAAATACTGATGCAAAGAGTTTTTTACAAAAACAGACCCCCCCCCCAAAATCCCAGCTCATCAAACAAATAAATGAACCACCTTCACACAACTCTACCCCAAAGGCTCTCCTACTTAAAAAAACAGGTCTGCAATTAAAATTATGTGATTAAACCAAGATCTAAATTATGAAATCTTTAGATTTCAAAGAGAATGCACAATATTTAGTAGGAACAACCTTGTTATGCCTTTTCTCCCTGTAAGGCAGGGAGATGTGCTGGGACTGCAGCATCTTCAGCAGTCCCATGTAAATGTACCAGAGATTGCAGAGGGACAGCATGATGTCTGGCAGCAGGTTTCATTCATGCTTGCTTGGTTATTCTCCTGCACAGCGCCCAGATTAACAGAGCCAAAGGGCTGGGGTCAGTTTCTGGTGTGCTATCATGGCACAAATAAATAATACTGAGGTGCATTCCAACCATTACAATTGCTATTTCTTTTTAGAAGGATTTCTTGGTGTCAGATAACTTGCTGTCTCTGATGAATTTCTCTTGTGCTGTTTCTACAGTATGAATGGGATGAAAATGAGCTCTTCTTGTTCAAGTCATCCATCGCCTATGCCATGAGAAGATACTTTGCAAAGATGAAGAAACAGGAAGTTGACTTCCAGTGAGTGGCTTGCTTAATTGTGCCAGCTATGCCTGCATTGCTTCTGGTTCCATAATGGCATGAATTGTTGGAATTAATTGTGCTTTCTGTCAAGTGTAAGGTGATAGCAAACAATGTCAGATATCAGCTGTTTCAAAAGGCAAGATGACAGCTTGGGTACCTGCTGTCTTTTCACTCAAGAGCCTGAAGTTTAGGAGTTATGTGCTAAAGTTAGGTAAGAAAGCTTTGTCTCCCACTGCTTATCAGTGGAGGAGAACCTTGAGAATTTGTGCCCAACACGTATATAGGAATATCAGAGAAGGTACACTGATTAGAAATAGACATTTCTAGCAATGTATGTGTATGATAGTGAATATCCAAGAGGTTTTGGGCCAAGAGCAGATAAACTTGTTGACTATAAAGTACTAGAATTTGGTACAGACTTACTAGTCTTATCCAGGTTCAGTTACAAACATAGAATATTTCACTTGAAAATTATTTTGGTAAGATAAGCAACCCTTTTGATTAAATATACTTGATAATTTTCATTAGCTGCCCACTTAAACTATTAGATATTACTTTATAGAATGTCAGTCATCTAATATCTAGAATCTAATCCCAGCAGAAAATAAGGTCACCTCGCTCATGAGACCAATCCGCAACACTCTCTGTTCTGCAGGTGATTATGTGCTGTGAAAAATTACACCAATGATTGTCTTAGGTATGAGGTAGACTCTTCAGCTAAAGTTACAAATTAGCACATAGAAAAAGAAATTCTGGCAGGAAAATTGTTTTCATTTGCCAGCTGATTTCACTAGAAAGCATTCCCCTAGCATAAACTAACTCCCTGGCAGTGCCAATCAAACACAACTGTTCATTTGCCTGAATTTATAGCTAATGTCATCTCAACAACGCAAATAACCTTTCTCTTCTGTTTCTCCTTCAGAATTACAGACATTCATGTTGGGCAACAGACACAAAGGATCTCTTTCTACCTTACTGTCAGCATGCCAGGTAATATCAGTGATATTGTGCCCAAAGCTGACGTGGAAAATGCCATCAGGTGAGATTTTGTTCTCTGGGGAAAAAAAAAACCCAACCAACCAACCAACCAACCAACCACATGAAAGGGCGTAAAGGGAAGCAGTGCTCAAGTCAACAGAGGCAGAAGCAGTGACAAGAAAGTCAGTTCTGCAGTTAAAAAGGAAATAGTGGGATGGGAGAAACTAGGTTGAGAACTATTATGACAGAAAGGAAACAGTCCATCTATCAGATGTTGTCTTGGAAAACAGCCAATGTAAAATGCTTCAGGGGGCTTGTAAGATTGCCAATACACATCTCATTGCATCAGACCTTGCCAAAAAGTATAATTGCTCAAACTTTGACGGGAACTATCTTATATTTTGAAATACAGCATACAGTAAGGTGTGTGCCTGCACATTTGTTTTCTTCCTCTCATTAGTGAAAAGTCAGTGCAAGAATTATTGTTAACAAGGAGTTCAGAATAATGATATACAAGAAAGACAGCCAGATGTATTTGATTATACAGAAGAGGTCAGAGCAGGAGCTAGTTCCCACTTACAGGTCAATGAACAGCTCTTTTATAACGTGGTGTGACACCACTGTAAGTCATTGCTATAAAAGATAAGTAAAACTGCAGCTCTGCAGATGATCATGGGAAATGTGCTGTAGGAAATGAAGAGGGCACAAACCTAAAAGCAGCAGCGACATTAGATGGGGTTGAAAATGCAGTGAGGGAAGTCAGTGAACCAAGGGAGAAGAATATTGCTGTGAAAGTCACTCTCAGGTTAGCACTCAGGAGCAGATGTGGGATTTTAGGGTAAAACAAGGCACAGATGGTACACCAGGGAAAGGGTTTTCAGGGCAGTTAAAAACACAAGAGTGAACACAGTGGACGACTGTAGGAGGGAAACAGTTAAGAATTTGTCAAAGCTGTGGTTTTATGTTTCATATCTAAGAAATCTTTGGATAGACAAGAAACTCAGAGTAAAGAGAATAAAGGGCAAAATACTAATGGAGAGGGAAATCAGAAGGCTCATTTGGTCAATGTTAAGACTGAGTTTGAGTCTATGCAGTGTCTGAACATGTCAGTTAAGCTGCAACAGGTTAATGGTTTAAGCTACTGTTGTCACTTACACGCCAGAAGTAATATGGATTTATCACTACCTACTCTGCAGCCTTTTCAGCTGAGCAGTTCAGGGGGAGCTTGGCACACTGGAAGTTTATAAAACAACTGAAAACTGTTTCTTTCCTTCCAATAAATGTGTGAAACCCTTTGAATTTGCATTTGATGGCAGCATGTCTCGGGGACGCATCAATGAGGCATTCAGATTGGATGATAACACGCTGGAGTTTGTGGGAGTACTTCCAACCCTGGCTGCACCTTATGAGCCACCAGTCACCATCTGGTTAATTGTGTTTGGGGTCGTCATTAGTCTGGTTGTCATTGGAGTTATTGTCTTGATCATCACTGGGCAAAGAGATCGCAAAAAGTGAGTACTATTTTTTGATACTATGATCTTGACCACTGGGAGATGTCCTGAAAATTGAATCATCAGGATTTTTACAAATTAGGCTGCCCAATGAAGCAAGTTAAAGAATGAACGCTTATAAAGGTTCAGCTCCCTGTCAGTACACGCCAGCTTTGCCAGCTTAATGCAATTTCCCCATCATCAGTTTAACCAAGGCTGTGGGCACAGGGATCCTGCAGGGTGGCCAGGCTTCTGCCAACCTCACTGCAAGGAAAATGGGTTGTCCCACTGGGAAAACAGTGCTTCTCCAATAATAGAGTTGCCCACATTCATCAGCACCTGCAGTTTTCTATAATTTTATTTGGGGTTGTACAGTGATGTAGCTTTCCTTAAATATTATTGCATCAACAGCCATATAGCTTAGTTGGTTTCTATGTCTCTCCATGAATAAGGTTTCTAAGAACATAGTAGGTTTGCTACAGTTCTCCTTAAACACAATTTCTTTTATATAAATACTTCCAGTTAAACACAGTATTATTTACAGTCAGGGATTCTAGGTATCCAGAAGGACTTGAACAGAACAGGGACTTTCTAATATAAAATGAATTTTCTTTACAGGAGAGCAAGAGAAAGAAGAGGTGAAGCAGGATCAAACAATGGAGAGGTGAACCCTTATGGTGAAGAGGGAAGAAGCAACCTGGGCTTTGAGACAGCTGAAGAGATACAAACATCATTTTAAAACATGTGGGTACACTAAGGACTTCTGCTTTTTTTTTTTCCATTTCACTTTTAAGAATAGTGCCTAGCAAAGGACCAAAACACTATGGCTGTCTCAAACATAATGTCTTCTGGTTGACCATTAATCTACTGGTTCATGGCCAATAGCAACTAAATCTGCTGTTTATGTGGTAATTAGAAAACATGCAAAACCTGAAGATATATATATATGTCTCATGTCTTTTCTATGAATTATGTGCATAACATTACACACCATTTGTGCTGCTTTTCGTAAGTGTGCTGCATCCAACTTCTCTTTGTTTCCTGTGTAATGAGATATAATAGGTTGGAACTATACAGTTGTATACAGATCAAGACACACATAAAAGTAACTCAAATACTCCTGAAGAACATCTTGATCTTTTTAGATGGAGACCTCAAAAGTGTATCTAAAGACAGTGAGGAAAAAAACCCTGACCCTCAGAAGAACCTTAGTGATAAAGAACTTGATATGCAATTTTTGCACCTTCAAGAAATCTGTATCAATGTAAAATGGATACTGGATGAAGACTAACAAGCACTGGAATTTTATTGGGCAGTTGTAAGTTATTTTTCTAACTGTTTGCTTTATAAGCATTGTAGAGACCAAACAGCCCATGCTCCTTCAAAAAGCAAAAACACTTCTGTGTTAGGTTGTCATTAAAAATGGAAACTTCCTTAATACTAAATGATCGAAGTTGTTTTGGTTTTTTTTCCTATGCTTAGCCATTGCCTCCACAATTACAAAGGCTTTACAAATGCTGCATACAACAAATACAATTGTGCTATTACATACAAGGGGCAGTAGACTGAGGCTTGTGAAGTTATGGTTGCACCTGAAAAACAAAATCTGTTCACAAGGAGGATAGTGCAGCACTGGACCAGGCTGCCTGTTCCATACTCTGGGAGAGGCTGTGGGACCTCCACTTTAGAGGTGTTCAGAGATCGGGTACACAAAGGTATGGCTGATGGAGCAGAGGGGATAATCCCACTCTGAGTGAGAAGTTTGTCTAGACAACCTCCAGAGGACCCTTTCAGCCAGCTTTTCTAGAATTCTGAGTCTTGTAGGTCTTGTAGGCAGCCAAAGTTGCCATCAAGACTGTGTTTTTCTGTGCACACCAGGGTCACTGAAAGTCACAAAGTATCTGATACTCAGTCCTGGATTGTGACAAAGAGCTAGTAGCAAACATGATCCTGCATGAAAAATGGTCAGCAGATGGATGGACTCTTAAAATCATGGGCCTCCAAAAGGATCAGAAGCTGCAGAAAGCAGCAAAACATATCTGAAAAGTACAGCTAGACTCTACAGGTTCACAAAACACTATCACAATACTCCACATTAATTTTCTACTTTAGAGACAAGACCCTTAACTGAAGCAGTTCAAAATGGTAGCAGATGATACTGATTAACTGCAAACTAGACAAGAATGCAAAGGAATGAAAACACTTTTCTTTAAGTTGCCTACCTATACCACATATTCCATTGCCATAACAACCCCAAACCTTAGTACTTGAGCTGAACTTTTAGCATAAATAATTCAATTATTTGTGGTCTTCCTACTTACAGTAGGAACACAGAAAGGCAATGGCAAAGCTGGAAACAATCAAATAAAGTAATTAGTCACGCCAGCCATCTTCAGATCTGTTGTTAAGATTAAGTTTTTCATTATGATAAATCTTTCATTTCAATACAGTAAGTTTTAAAAGCTGTGCCATGCATCAAAAAACACCATTCAGAATTGTCAGTACACAAAGCCACTAAAAGAATATAGCAGGATGTTGGAAGAACATAAATAAAAAGACGTTTATACAAAAAAAAATCAGCTACATGCATTAGCCCCACCAATAGCTTACACCTTCTCTGCCTCTCCTACCTTCTCTGTGTCTGACCTTTTCTTCTGCTTGACCCTCTCTCTGGGTCAGCACTCCTTGGCCCAGGTGGGTCTACAGGCAGCATCACATCATGCCCTAACCCCCTATTCTGTGCAGCCCCCCATGGCCCCCAGCCTGCACAGATCCCCACAGTCATTTGCGTCACCCCAAATGCAGCTTTTCCTCAAGCACACTGGCAACTCCCCACACAGACAAGGATGTGCTCTCTGAGCCAGCTTCCAGTGCTGGGACCAAGCATTGCCAGCAAGCACAGGCATGGGAGCCTCTGCCTGGCCAGAGATCTTAATATCTTTCTTCTCTTTTCCCTACATGTCTGCACGCTGCATTTCTTACTCCTTAGATTCAGGTCAGCTCAAACTAGACCTGCAGAGGGGTCCCTGTTAGGGCTGGGCCACCTCCATCAGAGAAGGGGCAAGTAGGTATCACTTGGACTCTTAGGGGCTCAGATATAAGGAGAGAGAAAATGATTTTTTTCAGAGATTACTTTCTTTTAAAACCTTTTTATTTTACATTTGTCAGTGTCTAAGTTTAGATGCCTCTGTTATACTTATGTAGCTTCAGATGTATCTGGTATCTCAAGACTTGCTGAAGTTAGCACTAATTTTTGTAGTGCTATGCACATTTGAAAGTTGGGTGCTCCTATTTAAGCACTAACTTCAGAAGCCAAGTCTCAGCACTTCAGTAGTAAAATATTTGGCTAAGCAATTATATTAATAGCATTTTCATTTATCTTCAAATTTTTGCTTCTTAAGTTTTATGGAGATTAGCAGATTTACCATTTACTATTGCAATGACTATAGAATTCTGCATAAAACTTTATTTTTCCTTATTTTTACCTGTAGCAGGAAGCAATAACGCTCCAGTAGATGCCTCATATGTTGCTAAATTGAAAATATCCTAAATACACAGCTTAGAATGAATTCCAAATCAAATATACACCCCGAGAGCCAAAACTAAAGTCAATAATATTGGTGAGAAAACAGATATAATATTTTATCTGTAGTAATTTCTAAGTAATTGGAAGAGAGACTATATCTGTTTATGTTGCTGTCACTTGCAGTAGTTCTAAATTTGAATTCAGGTGTCAGCTTCAAGTGATTATGAAGAAAAAACACATTCAGATGAGTTATGATAATCAGAAAGCCTACCAAGCATATATTTCCCTGTTTACATTTCCAGTTAAGGCCAAATAATGACAGCTTGGAAGCACTTTGAAGGAGTGCACATAATTGGTATCTATATCTCAGTGTCTGAGAAGTCTTTTGAAAAAATGCTAACAAAATAAATTATATTCTTCCACAGTACCCTTCCAAATTCTGTCACCTGCAGAGTGTCACAAATGCTTTCTCCATAGGCTTCTTGGTCAACCCCCTGATTAAATGAGAAGAATGCTAATATGCAGAATAATAGGGGTGGCTAATGTCAGGCAGATTTCAGATTCAGCACTTGTGTAGAAGGCAGGTGATATGGAGCCAGTGTGCACAGTCATCTGATTCTGAATCTTATTTTTCAAGCTCTGTTGCCTTCTCTCAATGCCTCAAAAAAAACGGTAACAGCTGATAAAAGGCAGGGTGCTGTTCTGGTAGCTAAAAGAAACAAAGATGATGGGTATAGTTATTTAATTGTAATATGTAATTTGCATTAGTTTTTCTTGATTTTAGCATGCAGAAATTTGGAGACAGTGATGCTGGTACCAATTTCTGCATGCTAGAATAAAATTAAAGTTACAGGAAGTAAATCAAATTTAACTTGCTTTTTATATCTATCTTATGTTGTGATAGTTTAATCTTCTTTCTTTGCATTAATATGTCCCAAATATAAGTCACTTTTCTCATTTTACTGGCAGTTATATTAAAAAAACCCAAGAGAACATCACAGTCATTTCATGGTATCCTCAATAATGTACAAAACAGTTCTTTGTTGCTAATGAGAAACAAGTCATGGTCTACAGACAGCTGATTAAAATTTAGTTGAAGAGGAACAAGAAATCAGGATAATTTTTGGCACACAAGTTGCAGATCTCAAAATGAAAGAATCATGATCAGCATTTGACTTACAGCTCCTAGAAGACTCATGGATGGGGCAACACATCCTTCTTGTTCTAAAGGCAGGTTTATTCACACAAACTTAGCTGTCTGTAAAGCTGGAGGTCTTTACTCTGCTGTTTAAGATCTCTGTATAGGAAGGCAAATATCTTTTATTCTGTGGTGGCTGAGAAAGGGCAGATGGCCATGGGGAGGTACCAGTAAAGGTCCTGTAGTCATGGAAGAAATGTAGGCATTTAGTTTAGCACTGAACACAATTTTTAAACTGTTAAAATTAGGTGAGAATAATATCATCCTGTATATTTTGTTACTGTTGAAGGGTATGATGGTTAAATACTCAGTTCTGAAAAGAAGGGAGTCAGTCTGCCTTTGTGCCCTGTTTTGTGTATTAACCATGTCCTGAACTAAATGATACAGAATGCATTACTTACAAGCAATGGCTTTTATAAAGGATATTTTTCCTTATGAACATCAGTTCAGCTATCAGCAAGGACTCCTACTGACTCCTATTATTTTGTTTTCTCCAGTTTGTATGTGCAGATGTACAAACATACCTCATACCAGCAGTTGTCCATAATCTGGTAGATGATGTTTGAAACCTGCTGTGTTGTATGAAGTCTGTATCATTGAGAAACTTTCTGTATGTTATCATGAAGCTCATAGAGCTGATTTCCCAAAGGGAACACCTTCCACATTAAGACATGAAATGAAAGTCAAGAAATGCAAGTCTTTTTTTCATGGAACAAGATACATGTGCAACATACAACTGATCAGATGCAGAGAATGCTGTCCAAAGAAAAGTATGGAGATGACTGACAAGTGTGGTTCTGTACCTGAAAGTAAAACAATTCCTGCTGCAGAAGAAGATGAAGTTTGGTTATAGCTATAAATGTATTTAACGTGGACAATGATGGACTGAATTTTCTACAGAATACATGCGAACATCCTCTTATATATGTATGTGTGTGTACATGGAGGGAAAGAAAAACAAAATGACAACTATAGGTATCTATGTTTTTATAAAACAATAAGAAAAATTTACTGATTTTTCTGAGTGGGACATACCCTTCTTTGCTATCAGGAAGATTTCCAAATATTTTAGAATGTCAGCTACACATACCTTTAAAAACTGGATTACACTGAAGCAAAAGAAATCACTCATTCATAATCACTCATTCTTAATTATAGCTTTGCAAGAAACAATTTTGGTTGTAACTGAACATATGTGATAAACATGCCTACCCTAAGGTAAAAAAAATAAATTGTGAAATATTTATTTCACAATGATATATAATATTGGCTGTAATTAATTTTTTAAAAAAGAAATTTATGGGATCTTTGATTTCCCTACAGCTTGAAGGCTGGAGCATTGTGATGTCACAGTGACACTAAAATGGCACCCAAATCCCAGCTTTTCTTGATGAGAACAGTAAAAACACAAGATTCTTTGTTTCTGACATCTGCTTTTGGGATATGAATATATAAGTTCAGTTCTTTAGTCCTTTAAAGACTCATTAGTTTAAAACAATCAAACAAGAACTGACAGATCCCACTCTCCCCTTGCTTCCATGGCATCAATGGATAGTGTTAAAACGAGAAAAAGATCTTCTAAGCAAAAATAAAATTTCTCATTGAAGTTAATGCCAATATTGAAGTTAACTACAGTAAAGCCTGGGGCCAGGATTTAATTGATACGAGCAAAAAGAAAACATATCACCAGAAAATCCAACTTCTGATTTAATTGTATATATTATAAACAGCTTGTAAAGGGCATTAATGAGCTGAGAGTTGTTAACACTGGGAGACTAGCTGAGGTTAAAGATAAGAGCAGCCCAGCATTCAGAAACACTTTCATCTTCTTTATTCACTATTGTTCAATGCCTAGAACAGTGGGTTGCCAATCTTTCATCAATTTGACAGCTGCCAAAATTTTCCTACTGGAGGAGCAGACCCAGATAAGTGGAGCTCAAGCCTGTTTACAAAAGGTTCCTTTTCCTTTGGCACCTTTTGCAGACTTTCAGGGATTTGTTAATCATAGCTTGAAACCACTAAAGTAGAAGTTCAAATGTTTGAAATTCCTGGTAGAAGTGATCTGCAAACAGATACACTTTTTGCTGAGATACAGAGTCCCAGCTCACACAGACTCCTTCCCACAGCTGGGCAGTGCTGATTTATGGTCTAGGTACACTGAAGATTCCACTTGATCTCAACTGCCAAAGATTACTTTACCATATTAAACACATATGTAGCAAAAACAGAGTGGGCAGATTTTCTGTTAGCCTAAAAGAAAAATGCTAGGGCTAAAAGAATCCAAATAGGACAGGTCTTGTTTGCATAAAAATATTAAACAAGAACACCTTCAATGTGTTAAATGTCTAATATTTCTGCTCAACAAACTGATGAAATCCAAAAGTATTGGCATGTATACATAAAAACTCATATGTCAAATTCTATACCTACCAAAGGCCCATCTGAAGTGCTGACCACTTCACTGGAAATTTAGTTCCTAGAGGACTTATATACACGTTATCCAGAAAAAACCTACAAGGCAAGAACCAAACTTGGTTGTGACCAAGTTACAGTGAAATACTGTTTACTACTTCTTCCTTGAGCATCATAAGGTTCCTAGAGAAAGCCTAGGCAGAATCTCAGCTTTCCAAAGGACACCTGCTAGAGGCATTAGCTATAATCTAGAACTGGTCATGGTTATCAACTTACTAGAGAAATAATGCAGAATTGTAGAAACACCTGTTGTCATGCAAATCTAGCCCAGCCTTCTGCTCAAATAGGGCTACTCCCAACATCAAAGCAGGTCAGTCAGGGCTCTGTGTTGCTAAGTGTTAAAAGCCTTCAAATACTGTCATCTTGTAGTCTCCCTGACCAGCAATGTTTCACTGTTCCACCACCCTCCTGGAGAAACTGCTTCTTTTACTGTCCAGCTTAAACTTCCCAAGCTGCCATCTGTAGCCAATGTCTGCTGGTACATGGCCTGGCACAGATAAGACCTCTTTGGCTCCATTAGCTTTGTAACTGTAAGTGGCTATAGGCAGCTTTTAGATCCCCTCTTATCCTCATCTTCACCTAAAGATGGCTAAGCAGTTCTCTCCCTGAGCCTCTTTTCAGAGGACATGCTCCATAGGTTGCTTATCCTCTCCAACTTCTCTCCACTGAGGCTGCTGATTAAGATGCTGGGTCCCCAAATCAGGTGAAAGTCTCGTACTCAGAGTAAACTCTGAGATTTCTTTACAAACATGACTAGTGGAATCTCTCAGCTATGATTTGCCTTTAAACTGTTGCTTTTTGAGTGTGGAATGACTCTGCTCTCTGTTCTTTTTTCTTCTTCCATAATGACATGTGGTCATGAATGGAAAGACGACACAAAGAGCTCTATCACACCTTTGGCTTATCTTTCCTGACAGCCAGCTGCAGCTGATCAATGCCAGTAAACTGCATATACACCAACATCAGAGCTGCAGCAGACTCCCAATTCTTTTCACTTACCTTGTCATCCCAAGGTCAGGTACTTTCACAGTAAGTTTGGTGCCAATCAAACAGTTCCTAGAAGCCTTCAATGGAGAAATTAAAAGAGATGAGTGGAAAGAACACAAAGAGGAACAATTAACATCAGGTGTTTGCTATTGATTACTGTCCTCTAGCATTTCAGTGACTAATGACATCTTTGATTGATGCAATTATGTTTGAAACTGTAAGGGAATAGTAAATTGCTCTTTTGTTTCACTTTTTGACTATTGATTGAAAATAATTCAGTACCATTATCCCAGCTTTAAAAATAAGGAAATTAAAGGATGAGGAAACAGAGGTGAGAAACCTACAATTATCTAGAAAAACAGCAACAGAGAAAGAAACTAAACCCTGTCTTTTAAAAGGTTTCCTACTCCAGGCCCTTTTCAGTAGTCTCAGAATTTACCAAAGCATCAAAAAGTGAAAAACATTGATTGGAGCATTTGCAATGCACCGCAAACAGAGTGAAAGGCAATTTAAACAGCTTGATTTATGAAAAGTTCAATAGAATCCTATTTCTGCAAATGATCACTTGACAACGTTTATCTAAGGCTGTATTCTCTGTGTGCATGCTCATTAACTTCTGTGATACTGTTTACATCTACAGTTTGCAATCTGAAATCAAGCTCAAGATTAATTTCTTCTTCCCCATGGTGCACAGCCAGTTTTCAGGAAGCTTGATGTCTGCTACTTACATTGTCTGATATTCCTGATTTCTAAATCAGGTTGTAAAAACTGGTGAAGTATGGGTTTAACAACTTTGTTTACCTATAAACACAATTCTTTGAAAGCATCAACAATACAAGTAAAATGCTACCTGAGGGGACTGCATCCTATTGGAAAATGAAACAAATTTGTAACATAAATTGTTGAAAATCTTGCAACATATTTTTGTCTAGAGTTAGAAGGCAAATACTCTGAAGCACAATCCACCAGAAGTTTGGTTAGGTTCACTATCAATAGGTCAGTAAAAATAACAGCTTATTTCCACAAAGAATGGCAGCATTTTTGAAAGCTAAGTTTTGCATAAACTTTAGGTACAAGTCCTTGAAAGGAATGATCCCCTCATCAAAAGCAACTTGAAATAACTTGCTTGCAAACTGACAGATAAATGTATTTTAATGAGCTGGACAGTTTCAGACTTTCAAGTTCTGTCCTTGCTTGCAATGCACCAAAACAAATATCACTTTAACCTGGTAATGTTCACACTTATTTTGTTATAAGAGAAGTAGTTCCCAATTAGATAAATCCCTAACTCATTAAAACATCCAAGTGACCCAAATCTTTAATATTGCATCTCTTTCTGCTGGAGGACTAGAGAATCGTTAGACTGAACCCTTTACTTCAGTGGGCAGATTTTACAGTTGGATGTCTGTGATGTGAAATGGCACATCAATTCCTGAGCCTAGAGCCCACAAAGGCAGGCAGCACAGTATGCAGTGCTGTAGATCTGTCAGCTCCACTCTGCAGCAGGGTACATTAGAATGTGGAATATCCTGAATTGGAAGGGACCCACAAGGATAATGGTGGGCAGTGCTGGTTACATGTGACTTTAGTGCTGCTCCTCCAGAGCTGCCTTGTGCTGCTCCAGCTGGGTGTCTCTGCTCAGCAGACCACAATGCTTTTTGGGGTGAGTGCCAACAACGCCAGTGCAGTGTGGCTGATCCTGGGCAGTAGAACTGAACAATGTTATGTCATGCCCCTGCCTTCCCATCTCCACTTCTCCTGTGGGATAGCTTACAAAATCTCCCTGTGTGAACTGACAGCTCTTCAGAAACAGCACTGGAAACATTATAACACTTCCAGAAAGCTAAGTTGTGCTGGTGGTAGTATATAAATTTGGGAATTCACTCAAAGCAGTAATTTTCAGCCAGGTAGTACTTGTTCTCAGGGGTTTTGTACACGTGTAATGCTTAACAGTTCCTTTTTTACTAATTAAAAACCTGACAAAGTGCAGTACATGTCAAAACTTTGCAGAGTGCCTTCCAGCCCTTGTGTTAATAGATTAGTCAGTTGCTGCATGAGCTGCACTGCTCCAGTGGGCCAAGTAACAAAACATAGTAGATGTCACCAGGAAAGCTGTTATATTTGCCTCAGCCTGCTTTTCCCTCCTTAGCACCTGAGATATGCAGTACAGGCACCTAACCTGTTGGAGATTCCTGCAGCACATTCTAATGCAGTCTGAGGGTTAGTACTTGGCCCCCAACAGCTACATCTGGAGCAAAAGACTTTCACATTCTGCCCTTGCAATGGTTCTGCATCCAGTGTTGAACACCTTCCCTTCTCCCTTCCCCTTCTCCTTCCCATTCCTACTCCCATTCCCATTCCCACTCCCACTCCCACTCCCTCTCCCTCTCCCACTCCCATTCCCTTTCTTCTCTCTCACTCTTGAGACTCCACTATTTTGTGCCTGCTGCACACCATTGTTTAACTGAGACAATTCTGGTCCCATTTCCCCATTCAGGGAGCCACTGTCATGCATGAATTCATAGAACTAATATGACCTGAATGTGCCTGAGGTTAATTTTTAACACAATGTAGAGATTTTGTTGTTGACCAGTCACACCAAGCAGCTTGTCCATGGCGCACTCATAGAAATGCTGCACATTTGTTGGATAGTCAGTAAGGAACCTTGTTGAATACAGACACAGTGTACACTCCTGCTTAGCTAGACTTTTGGACCAGAAAAACACCTTCTTTTCTCTAATTAAAAAAAAAAGAAATAAAAAAAAGAAATAAAAAAGAAAAAACAAAGAATAGGTTAGAAGAAGCAACAAGGTTGGGATTAATTTCAGTGAACTTTAGGCATTTACACTGTAATGTCCAGAAAGAAGGAGACATGACTCATCTGAAGTCCTTTAGGGACTACATTAGGACAAGATAATTTATGCCTGAGAAATATTTCTTTCCACTAAAGGGAGGGTCTAGGTAACTGATTGTGGTATCCCACTATAAATATTTAAAAATAGGTGAGTTCTACCCCAGCCCAGACATGAAGCAAGTTGTCTGCAATTCTGTTTTGTTGCACAGATACAGATTTATAATTGGGGAGATGAAGAGCTGTTAATCTCAGCTGCCCTCCAGAGGCTGTACAATTTAGAAGACCCAGACACTGCCACATATAGGAGCTCTATTCACCACTCTTGGTTCCTTTACGTAAAGAATTAGACTGATGTATTTTCTATTGTCAAAGTATTACTGAAATACTGAATAAGTAAAAAGATTCTCACTGTAGTCTATATTTGCACTATTTTTAGTCTTTATGTGCTCCAGTCCTAGCTTTTTCTAGCCTATCCACTTTTACTTCTGTTAATGGTTTACCATCCTGGGCTGGAAATTCTAGTTTTCAGAGTTAATTTAACAGATACACCTCTATATTGCAGGGAGGAAAGAAGAAACCTGGAAGTTCATTGCTGTTAAGTTTGAAGGAAATTTCATGTCCCCTAAAGTTAAATGGAGCCAGTGGTATCCAGCCCTTTGGGGACTGGGACATAACTGCCTTTCCCAAGCTTTTGACCACACTTGAATTTAATTCCCAATCCTCAGGTGCAGCTCTAAGGGAAAGGACCATGAGCCAAGGCTCCCAAAGGATCACCTTCCATCAGAGCTCTTGGTGGTGAGTACCCATAAGGCTTAGTGTGAGAAAATTGCAAGCCACAAGAGTCAAACATTTACCCATCCAAGAGGAAAGCAGGGTTGAGGTTGTGCCTCCCCCAGAAAGGTACATGGACAAGTATTTCTGCAGTCGTCTCCTTGTGCACCTGACTGGTCCTGTGGTGCTCTCCATCCTTGCTCCCAGGCAGCTGTATCCAGGCAACACTCAGTGACCAGAGTGCTGAGTTTTCTCAGGATTGTGTTCTTGTCTGGGTGAGCTGCTTTTACTCCACATTTTTATATCGTAAAACCATTTCCGAGCATTCCTCTAGACTGACCTGCAGAAAAAGCCACACTGGGGCATACAACAAAGGACTAGAGGTAAAAGCAAAAAACAGAGCTTCCAGGTGAAATGCACTCAGTGTGGCTTTGTTCCAAGCCTATTTTAAAGATGCATAATTTGTTCATTTATGTAGAAGAGGCATTTTTTGAAATATGTTTATCAATATGAAGTCAGCACAAGAATTTCTAACACTTTATAATGCTACAGCTATTTGAAGAGCATCAGCATCCTCTAGCTACACAGTAGAGCAAAGACAACAGACACGGAAGCAGTTCTGCATTGTTCATATAGAAGCAATAAAGGATACGTAGGACCTTCTGACAGTGCAGCTCCTCAGACTGAGCATGGGAGATATTACGAGCATACCAACTACAAAGGAAAATATTTGGCTTATTCACAGGCTGGTTTCTCAATAAGGTACAGCAAGCACATTAAAAATGCCAGACATTGTAAATATTTTCAAAACTGCTTTTAAAAGTCAGAGGGTAGACCTAGCAGTTGTCCTGCATATGTGATTATAGGCCATGAGATTACAGAGAAACCACTAATTCCCATGTACTTCCCTTCAAACAGTGGCTCTCTTTGCCCCCAAATATCTGGGTCCACTCTGTGACATTGACTTTTTACCGTAACTCCTTAGAGGAGGATCCCTCTGCCCTAAAGTTGTGCCAGGAGCTCTATCAGAAGTAGTTTGCAGATCATGACAGAGCTGTCTGCCTAAAAGCTGGGAGGCGCATAATTCTCCTCTAACCTTGAACCTTCTGGTTACATAATACTTAAGTAAAGTAAATAAACTAAGAGTTACCAAATGGGGGAAACAAACCAAAAAAGCTCTGTCAGTTCAGTGTGGGGAGAACCAATGAAGTCTTTTTAAAAGCAGTTGCCTTTCGTGGAGCATCACTTTTGTATGCAAGACTCATTTGTCTAAAAGACTTTTTCTTTCTTTGGAAACAAATACATTCATGACTTCAGAGGTCTGTGAGCAGTGATGTTGCTGATGACAATATCTATTATTATTATTATTATTATTATTATTATTATTATTATTATGACAGCCCTACATAGAATATAATTGCTGTAGGTATAGTGGACATGTAAAGTGGAAAGACAATCTCTGCCCAAAGAATCTTCTGTCTCTCATGAAGACAGGTTCTAATTACTCACTTGTGCTTAGCAATACTCTTCTCTTCTGGAAATGTCAGTTCACTGACACTGGAGTTTTTCCTGCAATGAAAAAGCAATATGCTACAATTGAGAAAAACCTGTGGTCTTTCAATGCTCAAAAGGGCTTTGGAGACAGACTTTGTACTGAGGCCTGTACTAACAATCCAAGGCTAATGGTTTTCAACTGAATGAGGGTAAATTTAGAGTGGTCAGAAGGAAGGTATTTTTTGTGATGAGGGTGGTGAAATGCTGGAATTGTTTGCCCAGAGAAGTTGTGAATGCCTCATCGCTGGAAGTGTTTGAAGTCTTGTGTTAGGCTGAGCTCTGAGCATCCTGATCTAGTGAAAAACGTCCCTGGCCATGGCAGGGACTAGATGATCTTTAAAGATGATCTTTAATGGTCCCTTCTAACACAAACCATTATAAGATTCAATGTTTCTATGAAAATTTCCCTTCTTGGGTTAAAAGTTGTGCTACATATATTTTGAGTATTTATGCCATGATCTAAGGTGAATATTTCAAAAATTTGACACATACATAATTTTCCGGATTTTTTTATCCCTTGTTAAACACTTAAACAGATTTTCTCTTCCACTGTGCAATGTGTTAGAAAGCCAAATATTCTCAGTGCATGCTGTAACTACATATCCCTGTAGAGACCTTATGAAGGGATTGCATCTACCTTTTCAAAAATTACATGGAAGCTTTCCAAAACTGCACAACCCTAGACTTTCCAAATAAATGTTCTTAGCATGACAGACAACAGGAGTTCATGTGACAGAGAAAGAGCCCTCTAAAATAACCTCTTGGACAGAAATAAAAAAGATTCTTATTTATGGTTCCTTTCGCAGGATACCGTAAGAGTAGAGATTTTTTTGGGAAATCTCTGAATCTTGTCCAGTATGGTTTATTATGAAACAATCTGTTCTGTTTCATTCAGATAGTTTGGCATACATTTAAGGCTTGCAATGTCATGTCATCTTAGAAAAAAGGGAAAGATGGATCTACACTATCACTGTTACAGATCTGGACTCCCTTTATCCTGCACTGAACCACTCACATACATACATACAAAAGCACAGGAGTGCTAGCAAGGCTGATTTAATGTTCAAGTACACAGTACAAGATTGAAATCCCAGCATCACTGAAGTCAGTGACAAAATCCTATTGATTTAAACGAAACCAGGATGGCTTTTGTATTAATGCATGAGTCAAGAAGATACGTTTTATCTAATTCTAAGCATTTCAGGAAACTTTATGCTCAATACTCAGAAGGTTATTTAAAAAGAAAAATATTCCAGAAATAGTGCCTAATCTTTACTAGACTGGTGTGGAAAACATTTAATCAGTAAATGGCTGCATATTGATTAACCTTGGCTTATTGTCATTCCAAAGCAGCTTTCTCAAGTACTTGGTACAAATCCTTCATTCCCACCAAATAAACAGTTCTCAGTTTAGATATTGTACATGACTGCATCTTAAATTTGGTCACTTAAAACAGGAAAAGGGATTAATCAGAGGGTCACTTTTTAGAACACCACTAACAGAAATGCTCATGGTTAAAACATTTCTGCTTTTACTTTCCATGTATAAAAATACAGAAGCAATCTGGTTTAGAACATTCCATTTCAATGAAGTACTCTTTTTGCTACTCATTGAAATGGTTTCTTCCTCCGTGGTTGGTTTCATCATATGGGAGGCTGGAGCAGCTGCTCAAGGATGTCACTATGTGCCACCCCAGGCACTGTGGTGGACACCAGTGGCTAATGGGTGCCTGCAGACTATCCCAGGTTGAACACAGAAACTCAGCAGGTAGCTCAGTACTCGTCCCAACACAATGCCAGATGAAATGGAGAAGCTAAGTGAATATGGACAGCTGAGCTACCACTTAGAGCAGCTGGCATGATGGATCTAAGTTATGGGGACCAACAGGCATCTGTAGTTTTAAGGTGATGGGCTGGATGTTGTGCCCATCAGGAAAATAAATGGGGAGAAGAAATTGCATATTTGAAAATGGGTGGACGTAGAGGGAAGAGTTGCTTTAACACAGATCTCAGTAGCACAAGAAAACTGAGAGTGCATGAAAACAGCAAAACAGGTGATATTCATTGCTACTACATTCAAGACATCAAGATCTTCATTCTTTTTTTTTCAAGCAGAATTTAAATATTTTGTTGTAGTGTATATGTGACTTGTCCTTAGAGAATCAAGACTGCAAAAGTCTCACTTTCTCAACCCAAAGGAAAACACCTGTAAATATACACACCTTTTCTGAGTCTCTCTTCTCCTTCATACATATTAGAGCCCTCTTCTCAGGCTCTATAAGCAGAGCTGCCTGTATAATATGTTTTTACATAATCACAGGTAAAAGCATTTAGGAGCATATCTCAGCTCACCAGTGTATCATTTTCTTTGCATTAACGGGGTCATGTGCTGCTTTCTTCATCCACAACAGTACACCATCTTGTGAGCTGTGATTCTCAGACACTTTCGCTTAAGTTGCTTTATTTGTTGGTTTTCTTGCAGTTGTAAACTTAATCACTGAATTATGAGTAGAGTAAGTATTTCAGTCTGTTACAAAGCAATTTGGGCATCTCCTAGCTCAAAATTTTTTCTCTTCTACATTTCTATCAAGTACATGAAATTAAACTCAGCTAATATCCACCATGAGACAGACAAGCAAGCTTGTCTCTGCCAGGCAATTCCTCTTTGTTGTACTGCCTTGGTCTCCAGTGAACTCCTAAAGCTGTTTCTCATTTAATAACTTGGAAAAGGTACTGCTTTCTGCTCCAGCTGGATATTAATGTAAAATACCTTATTTTAAGTTGCTGAAGGGAACTGATCCATTTGTGAACCTCAGAAAGAATAATTAAACCCTGTTCAGGATGGAGATGCCTTCTCTTTGCGGAAAAGTATTGCTAAAGCTGAGTAGAGACTGAAGTGATATGGAATTCGTGCCTCAGCAGTTCTCACTGGTCTCCCATGCTGTCACTGTCATTGCGATTGTAATGGTGCTGATCTGAAACTGGTTTGTACACACACCAGGCAACATTTGTTAGGAGAGTTTTTTTTATTCACATAAACTAAACAGTTAGAAAAAATACTTCTGTGTACACAAGTCCTTCTTCAGGCACATATAAAAAAAATTTAGGCCACTGGATACTATCATAGCTGTTAGACTAGGTAGTGACTGCTGTAAATTTTATTCAACCTGTCAGCCAAGGATGGTAATGAAAATGGAGTTGTACAGAAGACAACAAGGCTTCCAGAGCAATGTTTAAATCTACCAAGGTAATTCTAACATAGATCCCGAAAGGTGCCAGGACTGTCTGCAGTCTTGTCTTTGAAGATGAAATATGTGGAAAACCACGGTTATGGAACAAAAGCATTCTGAGGGCATGCTCACCTGTCCAAACCTGTTACTTTCCACCAGTCAGAATAATTTTCTTGTGATACACAGTGTTTATTGCTTCTGACAAGCTGGACAGCTGAATTTCCTCCATGTTCGTGGATGCATTGGGGCACAGCCATATTCAGGGCTAGCTTGTCTGGTGGCAGCCCCTGGGGCAGGACAGGCTCCTACACTTCCAGTTTGAAGACAGAGGAAATAAATGATAAGGCAATGCAGCACAGGCTGCAATGAGAAATAACACGACATGCATATGATCACTTACATCTTCAACATATATAATGATATTAGGCAAAGTAATCAAAGCTCAGGACATGCGCACAGGCAAGCAGCTTTTTCCTCATCCATTTAGAATGGATGAGGAAAACAGCCCAAATGGCTGAGGAAAACAGTCCAGCCACTGTTGTCCACATGTGAGAGACAGGTAAGCACAGGACCAAATTCCATGATAGTGACACCAGAAGCAATTAACTCTGACTGGAGGCTGACACTGCAGTAACAGGAAGCTCTCATTACCAGAATTACGTGATAGACCTGACTTATGTCACAATCTTGCCACCTCTTTGAGCTTCTGCAATTCCTGTGCTTTGGACACCACTTGACCAAGTTGTGCTTTGCTATAACTAACTGTGATGATGTCCTGTTGCATCAAAAGATCCCATCAGTGTATTTTAAAAATAACTTTGGGGTTTTTTTTTAATATCTTTTGATCAATGCTAATGTTATCATCAAGGACAACGAGCATTAATCAACTGTTTACTACTGAACACTGAGAGCATAAAGCTATGCTAATTCTAAATCACTCTCTTTCCTTTACATGCTTTTTTGATGTTTCTCTGCCAAGCATGTTGGGTGTAAGAAATCTCACTCCTTGGTGCCTAGCTTTCCCTGGGCAGAGCTGAATGTAACTGGTATGTAACTATGGGATTCATCTTCCAAGGTTTTGACCCATGTCTTCATGTGAAATATTCCACCCTACAGAACTGTCTACTTCTCTTCAGGGATTGTTGAGGATGTTTCCACAAATGACTCAGATGAGAAACCTGGCATCAAAGTTAGGTGACATCAATCAAATCATGGGCAAAAGCCTATCTAAAATTAAGGCACTGAAATGCATTCAGGAGTCAGGGCAATGTCAGACATCACAATTCTTTAATTAAGAGCAGAGAAAACTACACTTCAAACACTCACAGCTAAGGATGAGGGAAAATAAGAATGACTTAGCAGAAAAGGTTGCAAATGCCACCTATTTATTTATTTATCACTAAAAAGACACTGTAATGCAATCTCAGGAAATAATGCCAAGTGTCTTGCAGCAGGCTGTGATTCCTTTAAATCAAGTCCAAGTGACCACGGCATTGTATGGATGCTTGTTTTCTATTTATTGACATTTCTTAATTTAAACAAGAAGAAAACACAGAATCTGATTGAATCTACTGAGCCAGAAGACACATACAATCACTTCTGCAACCAAAAAAATCTCAATCTGATCTCATTAAGCTCCAATGAGATACTCATGCTTCACAGATGTAGCAGTCACAGAAGAGTCTTCTTTGCTTGACTAGAAGTAGACCTGTTACTCATCAAGTAATGCTGCTTGGTGGTTCCTGTTGGTCATATCTCACTTTGGTGGAAAGGATCTTATAGCTTGAGGGCCTGAGTTAGGCAGGATTCAAATCATAGACTGCCTTTGTGGCTTTGTGGAATAATGACAGAACTAGAGTTTACTGCAGTTGTCAGAAAGATGGGAAAAATCACAGTACAGAGATTAAACTGTTTTCTCTTTAGAGCACCTAGTGACATTAGAGCAAATTGATATTCAGTAATCATGTTTATGAACTGGTGTGCACCTCTGACATTAGGCCTTGGTAATTTTTGAAGATTTTTGAAGATTAAATTGCTCCTTCATTTCCTGTGCAGTTTTTTTGTGACATGATCCGAGTGTCAACCTCTGACAAAGCTTTCATCTTTTTCTGTCAGCAGAACTAGAAAGCATTGGGAAAAGTAAATGGTGTATAGAATTATTATAATGGAAATTAATTTTTCTTTGTTCAGCCTGCCAAGGAAAAGAATTAGTCCAACATGAGCACATCTGTGTTTCACTGCTGGATGTGTGTTTGACTGTTGCAATATTCTGGACAGACTTCATCTGTAATCTGGTAGAGATTAATGTCCTGATTTGTGTCCATATATACAGCTTTCCAGGTCCAACACTGGCTGAAAGCTCCAGAGCATTTCCTAAGAGTATTTGAGTAGATCTTATTATTTCCTTTATGCTGGCAGTGGTATTCTTGTGGTTTTCATATTGATGACTGTGCCAGTGTCATCTAGAGAGAGACACAGGTGATAGTCTGAGGTTCACCTCTGATGTGCATAGGAGGAATGATTATTACCTGCAGAACTGCATCCCTATCACAGGGCTGGAAGCAAGTGCTGGATCACTTCAGCTTCCATAAAGCTTTTCCAATCCATAACAATGAGGGGATATGTGTGTTCACTCCGTGAACTTCCATCTGATCTACTGCAGTGCTATTCTGACCTACATGAACCATTGTCCATTGCAAAGAGAATGGAAGCCAGGCACCAGCAGAGGTGATAGTGTTTCTCAGGCAGGAAGCTCCTGTTTCTTGTGGTTATCAAAGCACAGAGGAAGTGCCCTCTGGCTCCCAGGAAGCAACCTTTTGTTCTCAATATTCTTTGCAATGGCATCACTCTTTAGGAACCAGCTCAGGCTAGAGGTATAATGCTGAAGTGATGAAAGAAACAGAGGCATCAAAGGTGCAGGATGTGCAAAAGTAATGCTTCATACAAAAGTAACACCTCAGGTCAGCTGGGAAGAAAGCAAGGGAGAAAGTGTGGCAGAGGCTGGAGAGGTGAGGGACATGAACTGAGGGGTAGGCAGAAAGCAGGCTGAGGGGAAGGTGACACCTCTGATGATCAAACTGAGCAGATGAAAGGACAAAGTAAAATGTGCTGAGACCTTACAAGTGGCTCTGTGACTAAATATAGACTGTTCCTCACCTTGAGAAATCAGTATTAGCCTTCTTAACCTGATTATATAATATGGCTTGGGAAAATGAAGTTGTTCTACCCAGATGTGTTAATTATTATATCTTCATTTACTGAATCTGTTTTAGAAGTACCTGTCAAAAACCTTCCACATCCCTGCTTTTAAAATTTCCCTTTCAAAATTTCTTCTCTGAACTCAAGCAGATAGTAGAAATGAATCATAAAGGCTTAGCAGAACCCAGAATGTTCAGCAGCAGATTTGCATGACTGATGATTTCTTCAGACAGACAAAGCACCTCCTGATGGAACCCAGGCACAACAGACCACAGTATTCAAAACAAGTTATGCTGCTGCCTGTTCACAATGCCATTGCTTTCAAATCTCACTACCAGAAAAAAGATGTCAAAAGCTTCTTTGTTCACGTCTTCTCTCCAAGGCTTTATTGTTATTTTTTCCTTAAAGCTCCATTTTACAGCTCTTGTGATTTTTATCTTCTGTCTCTTGACAATCTATATGTTTCTTAAAGCCAACTGTTCATATCAACTGCATAAATAAAAATTCTAGCTTTTCTTTCTTTTTACTTTAAGTTACTTTCAGATTATCAGAGAGCAACTAGGAAATAGACTGAGATCTAAATACACAGAAAAGAAGACAAATTAAAATAAAGCAGAAAATACAGATTTAAAAACCCCATTATTTGAAACACAGTCTGGTTTAATTTGTTGGAGGCTGTGTAATGATGTGTGAATACACAGTCAGACCACACTGTTAGTCCTTTTTTTAAGAGATAAAAACATCATCACTTAAGCCACTTTGGTCTCTTCTCTTTTAATTGTTACCTCCTTCCCACCTACAAACATCAATAATTCGTTTGAGCAGTAAAATGAAGGTCAAAGATACCACAATTGCTGTCACATTTGTCCAGGAGGAGATAGATGAGGAAATAAACACAGACTCAAATCTTCCAGTTTACTTTTATTCTTAGCTCTGCCAACTCTTGACCTTCTTGATCAAGCAACTGCTGTGCTTGAGGACTCAGGCCGAATGAGCTCTTTGGCATCCTGGTGTCCTGTTTGTTCGGGTCTGTGAAAGTCTGCCTTTCTCAGATGGACAGCAAAGCCCAGTGGATGCTGGTGGGACACCACACTCTTGGGTTTCTGTGTGATATAAAGGCAAGATAAAGGCAAGAGCACATAAAGAGCTCAGATGCACTTCCCAATTCATTAACTTAGAGGCTGCCTCTGTAAAAGCTGGGCTAAACAGGCATTCCTAAGCAGGCATCTGTACTCCTGACCCAGCCCCAGAAGAGCACAACTTGGGACTTACCTGTGAGAAATGTGGTTCATCACCATTTCTCACCCTGCAGAGCAGCTGTGGCTGGTCAGCTGCAGGTGAAATGTTTTCACTGCACTGTCTTCACTGAGGAGAGTGGTGGAGGGGAGATTTTGGGATCTCTAGGAATGGGGACCTCCTACACACTACTGAGCTAATTCTGATGGTATTTCCTGATCCCAGTGGAAATAGGCCTTTTCTGCATAGGCATTTCTGCAATGGCTGTAGCCAGTACTGCCACCAGTGCTGGCTCTCTTGGCCAGCTGGGCACATGCTGGCTCATGTTCAGCTGGCTTCAACTTTGGTGAAGTGTTTTTTCATTGACATTTTTAGTCCATGAATTAGTGATTAAGAAATACTACTTTCAATTACCCAGTGGTCATAAGCTTGAGGTTGTTTGGAGCCAGTCCTACAGAGATAAATAAATTAATGAAATGGTGCTGTATAGGAAAAAATACTAATATAAGAGTTTAGCTTCTATGGGTATTGTTTTACACTCACCCATAGACTCTCTTGTGCTGAATTTCTACTGTTCCTACCCATCCAGTTTATGGGACATCACAACTAGAAGGGTCTTACAGCAAAAGACTAGAATTTAACTAGAGATATTAAGAATAAAGACAAAAATATTTCCATCTTGTTTATTTGGTAGGTAAAAATATCACTAACTTTTTGATCAAACACAGCAGATGTAATTTTGTGTATTATTTCCCCCAGTCATACTGTAAGTTACGTTGTATAGTAGCTGTTAAAAGAAGCTTAGCACACACATGAAAAGGTATAAGTATAAATTTAAATACTGTAAATAGGTAATGCCTTAGCTAAAGTGTCCTAAGGAACAGTTGCCGAAACAAAGGATGGCATCAAATATTTCTGGATATTCCCATCATTTATGTACAAAAGACCTTATAGCCCACATGTAAACTCTTTCTTCTCACTTCAGTTTTTCCATCTTCATCCTCCAACTTCTGCCTTGTGCTACACAAGGCCAGACCAAATGCTCACCAAGTCCAGCAGCCTGTCTCTGACAGCATCCAGTAACAAATACTGAGGCAAAAAATATCCTCAGGGCAGCTGTACAGTATCAGAGAATCCTGATCCAAAGGTGGTGCCATTATACCTCATACCCTTTGAGAGGAATATTTCTTCTGTGAATGCATTCAGTTGCCTTCTAAGCAAATAACTGGTACCTATAACATCCTCCAGTAAGCAGTCCTACAGCTTAACTACACAATATAAACAGTTAGCTTGTTTGGCTGGTTTTCAGCCTATCTTCTTTTGATGCCTACCTGATAATTACTAAAAGCTGCTTTGCTTTTTAGATCATGTTTAGTACTGGGCTAAGTCCGTGTCTATGTCAGGCCTGGGTTTCTTTTCTCTTGTGTACACTGCTTGTCAGTCATCTGCACAGAATTTCACATGCCACTTGACTGCTTTTGTTTGTTATCCCAAAGAGCTCTTGTTGTTAAATGTTTACTGCCACTGGTAAGTACACATACATTGATCAATGCGCTTCCTGTCTCCTTATTCAGTGAATGGTGGAGCCCTGTGGGCTTTTCTCTTTAACATGTTATCCATCCAATCTATTAGTCATTGTCAAGCCTATCCTATGACATCTGTTCAGCTTACAACATCTTTTTTCAATTATAGTCACCAGAACTAGACACAATATTCTCTTGGTGATCACAGCAGTGTCAAAACATGTCAAGTGCTTTTACTCAGAATGTGCCTGCTTCTGTGGGCAAGGATGCCATTAGCTCCTTTGGCCACAGCATCACAGCGGGAATTTATGTTCAGCTAACATGATCCTAAAGCCTCTTTTAGAAATAGTGTTTTCCAAGTCCCCCATTGTGAAACTATAGCATACACTTCTCCCTTCTGAACTGAATTATGCTCTCCTGACATCAGTACACTAATTTAACATAAATGTGTCACTCTGTGCCACAGCACTGGGTGAGGGAGAAGGAAAAAGGAAGATTGGAATGGCATCTAGGATCAACCAGGCAGTTAAATGTTATCTATCTGTCATGGGCTCTCTATCAGGCAATTATTGCAGGGTCATGAATTAATGCACTATTCAGCAACCCTGTTACTCACTCTAGCAGCCTGCTGCTTGTGGTGGAGCAGTCTGTCAGTGGCACTCCAGCAGGGACTCTGTGACCACTTCTCACATCTGCATGTACCACTGCCCATACAATTGGGATTGACAGAGGTTCTGGGAGGAACCTGTGCTGGACAACTGAAACAGATGAAAGGGAGAAATTTGAGGTTACACTTTTCTTATGACATTTAATTTTTGAACAAGTACAGTGCTTTGTGCAGCTATATCTTCTGATACAAGGCACAGCCTTGGATTTCCTGACTGTGGTACATTTGCGTGGTAATCGGGCAGTAAGGGGAAAGATCCTGTTCTTGGTGTTGTGGCCAAAAAAGAGGAGTGGAATGAGACATTGAGAATTAAAATAAGAATTTTATGTGCTTAATTCTGCTTTAAAATAAGTGATAATCACACAGATATATTCCAGGTAAAATTAAAGCAAGTATCTGATAGATTTGTAAACATGAAAGAAACAAGACTTGATCTAAATTCCATGACAGTCAATTAAGAATATTTCAGCAAAGTTGCAGCTTCAATAACAGGGACTTGTTATTTCTTTGCTGTAAATATCCTAGAATCACAGAATTTTTTAGGTTGGGAAAGAATGTTAAAACCATTGTGTCCAACCATAAAGTATCAGTATCAGTAGCACTCAGCAATATCAGGTTAGGACAGGGACACAAAGTGTAACTGTAGGATGACAGGCATATTTCACAAGAAATGTAAATGAATCAGTTTTCATGGCTAACCTGAAAAGAATATTGTCTTGCAGGAGATGTTGTTTCCTCAATATTCACTAGCTTAATATGCTGGATTTTCTCAATCTCAGTTGAACCCCCCTTTGCTTCCTTCTTTCTAAGAGAGAAAAAACACAGCCAATTGTAAACTTATGTTAACACACACACACACATATATGTATGTATAGGACATATACATATATATGTATATATATCTACACACTATATATTACCGTGTGTAATATGAAGTATTCTAATTGGAGGCTTTTGTATAATTTTGTGCTTCAAGATGTATAAGCTATAGCTCCATGTTTGTCAAATTTTAACAGCAAGGTAGTAAAAAAACCTCCTTGATGCCCTACCTGTATCCAATATATGGATCGAATTCCTTTCTAAGTTAATTGCAAGGACACAGGCCTACATCTGGGAAAGCATCTGCTTCTGCAGCAGGAGTGTAGGCCAGAAGTGGAAAAGAAGGAGGAAAAGGAGGAATTAATGGGAAAAAACACCTTAAGTGCAAACCAGAAGCCTTCCTTTGGCGTTCATAATTTTGGTAAGGTAATGGAGCTATGAAGCTCTGTGAGCTTCCCTACAGCTTTGTAATAGGATGTATCTCACAGCAGGAGTTCAAATATATGAAAAGGAGCAAAAAATTATAATAAGTTGCCTGGAACATATATTCCTGATGGGAGATCTTTAGAGTGAAAAGTCACCCTTTTGGGATATAGAGTCATTCCTTAGGAAACAAGGATAGCTTAACCATCTGCTTTCTGCAGCTGAGGGATGAGATTCTGAACTAATTATGCCTCATACAGGAAACTTCTGAAGCCAGTTATTTACAACTGTTAAGAGCAAAGTCTCAACAAGGAAAACATCCCTATCCAAGGCAGTGTGTAAACATATGTCAATGTTAATTACTTGCTTAAGTCCTCCTTGGAAGGACACAAACAGATGCTCAATGGTAAGCACCTCTGTAGGGGTTGTTTTGAATATAAACACTCTTAAGCCTGCGGATAAGAGTTTTGTTGAACTGAAACTAGGATTTGATGCCCTATAATTCAACTCAAAACAAAGTACACCTGTTTTTCTAAAACATAGTATCTAATCAAGTTTCAAAGAAGAAAATGAGAGTGTCACTGGAAGATCTTGGAACAGATTATTTTAAAAAATGATTTCATGCCCCTTTCATGATAAGAAGGGTTTGATTTTGTCAAAACAAATAAGCTTTTCTTGTAATTAATTGGTGATCCTTCTTTCTTCTGTTGTGACTTTTTAAAAAGAATTGCTTTTAGAATGGTTTTCTTCTCCATTATATATATCCATAAAATAATATCACTATTACTTTTATTACCACTATTAATTAACATAAACCCATCAGCTATAGAAACTGTAATGATGAATATATTGTGTCACTGTCCTCCATATGCTTTATATAATTTTATAGTAATATATGTATACAAAGCATGTGTTTAATACTGCTTAAACAAACAAGTTTGTTTATCTTATTCACCCAGTAAAAACAATCATAGTATACAAAAATTAAGCTATAGATATACTGTAGTTCCTAACAAGGCATCTTTCTTAGTTTATCCTCTCAGGATCTCTCCTTTTGAAGTCATGCACCCTTTCTGGCAAAGAGCACAGTCTGCTTTATCCGCAAATGTAATACATCTGCAGCATGACACAGGAGTCTTTACAGCAGCTATGAGAACGACAACAGCAAACACTACTATTTACAGAGCAGAGCTGGTGCTGACAAGAGTGTTCCCTGAAATGGAAATTTCCTATTTCTTTCTTTCAACTGAAACAAATGCACACTTACGGAACTGTGATATGTAGATAAGATCAAAATTAAAAATGCTCTTGCAGGGTGTATATGTAGACATATACTTACATCTATGTATTTTTTCTTAGTCTTGGTCATCACACAATAGAATATTCCAAGAAGGATGAGATTCATCATATCTCTACAGGTTTGATATGGTTTCAGGTTATCTTACCCAAATGTGAAGGAAGTATATCACGTCCTTTGCTCTGCATGTTCTGGGTCTCCAAAGGGAAGCATTTTGCTAAGCAACCCACCTTGTTATGTTGCTGTTCACTACAGAGAGCCCAGCAGAAAGAAAAACTTTGCACAGGGCTCATCACACTCATTTGATGTATGCACTGAATCCTACCTAGGCCCAGAAAGTAACAAATATCTTCTAGGAACAGTGTGAAGAGGAGAAGGGGAGTTTTGCTAACCGCCTACACCTTCAACCAGCTCCCTTTTGGGGAGTCAGCTTAAAGGCAACCTTGCCATGGCATCTGAAGGAGGCAGGAGCTTGGGGTAAGTGAAGAAAGAGTTAGGGCTGAAATCTTTCTATTGAGACATCTGCTCTGATGTGGGCAAAGGAGGAATAGCCACCCCACTTTAGGAAATGTCTCAGGTGTTACAGGGCAGGTATTTGCCCTGACTGACTGCAGGAGTAACTAGTATGAAGTTAGAAGTTAGTTTGTTATAGCTTAGAGGAATTGTCTTTGCAATTCAAGTATTAGGTTTGATAGAAAATGTAAAAAACTTGTCATTCCCACAGCAGAACAGTAAGAACTCCTGTTTTGTAAGAGCATATGTGGGTTTGCTTCCTTACACTGGGAAATATCCAGTCTTTAGCTCGAACTCACTAAAGGGGTGCTAGAGGGCAGAAAAAGAATGGGTGAGATGGAATTTCAGATGCTATATTTTAAAGCACTATTTGCAGGTCCTTTTCCTGGGGCTGTCACTGTGTGATCTTTATAAAATTTCTTAATCTACTGGTGCTTGAATTAATCAGAGCCATTGCCTGAACTGCCAGGACTGATGACATCAGTCATGTGAGATCAGATGTCTAATCCACATCAGCTCTGACACTGTGACCACTGAGAGTCAAGAGAAAATCAGCTGAAGCCACATGGAATGACTACAACCTACACTTAGTAGGGCTTAACAAATAGACCAAGCACTTCCATTACTACTTGTGGAAACACTAGCAAAACCATCTCTGGGTTTGACAGATGTGTGCCAAGAAATGAGTAGAGATGAAAGGATTTATCATAATATGTAATTTCATTTAAATATTAGAACCTCATGTTCTTTAAACTGTACCTTGCAACACTTATTTGTTAATAAACAGTATTAAAATGCAGGGAGAATTATTAAATAGATCAAATACAAATTATGAAAGAGTGAATAAAGTCCTACAAGATTTATTAAATGTATTTATAAAATAAAATTATCAGTACAGTTAAATATAATAGTTAAAAATTCGTTTTCTTGAGATGGGAAAAGACACATACTACTTGTTCTAAGGTAATTAGCTGAAAAGAGTTTTCATTTAAATTTAGGTACTCAGTGTCTTTGGATATGCCCTTGCATAGTAAATGACGTACTGTATCAACTTGTGATCTAAAAGCAGGCCTTCTGCCTCTTTGTCTGTGGGCCTGTGGCAAGAACACGACCTAGTTCTAAGGGTGAATTAGAAAGTTAAAGGTACAGGTTAAAAGAAACACCTAAAAGACTCAAAAAAGCCTTTAAAATTATTACATCCCTTGGTTCTTTGAAACAGAATAATGAGTATTCAGCCTTTGAGGGAGCAGCAGCTTACATGGCAGCATGTATAAGCCACTTCATTTCTGGAGTGCTCTGGCTGAAGTTTAAAAAAATGTTATCCAGATTTCAACTTCTCATTACAATTCAAGAAAGAAAATAATTTCAATCTCTCAAAAAAATCTTGACAGCAAAACGAAACTATTTCCTGTCCAGATCCACTGCACAATGCTCTTCTTTTTTTGCTCATGGAAAAGAAATCACAACAGCTGAAATTATGCCAGATGACATGTTCAGCTTTTTTTCCTCTCTCTCTCTCTCTTTTTTAGAATTTTTTTTAATACAAGAGATTNTTTTAAATGAGGTTACAGTTCCAGGAATAAAATATGTCTGTGTTGCACTGCATTTTCCCTGCCCAGGCTGCCCTTCTTCAGGGAGCAGAGTCTCCTGTGCTGAGTCAGTACATGTTTGCATGGTTGTGCTGAAGGGATGGATGATCCTTCAGGGTAGAAAGTGCAGAGAGTGGCACGTGCTGTGTACTAATTTCTGCAAGGTATGATTACCTCCCTCTTTGCTGGATGTAGCTCAATTCCTTCAACTGTGAAATCTAATTTCTCCCTGAAAGAAAATAAAAAGTGATGTGGAATTAGCTGTAAATGTTTGTTCCATATGATTTGAAGAAACATGAAAGATCAAAGGATCTTTGATTGTTTTTCCACACTTGAAATTGTGCTCGTACTGAGGAGAGTTGCATTTTCTTTGCTTTCTGTAGCACAGGGACAAATATAAAAGGTTTGTTCCTCCAAAAGATCTTAGAAGCAGGGCGTGGAACTTTCCCTGTCCTTCAGAAAGAGGGTTGTTGTGAAACAGTTTCACAGAGTCATACAATCATGGAATATCCTGAGTTGGAAGGAACACAAAACAATCATTGAACCAACTCTGGGGAACAGGCAGGGCCTAGGACATCCTAGGACATCCTGGAGGTTGGAGGTACTTTTGTCAGCATTCTCTAGCTGCTGCTTCTGTTTCCTTCTCTGGCACAGTGGTTTGGATGTGGTGGCCACTGATAAGCATTTTCTGATGGTAGGTTGTAATGTAGGATACTCTGGCTCCTTCCCTCTTGGTAACCTCTTTGTTCAGGAGAGTGAGCAGCTGGAAAACTAAGATGGAAAGGGACAGCAGTTGTGACAGGAGAAGCATGGAGAAGAATTGGAGCCATCTATGGTGTCTGGGGAAATACCCATGCTGGAAGCTCAGAAATGCTGTCAGGGTGGAGCTCCTGCCTCCCAAACAAGGAGAAACATGTCTGCCACCCAGATGAAGTAAACAAACTGGTTGGGAAATTCTTGTCATTGTGGCTTGGCCCTATATCCGCACGAACACGGGGCAGCAGGGGTAGGCTGGGGAAGGTGTGCATGTGGATGTCGAGGGACCAGGACAGGATGGTGGGGACAGAGCAGGGGTAGTGACAGAGATGGTGGGGCTGGCTGGGCAGCAGGAAGCAGGGCAGGGTGGGGGAGATGGGGCAGAAGAACAGGCAATGATGGGAGCAGCTGCCTGCAGCAGGCAGGGGCTCTGCAGGGCAAAGGCAGGGCCTTGTGCAGCCCTGAGCAGGGGCTTGGGCAGCTGGCAGGGAGGTAACACAGTCCTGGGCTGGGCAATGGGCAGGGCAGGAGGTGGGGTTGAGGTAGGCAGGAGAGGTGTCAGGCAAAGGCAGGTGGTGTGCACGTGTCAGTCAGGGTAAGCTGTTGGAGAACTGGAGTGCTCCCATTCTGCAACTTGGACATCCCTGAGGAAAAAGACTCCATGACCTCCCTCCAGCCCTGCCCCAGGAGCAGGCCTACTGGTGTAAGGGCATTGCAGCAAGCTGTGTTGGCATTCCCTGTGCTAAAGATAGCCAAAGACCACTTTGTTTCATAGAAATACCTTTTATCTTTATTACACCTTTTATTATTAATGACATCCAGAGGCATTGTTTCATGCGGGTTCAGAGAGAGCTTTTTCCTTTGTTTCAAGTGAACTATTTCAGCTCAGTGAGCTGTTCATTCAGAGCTCTGAAACAACACAGGATTTAGAATAATACAATTTTTCTTTTCAGATCCAAATAAAGTAGATATAGAAGGTGAGGGCTGCTAATACTATGACTTCCAATTTGTGCGTAGAGGGTGAGAGCTACTAACTTTATGACTTCCAAGCTGTGGATAAACCTATGAACAAATCATCTCTAGTTACTTACAAATTCTATTTTCCTTCCTGGTGAGACATAAAATTTTTAAGCTTGAATGCTTTGATGAAACGACCTTTTTCCAACCCACCACACTGCAGTGCATTTTAGTTAATTAAGCCAGTTGCAATGTGCTGTCTTGGTGTTTTTATTTTACGATTAAGGTGATTTTAACACAAACAGTGCATAAAAAGCTATCTGAAATGAGACAAGCAATTTATTTTAACACGATAAAAATATAAACATAAAAAATTTGAACTTATTTCCATCAAAACACAGTATCTAAATACAGATATTAATAATGCATTCTCTTGGTATTTGTGTGAGCAAGTCATATTTAGGCTAAGGGATGGAACAGGTTCCTGATCCTGATGTAATGGAAACCAGTGTAAGAGAAAACTCAAGTACACATGGAAAATAGTCCTAATAATCTTAATCTTTTCTGTCTGCTAATTCTAGAACATAATTTTACATGATGTTTTAAATTATCCTGCATTTCAGCCCTCATTTGTCAGTGAAAAGGGTATTGGGTATTTTTCCTTACAAAATATGCAAGATCTCTGCAATTTTATACTCTACTGTTTTGTTTGTTAAGTGACAGTCTAATTTCACTCCATACAACAAACGCTTCTTCTCCTCTTTCCCCCAAAACTCTCTTGTCCTATCAATCTTCTTTTCTGTGAAATTAAAATATTGCTGAGGGACAGACCTTTCTGTACACAGGATATTAAGCCAGAAGTACTTTTTGGGGACATGCCACAATAATTCATTATTTATGAAGGGGATATTAGTGGGATCTAGCCTCAAATCCCTTAAAATATGATCACAGACGTGTGTTTAAACATGCAGTTCATTTACTCTGGTTTAGGGTTAGCCATTTGTCTACAATGTACCAGATGACTTCGGGGTGAAATGGATATTACTCCATAAAGTGACAATTGCAATCTTACTTGTTCATGTCATGATGCAGCTGCCCACAGCTTGACCTATGCTTTGAGTAGGAGGTTGAATTCAATGACCCCTGAAAGTCTCTTTTGAACTGGATTGTTCTGTGCCTGCTTTTGATTGTTGCTAACATTATACAAACAGTACATCTTGCAGGAAGAGATGCCAACCTAATTTCTGTCTGAAGGTCTCATGGGTCCCGCACTTGGTGGCACAAAGGTGCCACTGAGGGCCAAACCTGCCTTACAGACATTTAGGAAACAGGGCCATGTTCCTTGAAGGAAGCAGCCTGGTACTCTCATATGAGAACTATTCTACTGTTTTTGTGACCTGAGCTTTCTGAAAGCAGTATGGACTTAACATATGTAAATTGCATAATCTGTTACCCGGTTAACCTGTCTTTAGATCACTGAGGTTTTGCAGTATTTCTTACACAGCCACCTAGACAAGTAAAGCTAACAAATTATATACATTTGAATATATCAGGCGTGAAACAATATCTTTATATTATGGCCACGCAATCAAAGTATCACTCAGGTATCAAAAGACCATAAGATTAAAACCAAAATTATTGTTGGGCTTTTTTTTTTTTTTCTATTGCCTTCAGATCACTTCAATATTTTTCCACAAACTTGAATGCTGGTTTTAATGTCAATAAGAATTGATTATTTTTACATACTTGCCTGGTTTCAGTAGCAGTAGATTAAGCAAACCATGAAGTGCCTTGGAATTGGTCTATCAAGGTTTTAAATAAGGTGTTTCTGACAGACCTATGTACCTGTGTAGCCACCAGCATTGGCTCTGTGCTAAAGAGCAGGGCTGGAACAGCACACCACAAGTAGTAGTATCTAGTTGACTGTGGACTGTCTGTACAAACTAGAGATAAATATATAAGAAAAATACCTGTGGAACCTGCTTGGGTGCATTTGAGAATGCTGAGAACTCGCTGATGTTATTGGAAAGACACGTTATCCTTTTTGAAAGGTCACAGGACCCAGAGGATTGTCCTCTAGAGGGGAGGGGAG
>VZRZ01006915.1:874201-963579 GCA_013398175.1 Climacteris rufus | reverse complement strand
GGAGAGGAGAGGAGAGGAGAGGAGAGGAGAGGAGAGGAGAGGAGTCTTGGGGAAAACTAGTTCCATTCTTCTAGTATTAAATTGATCAAGTATTAAATATTAAATGTAAGAGGTATTTCTAGAGAAGGTGGAGACACTCTTCAGAAAGATGCACAAGGACAGGGTAAGATGCAACAGACGAGCTGCCTCGGGAAATTCTGTCTGTATATAAGGAAAAAATACTTGACTGTGTGAAGAGTTTTGATTGAAATTGTCCAGAGCCGCGGTGGAAACAGCCGAGACATATGCAGGGCCGTCCTTTCCTGCAGGAGTTCGGGGCTGTGTTTCTCAGGAGAGCCAGAAGGTGGCACGGCTCAACAGCACTAACAGACTGCAGGGGCTCTAAGGGCTGCTTCATACTGGAGTAAATGCTAAAAAAACACTTTGCCTAAGGGAAAAGGGGCTCAGTAAGAACCAACTGTACTTCAAAGAGAGTTATTCAACATAGTTTGAGAAAAAAGCTTATTTTTTTGACAGTTTTGTATGAAGGGTGAGGTCTGTGCCTGTGTGCCCAAGCCAGGTAACATTGCCCTGTTCTGGTAGCCTTTCCTAGCATAGGGTTACCCTGCAGCTTAATTGTGGCCTTCCCTGGCTCTCCTTTCCTGACAGAAATGCCTTAACAGCATGAGTAAGTGCTTAACAGCACCAGTAAGGGCAGGGAGTTTCAGGACATCATGTACACGTGTTGAGTGAATGGAAGACATGGCCCTCCAACACAGCAGGGGCATTACAGGCTGATCCTCAGGTGCACCACCAGTCACCAGTGGGGCCAGAATTTGGAACTCTAAGGAGAGAAAGAATATGAGACCTTGCTGCTTATCTGTTTCTAGCCCGTATCTGCTTCCTGATGCGTTTCTGAGGAGTCCTTGGGAAACACAGAGGCAGGGAGCAGGCTACAGTCTGTGTGTGATTGTCTTCATGTGAACAGAAATGATTGTTAGAGATGCTTAAGCTCCATCTAATTTTATTGTTGATTTGTTCTGCTTTTGGTGTTACTGTACTCTGATAGAAGCCATGAATATATCAGAACCAATGTAACAAGACAGACAGTTTCTGTTGATGCAAAAGGGTTCTGGTTGAGCAATATTTGCCTTGGTAAACAGATGTGGATGAAAAAGTGAGTGGATGATCACAGTGTACCATGTTCAGGTACATCCAACACGAGTGAATGTTGGAGCTGGGAGGTTTTCCCAAGCTCTTGTCAGCCAGCATAGATGCATTACCTTAATCTCAGGAGGAACTCACGGAAATGAGCAGCATGATGTAAACATTTTTTATAAGCTGATGACTACTCACACCTGAGGGCTTTGGGATTACTGTCAGTTTAAAAATTTTAGCTGAGTGCCTGGAGTAAAAGCTGATTTATCCTTTTAATGATGGATTTATAGTATTGAAATGCCATTGCTGCTAATTACAGGACAAAGAGGCAGGTCCAAACTGAGCAGTTTGAAGGTACTTAATATGATGAAGTGGAATATATTTGTATGAATGTTTGAGAGAAAAAGTCTGAGCTGACAGAAGTGGTATTTGATGGATTAATGGCTGTAGTGGAGTTAATTTGATGAAATTTGTTTAAAATTGATTCAGAAACAAATTTTAAAGGACTTAGTGTTAGCCCTGAAAGCCCACCCTTGTGACATGACACAGTGGTCAGAGTATTCATTTTGAAGAGTAGGAGAAAAAAGAACACCTTTCCTTAAGTTATTTCTTTGCCAGGTTTGGAAGAGAATTTGAAACGTGGTGCTGTGGAGCTTGTTTTTCTGTAGGCTGCAGGGAATTCAGGGTGGTTTCTTCTGGTCTTTGAAACTGCTTCTGTGAAATATGTACTGGATTAAGAGATGAAACCAAAACCTCCCCGAAGAATTTGTTAATAACCATCACAGTGTCAGTCTCTTTCTCTGTGGCCAGTAGTTGTCTGGGTACTGGAACTGATGGGAAAGGATGAATGTAATGGTTCTCCTCCTTTGCTTAGAACAGTGGACAAGGCTTTAGTTCAAACTTTTACTCAGAGTGAAGCAGAGAAAGAGAGTGAGCTGTACTCTAATGCAAAGCTGCCAAGACTGCTATGTAGGATATTGGAGAGATTTTGGGTCTGTTTCAGTGTCCTAATGAGTTTAGCCTTGTGTATTACAGAAAACACCCACAATGACGGTCTTAGAGGATTGTGTCTGGGGTTTTTAATGTTATCTTTGCCCAAATCACTATTTTAAAATTTTGTATTAACAGAAATGAATTTTTGTTTTGATTTAGCCACAAAACCAGGGACCTTGCATTTTGGAAAGACCATAACTGTATTAACTCAGCAAGGGTAATTAGCCCATGAATAATGAGGTTCTGATGTAGTTACATTGCTGCTTGTTCTGGAGCTCATTTGTTGCATGACATTTTGAGGATCTCTGTGCCATACTCCACTGCACAGTGTAAGGGTGCCTTCAGTCATCTTAATGTCTTCCTTATGTCTTGTTCATGCTTTCACTTTGAAAAAAAATGACTGCTCCCATTCCTCTAATGTTTAGTGCTTATTTAGTTTAGCAGACAAGGTGGGACTTTAAAATTCAGTCAGTTAAATGAATTGATGGAAATTTACAGCAGCAGAGGCTGTCCAGTGGCCAGAAATGAGGGTGAAATGGAGAAGAACAGAACATTTCAGTCTATCTTCATTGTGTGTAGAGTCTGTCGGGTCACTTAACAGCCCTGTGCTGAAGCAGGGAGCTCTTTGCCCTGGGGGTTTTGGAATATCAAAAGGTTTGTTTGTCATCAGCCTGATAATGTCACAGCTCTGACACCAGCATCCAGCCACAGCAAAGGGTCATGCAGAGTAACATATGGTTATTTTCAGCCTAAATTCCCTTTAACGTAAAACTAATACTATCAAATAAGGCTCAGAGTGAGGACAGAAAAGGGGAAGGAGGGGGAAAATGATACATCCTCAGACGTGATTTAGGGTGTGGGAAACTCATTCACTGTGGATACTTACACTCTTCCCGTACTATGTGTACCCTTGTGTAAGGATGGCAGTACCTGTGCACAACAGCACCACTTTCTAGAGGAAGAAAAAAGTCTTAGTTTGTCCTGTAACTTACCTGTGTTTTCTTGATCTTTAAACTGTGTGAAATGACAAAGTAATTGAAAGGGTTTGGATATGCTCCTGTTTACTGAATTGAATCTCTGCATGTGAATTTAGTGCAGACGGGATACTGGTGTAATCTCTATAAACGAGGGAATGCTGACATCTAAGTAAAATGCTCAAAGAGCTCAGAGTTGGGCTCAGAGTTGCTCAATGCTAAGTGGTGTATAAGCACCTAGGTAGGCCAACAGAGCTCTTACTCCTAAAACTGCAACCAAGGAACTCCATTGTTGCTCCATTACTGCTCTGCAAAATGCACTGTCCTATTCCTGGAGTGATACTGCTGGTTTTGCTTCATTTCTTTATGAAACACCAGTTGAAGAGTTTAAAAGCTTAGATTTCAATTTATGGTATTCATGTTTTTCCAGACTTTCTGTGCATGTTAACAATCAAATTTTATCATTCTTGTTGACTCTCCCTGGACTACATCAATGTCCTTTCTCTAAAAGGCTGCCAAATGTTTCACAGAGGATTATAAATGTTTTTAAAGAACCAGATTTAATTCTCCCTTCTTGTTTAGTTGTAGTCATTTGTTGGTGTTGATGGTTTCATGAGTCTTCCTCACACCCAGACCCTCGCTATGTATTTGTGTAATATAAGAGGTTCAGATTTCAAAATGTGTGCAGCAAATTCAAGAAGAAATATTGCAGTTAGACTCAAATTCTAAATGAGCTTCATTAGGTACAAACCCATACGAAGTTGAGACAAGGAAGTGTGCTAAATCTCACATGAATGAAAACTATAGTGCTGCACATTGTTGTTGGTGAGGTTTGAAAGAAAGTGCAACATCCCACTAGCTGGCTTATTTGAACTTGAATAGTGTTTGACAGTTGAGACTAAGTTGCATAATGACTTTGTCAAAACAAAATTTTTGCATTTGTAAATTCCTCCTTTAGAAGAATTCCTGCCATATTCTGCGTTGTACATGTTCCAAGCAAAATGCTGGAATACATAGAATTAGTACTTAAAATTAAAGCGACTTTTATGACCTATTCTGAGTAAAATCTGAACCTTATGACTCAGAGCAGGGACTCAGTGAAAGATATATTGAGCAAGGGGCCAGTCACTAACATGTCAGGCCATGCATTCTTTGTATCCAAGACAACCTCAGTTATTCAGATATGCCTGCTTTATGTGAAGGGCTGCAGTAAGGCTAAAAGTTGAATTTCAAGATTCTGAGACAACAGCAAGAAAAAAATCTAGAAAGGGTTTCTTGGGTTTATTTTTAACTACCCAAAACTATCGTGGAATTGTGTGATCTTATTATTCAAATAACTTATTGATGATTGGTCACATTGCAGTTCTTCTAATAAGAAAAATACTAGCTCTCTGACACCTCTGCATCTGAAATTTAAGGATTTCACTTATAAGGACAGTTTTGCTTAGGAGATGAAAATTAGATTCTGTGGAGAGAGTGGCGTTTGCTATTGACTGTTCCCAACACTTCCTGGTGCATATGTCTCCTAAAAATTCTTAGAGCATCGGTGGAGAGAGGGAGTAGCCTTGGTTGTACTAAGGCTACTAAGCTTGGCTGTACTTGGCTGCTAAGGACTTTGACAATATTTGCTAGAATCTGAAATATTTAATATTTTTCAGGAAATCATGGTTTCAAATGAGGAGTTTTTTAGAATGTCAGGTTTCCAATTTAAATCCAGGGACCTTGATGAAGGTACCAAATGCATGGCCAGGAGCTGGATTCCCACTCTTTTCACAGACCTGTCCCATCTCCAAAGATCCAAATTGGTTTAAATTTGTCTTTGTAAAAGTGCTGGTTCTAGAGGGAACATCTGTCTGAGACCTTGGCAGCATGTAAGCAAAATTTAGTTCAGTTCAAAATGCAGACCAAGGGATTGGATTTCAGCTGGCTGGGAATCCTGAGCTGATTCTCAGACTCCCATCTCCGAAAGTAATATTGTGCCCAAACCTTGTGCAGGTTTAAACAGCAAAGAAGTAGCTCTGTGTTGGAAAAACTTCAGCCAGCTGTGCAGAGGCTGATATGGCTCCTGAGCAGATGCTGTGCAATATTGACTAGAGCCTTGCTTGCTGGAGTGGCTCGCTCTGGTCACGGACAGGAGGCACACTGCTAGGAGTCTGCTTACCTCTTCCTCCTTAGCCTCCAATTAACAAATAACTGGCTTCTGGTTAACTACAGGAAACTGAAAACATGGGAAAACAAAAACAAGTCTGGCCAAAACAACTGGATGAGCTTTGTGAACATTCAGAACAAAAATAGCAGGCCTTTTTCTAAATGAGCCTCATTTATGAAAAAGGAAGCTGAGGTAAAGGACAAAATGATCTATGCAGGGTCATTCAGACTGCTTTCTCCTTGGCAAAGGCTGTTGGTTAGTGGCTCACCTTCTGCTGTACTGTTTTGACTCACTAGAACAACAGAAGTGTCATCAGTTTTTGCCAGGTTGTTTCTGTGCATTGCGTAAGTTACACTGGCTCACAGAGAGCTCTGATGAACAACATAAAAGCTGGCACAAACAAGGCTGCAGGGAGTGTGCAGCTGGCAAGAACAGACCATGGTAGTTCACCACATGTCATGACACTGCTTCCGACACAGTGCTGGTGGCAGGGCATGGCCAAGGAGAGCAGGTGCTGTCAAACTTCATTAATCTCTTTATTCTGTCTGGCAGCAGATAAAGCCAATGGCCCACCTTTTAATTCCATAGCCTTTTGCTTTATTGTGTGCACGTGTGTGTTTATGGAGAGGAAAGCACCTCTATTTTGAGTTGCTTTCACATTATATAGGCATTGGCATACTGACTACTGCTGGGAGAAAACACGGACAAATTGAAGGAAAGCAATTGGGAGAAAACATGGACAAATTGAGGGAAAGCAACCCTGTGTCCTGTATAGTCAAACATGCATGGGAGTGTTGCAGGTGGAGAACTTTATGTTCTTTTGTCAGTCCATGAAGACGTGAAATCAACCCATTAACAAATTATTGATTTAATGCAGCTTTTTTTGCTTTGAGTCTTCAGGGTTCACATTATCACACTTGTCTTTCATAGTACGAATGCTTTCTTTTGGTCTGTTTTTTAATGTACGGGAATTTTTCTTTATACCAGAGCAGAAGGGCTACCAGAAAACACTTAATGTTGTGAAATTCACATTACTATGGCAAGTGCAGCTGGTGCTGAGAGGCAGCAGATGTGCTGGGCCAAGGCCTGGGAAGTAGTTCTGGAGAGCCAGGAGTCTGGCTGAAGCCAGCTGAGCTCTCAGGAGGGTGCTCTGCAGTGTGTTTTCTTTGGAGACAAGAAGTTTTTGCCCTGTCTCATCTCCTGGCTGCTCTTTCCTATTCCTGCAAGCCTCTCAGTTGTTCTAACATAACTGTGGTCTCTGCCATAAACTCATTGCTATGTGCTAAAAAAGAAGGTGGATTTTCATGATAAGGGCTGGGAATTGTGGTGCAGTGTTAGGAATAAGAATCTGAAATAGGAGGAGATGGCTTCACATGCACCTCTTTCTCCCGCTCGAAACCCCACCCTGAGGTGGTGAGGCCTTCCTGCCGTTACCCGCCAGAGGAGACTCTCTAATCCTGCTGGCTCCTGCTCTTTGCCTCCTTGTCCCAGCCATGCTTTCTAAAAGCAAATACAGTCAGAGCAGTATTAGTGTTAAACACATTGATTGGATTCTTCCACGTGAAAATAAATCTTATGGAATTAGTCTCGCTTCAGTTGTGCCCAGAGCCTTGCGTTGTTTCAGAGCAGCAGTGTGTGTTTGTAGGAGGATGGTCATGGGGCCAGCGACCTTTAGTTGGAAATATTGCAGTGTGCCTTCATCCCTAGCCTCGGGACAACAGCTTTCTTTTTTTTTTTTTCCCTCCTTTTTTCCATTCCTCTGAGGAGGATCTGGTTTCAAATTATGTTAAAAGACTTAGAGTTTCTTTTTTTCTTGACACTGCCCCAAACAAATATGTTCCCTTGGCAAAAACACTCTTAATTTTTTAGTTACTATTGAAGTGGTTTTTATTCCTCCTTCTCCACCTTTTTTAATATGGCAGAATCTCCTAGGCAGAAAATGAGGGTCTGGTTAGTTCTATAAATATTGTTGTGGGCAGAGCATTCTGAGTTTCTGGGACACTGTTATCTGATGTATGTGTCTGATTTGGCCACTATGTAACAGAATTTGCATGTAAAACTTTATTCACCTATTTAATGAATAGAAGTCTCCCTTTGGAGGATAAATTCATTCATTGCAGAAAGTGCTATGATTAAAACCAAGCACTGTTTCAGGGTGAATAATTGGCTCTATCTGATGGTCTTCATATAGCACTTGCTTTACACTTTGCAGATGCTTCACTGACAAGAGTAAGTGGTGACTAATGCATCTGCAAATTTTACTAATCGTGCCTTGCATTTTAAAATGATTGAGCACAGTCAGCAGTAACCCTTCTGCAGAGCTAGTAATTGTGGAGGAGCAATGGGTTCTTGATATCATCCTTATAAAGTTTTGAGTGCCTCTGCAAAGGAGAGGTAATATTTGCTACTTACTGTTGGTTCTCTTCTCTGCTATCTTATCTCAGCAGTATTTCATTTCAGTGAGAGATCCAGGGTCACCTGCACAGAGGCATGAGAATTGTCTTTTTCTGAGCTTCTGTAGCATTCATACTTCCATGAGCAGCCTCTCTGCCAGTGGCAGCTCTCTGAAACTCACCTTAAGGAGGTGATCCCAGGGTAACTGCAATGCCTGTTCCCATAGTTCAGACACCTGGCAGCTCTTTCTTTTGAATTTATGCACATCTCTAGATTAATAGTTAGGTTTATTTAAAAGTCAAGCTAGGTCTTGTAAAGAAAAATCTGTGTAAAGGTGTTGGAGCAAAGTCTGAAGCAGCTTCAAGTTAACCTTTTCATTATATAACAGATTGAAAGAGTGAAACAAAATCTGTACAAAAGTACTTGTCACAGATCTATCCATAGAATTTTCTCTTGTGTATGTCTGTTCAAGTGCCAGATACCACATCAGTTTTGTAGTGATGTAACACTGCTGACCTTTTCTCACTGCAAAGTTTAATGCATAAGTAAAAGGATAGCTCTCCATGTGCCTTGGGAGAAACAATAAAATGCTGGATTTAGTTGACGACTGATGATTAAATCACTCAAACATCAAAGGAAGCATGTATTAACTGTCTCAGTAAATTTAAAGGAGTGGACAAGACAAGACATCCAAAATTCAGATGGGAAAGAGGCAGAAAATCATTGGAGAAATGATGCTGTTGGATTACTAGGATGTCATTGAATAAAGATGTAATATTACAGATTACAATTAATAATGAAAATCATTGTTTTAAGTGGGAGATGACAAACACAGATTTTTCTTGTTTTGAAACAGTGCTTCTAGGTTTTATTGCATAATTCAAGGTAAGGTAGTGGGACGTACTGAAAACAGGAGAAGAATTAGATGAAAATTACAAAGTTCTATATAAATGATATAAATACAGTTTATATATAAATTGTAATAAATGATCTGAAAAAAATGCATTTCATTTGATGAATGTTGTAGCACAAACACCATAAATCACAAAATTCTAACTTTAGAGAGCTATAAGTGTTAGCAACACCCCTGTAATTGAGTTATACTTTGAAGTAACTTTTTATATATCCAGGATAAATGTTAGAAATAATTCAAGCTGAAGCTCTTTGATAAAAAGGGAAGAGGGTTTTACTATAGCCTTATACATGAGTTGAGTGAGAATATTAATGTGTATATCATTCTGAAGATGGATTAACTGTCCTTAAAATTTAACTTTCAGTAACCTTTTTATGCAAATGCTGAAACAAAGCCATAGCTGTACAAAATAGTTCTGCACTGCAGCACATAAAGATTTCCATGTCTGTGAAAAAATACATACAGATGTATTTGTTGAGGTTGTGATAATTTTGCAGACATCCTGCAGAAACTTCTTTTTAATATTTTGAAAGAACTTTTCTTCATATTCATAAATATAAAAAAACTTATTCTGGACCAAATTCACTCATGGCACAAGTGAGAAGTGAGCTTTTCATTATTCTTCTCTGTGACATGTATCTGAATTTAGTCCAGGGATATTGAGACATGTCCCTAATTTACATGTAATTTCCTTATTCCTGACCTCCATCTCAGTTTTTATTTCCTCATTCAGAACAATTCATATTCCCATCACTTTCAGTAGAGTCAGAATGGCAAGATGGCTGTTGTTTTTTTCACTCATTTGAAGACACTGGCAACTTACTTTAAAAAAACTGAAACAAAACAACCAAACAAAGAAAAACAAAAAGGAAAACCTCATTCTGGAGACGTAATGGGCAGGATGCAGTGTGAGAGAAATGCAGTAATGCAGGTGTGTAGACAGACTGAGGAGACGAAGGAGGTGGTCTGGAAAGGGAGCATGAAAAGGCCCATGAAATAATACAGATAAGACCAGAGGAAACAGGAGAGTTTGGCTAAAATACCCACCTGCCTGGTGTGGGGCATTTTGGCATGATAGCTGGAGTTGTCCCCATATGGGAAGTAGGGGTCTGTTGTTTTTGTTTCTCTTTTGTAGTGACTATTGAACTGTTTACTTACACACAGAAGCTGGGAGCTTCCTGGAAAATTGATTGGAGTGGTATGCAATGTCTAAAAATGCATATATATTTATTAGAGCAGCATGATTTCTGGAGGCTTGACCTGTGGTTTATAAATGCTTTGGATGGGCTGTACTGAGGCTTTCACTTGGAGTAGGTGGACAGAGGCTTTTTGATAACCATTGTCTTTGTCAGCTTCTCTGTGGGAGATTATATTTGGTTTAACTGCCCCTTTATTCTGGGTGATTCTAGGTGCCCACATATACTGCCTTATATTTGGCTTCTGATCCCCTCCTCTTCCATTTAGTTATACTCATGGACTTCCTTAATTATTTGGTTTATTGTCCAAGATCTGTAACTCATTCCACCTAAATTTTGCTCAACCTACAACTTCTTTTTGTGAAGCTGAGCCAGAGACAAGATAGCACAGCACCATTTTGTAGCTTTGGATGTTGGGGCTCATCTGAGCTAAGCAAAAGCAGGTGGAGAAATGTGTGAGCCTATGCCCAGCTGGCAGCTGAAACCAACTGGGGCCCAGAGACGCTCGGCTGGTGGAAGGTATTCCTTGCCTCAGCAGTTACAGTCCAGCTAACCAGGGAGTTCAGCAGCTGGTTCACTCAGATTCAATTTGCAGTTCTTTGAAAACCTCAAAATTAATATTATGTGCCTGTAGGAACAGCCAGATCTGCAGACTCCTCTGCAGATGTCTTGGCAGTGCTCTTTTCAATATGCCGTTGCAGGAAAAATTGACTGTGGCTTGTGCTGTGGTACTTCTCCTTCTGCTTTACTCATTGAGGACAGGCTTAGGAAAATGTGGGGGGTTTGTATTAACATTGTAACAAAACCTGTGGTGTGCAGTTTTTAAGGTCCTTGCTAATTTCTTCTCCTCTTTCTCCTGTCCTAGGACCAAACCAAACCACCAAAACGAAAGAGAAAATTTTAAAGATGTAAGAGTAAGAAGGCAGAATAGGTGGAAAGGCTTAATAAAAAGAAAAGAAATTAGAGGAATAAAGAAAGCAAAAGCAAAAAGTGTAGTTCCTCACATTAGGTATAGAAAACCACACAAATGGACTTCAGCAGTTTGCTGCAAAGGAATTGACTATTTCTTTTATACCCTGCCCCTTCTATTAGACTGTGTATTTTCATTTTTAGTGTAAAGTGGTTGACTTTGGGATTATTCTGAATGTAAGTAGCACTCATTGTAGTGTATCTGTATCCCTTCTCTTCAAGGTAACTGAACCATTACAGGTTTTATGGTTTATGAAAATATCTGTGGTCATGTGACTAAACTGAAGCTACGCTATTTACAGGTAAGGGAATCTTGACTGAAAGGAGCACTTGATATTTAAGAGGCTCTATCTGCCTCATGTGAATTGATGAACACATTGCAGCCTAAAAATATTGTATGTGTTTGTTACCATATCCCCCTGGCATGTTGCAACCAGCTGTTGAAGTCAGCCAAAGTATTGTATTCTACCCTCACAAATGTAGCATGTTTACATTCAAGATGAATTCTCAACATGACATGCTTTACTGAAAATCTTTAGATTTGAACTGTTTGAAAGTCCACCAGGAGTTAATTGTCATGTTTTCTTGATCTGCCAGTACTGATTAACATTTCAGGGGTATTTTACTATGGGCTGTTCCAGCACAGAAAAATCAACAGAGAATAGATATGAAATTATTGTATACCTTATATACTTCAAAATCAGATTAAAGCCTCAGCTGTGTTTGTCACATCAAAAGCAATTCTAGTATTTATTTTTTTCCACCCGTGCTTCCTTTATTGTGCTCTCTACAGTTGAAGGAGCATAGAATGTTTATGATGCCTTCAACACTGTGAGTTTTCTACCTACGTCACCAGACCGTATTTGTGTTTTAGTATTTTGTTGTAGGTCTCTCTTACACTGCAAAATGTTTTAGAATGGGAGAATCCTCTCCCTTGCCATGCTGGCCACACTGCTTTTGGTGCAGCCCGGGATGGGTTTGGCTTTCCAGGCTGCAAGCACCCATTGCCAGGTCATGTCCACATACTGGTGCCTGGGGTTGTTCCTTCTCAGGTGTAGGACTTTGCACTTTCCCTGTTGAACTTCCTGAAGTTCCTGTAGGCCTTTTCTCCCACCTGTCGAAGCCCCTCTGGAGGGTGGCACAACCACCTGGTGTCAAACACTTCATGTTTCTTTACATGATTTTTCCTTCCTGAGGAACAATAAAGGCTGTTTATAGACAATGTAAAGGTTTGTATTAGCATCCAGACTAGAACATCTTCAGTGTACTTAGGATGTATACATTAAATGTATTTCAGAAGTGTAAATTCTCTTCCACTGAGCCTCAGGAAAAATTTGCTTTCTTAATACATACTTGTAACTCATAGTTATGAAAGTTATATACATCAGAAAGACAGCAACTATATATGTTTCTTGTTAAAAGTAGAAAAAAAACCCACCACATTTTTTTCCAGATGTCTGGTCAAGTAGGAACTTGTCTTGGAAGAATTTCAGTGGTGTAGTAGGGTAGTATGAAATGGAAAAAATTAAATAACAGCAAAGAGAAAAAAACTTAAGTTTACCTGCTTCTGTAATTTCCTATCTTAGTAGAGTTCTTGCAGCAAAATGTGCCTTGTGTCAAAAGAAAGGAATCACAATAAAAAGTGCTTTTGTTCCATGTTTTACTTGCTGTTTCTGAGCAATTAAAACAAAGAATTAAATCTTTTCTGTCCTTTGGGCAAGAGGTTTTGAATGTGAATGAGTCAAGATGCTTATTTTCACTCATAAATTTGGGATTAGAATGCAATATGTTATTAGAGATTGGTTTCACGCAGAACTAGACAGAAAAGTCACTTTGTTCAGATATAAGGTTTAGGTAGGAAAGAATGTCTGTGATCCACCAAATAAGAATGAGTTTTTGTCTTTGCTGTAAACCAGAAAGATATTTTCATCAGAGAAAGCTGGCAAGGAAAAACAAAGCTTTCAGGGCAGCTTCCCCATGCCCATGCTCCTGCTCCACCCTCCTACTCCTGTCCTCAGCCCTGAATTTGGCTTCTGCATTCATCCCCTCCTTTTATCCCAACAGCTCTGTAGCAAGTCAAGGGCATGGAAGTGTCTCTGTCAGATGTACATGTCTGTTTGGGAGCCTCCAGCCCAAAGGGAGTCCAGCCCAGCTGCCCATTCCAGCAATGGCTTTAGAGGAGAGAGCCTGTGGAATTAGAAAAGGGATCTGTGCAAAATAAACAGCGTGTGTAAGGAAACGTGCTTATCACATTATACCCTCTAATGCTTGTAATTTTTTTTAAATCCTTTTGCTTTCCTCCTTCCCACTGCATGAAGATGAAACTGTGTGATAACTTTGAGTGCCCCAAATAACTGCCAGTGTCTTGCATTTTCTGCCTCTGGTTCAGTGAAGATGGATATGATGTATTTGTCAGACAAATGATATATCCAGGCTGTAACTTTAACCAAGAGAAACCTTGTTGGTTTTGTATGTTTCCTGTAAAGCTTGTAGGGTTCTACAGAAATTAGTTTAGCATGTAGAGATCACTGAGTAATTTATAGGAAAAGAATATTCTCTCTCTATTTAACACTTTCTTCAAACCAGATAAAATATCTGTCCAGGTGCTTCTCTTTCTTCACTATCTTCACAGAAAGTTAGACAGCAAAACCTTTTATGTAAAGACTCCAGGCCTGATGTAGGTTTTTGGAGGCTAACCTTAGGCTGGGGGTAAATAATGCAGTGTTGAGAGAAAATAAACTCTATAGAAAGAAATTACCTTTATACATGTAAGTAACAGGGCACTATGAATGTCTTATCCAGCAAGGCTCTGCTCACAAATGATACAAAGAGGCACATCTATTCAGTGTTTTCAGACTGATGTGGGCTTCCCTGTCCATAGAATGTATGAGCTGGTTCAGGTTTGGAGCAGGGGAGCTGTGGTCAGTCTCAGGTAATCTCTTTTTCACTGGGGTATGCGTGGTTTTATCCATAAGACATCCTCTCCATAGCTGGCTTAGCTTTGATTTGCTTGCAGTGGGGACAGAATTCACTGATAACTGTCTGTATAAAAGCACCCAGAGCATCTGAGGAGTAGTACAAAGTGTACAGAGGGACCATTTCCTAACTGAGGCAGTGGGTAGTGATGGGTTCCATCTGTAGTTTCAGACTCATTAATGAACAGAAGAAAAAACATCAGTTGTTTCAGGAATGTTTAGCTTTTTTTGGCTGTTCTAATTTGTTTCTGATAGGCTGATATGAACTAGATACTGAGGACTGTGGATTGGAAGGGATCCAATTTTTCTGTTGCACACTGTAGCTTGGACAGGATATTCCTTCCTCTCCAAGTAGTCTATGAAGGAAAATAAGAGTATAGACAGAGGAAAAAATGCATAAGCTTTTTTTCACTCAACATCAAGAACATTAGGGGTGATAAAAGGGATTTTTGTGGGGTAGCTTTAAAGGAAGTGCTATGAATACCATCAGAGGTATTCATGTTATGAATGAGGTGTCTCCTGAGTCATCTTTCACAAGGCGTTGCTGTATTTTTCTATTTGTTCTGTAGATCTCTTTCTATTACTAGTGGATACTGTCCCAACACACCTCTTAATCGTGAAGTCCAGTTCTTTCATACCAAGTCAACAATATGTGAGTGCCATGACTAAAACCAGAAACTAGATTGTAACACATTGCTTCACAGGACAGAGATCATGCCTTTCAATTTATTTACTTAGGAAAAGCACTTATAAAACACAAGCAAGCAGAAGACTGCAGCTAGAAATTCCTACATGTACAAATGAATTGCTAGATATGAAGATCCTTACTTTTTGATTACGGAAATTATGAAATTATTTGATTATGGAAATTATGTGCTGGTTTACCAAAATTGCACCTATTTTTTTCTTGTATCACAAAGAGAATAATTACCTGGTGGCAGCTTATTTAGAAACATTAGGGTTAATGAAAATAAACCTATCTCTGCTGCAAATCTGATGCTACAACAAATAAGAATTTGAAGTAAGGTTATGCCACCAAAATAGCAGAAGCCAGAACTGCTTTTAAGATATTCAGTATGGGAGTAGATTCTAGATTACTTCGAAGTAGAAGACCTTGACAGTTTCTCTGAACACGTAGTAAAATAAAGGATAGGCCTGAGTTCATTCTGATTTTAGCTCCTTACTACCTCTATTTAGCAATCTCTATACTCATTATAGCCTTTCTTAATTTAGATAAAGAGGGACCTCCAAGCTGCTCTGCAGCCTAGATAAAACCAAGAAGCACCTCATTGTTTATTGTCTAGGTAGAGTGCTGGAGTTACAAGCTCTGAAGTTTAAAACCTCAGCTGGGTATATAAAGAGTCTCAGGCGTACAAATATACAGGTTACATGAAATGCTGTAATTTAAATTTTTGCAATAATGATACCTTTAGAAATAAGCAAGCTGGCTAGAGAATGTACTTGATTTCATCTGTGCTACTGGTAGATGATTAGGGACACTCCTTTAGCTACAGAAGGCTCAACCACAGCAAGCAATTGAGAAAGGACCAGGATTTTAAGAACAGACTATCCTTCAAGAAGTGCTTCCAATCCATTGTCTGTACTTCCTTGGCAAAGCAAAATGTTTTGCTGTCACTGACTTCAGTCTTAACCCCAAGGTTTTTCGTGACCTCTCCTCTCTTTTAAGCACAAAAAACAAGCCAGACTTAAAATTATAGACAACTAAATGTCTTCTAGTAGAGGAGCGGTGAGTATGTAATGGTCACCTCATTAGTTGTGAGAATTGAAAAATAGTAGCTAAAAGGATAAATTGCAGGGTCTGTTGCTACTTCCAGAAGGCTGGACAGGTAAGTGTTTGCTTGCCCAAACCTCTTCTGCCAGAAAAGAAGAGAAATTCCAACTGCTGGTCATGTCTCTGTGTGGTCTATGTTTAGGGCAGTAGCTTGGGACACAAAAACCCATAGTGCCTGAAATGCAAGTTAATCCATGATGATTTTTAACTGTATTTTTACATTAATTTTTGTAAAGAGAATATGCAGGAAGAATTTTTGATAGTTTTTTAGTCCCACATGTCACACTGAATGTCTCATTCAATTTCAACAGAAGGGAGTTAGTGATAAATGAAGAGTAATCTAGGCTTTTTTTTTTTTTATGTATAGAGGATCAACAAATGATATACAGAACTAATAGAGCAAATACTGGGAACTATTTTGTTTTTCCAAAGAGAGTATGGTACTTCACTAGATCCAGGAGCACTTGGTTTTCTTATGCCAATCAGTGCAGATCTGAAGTTTGCAAATTGACGACTGATGTAAGCTAATGCTCTTTTTTTGACCGAAAATGTATTTTGGAATTAATGCTACAGGAGGTTGTTGATGCTAAGACTATAACAAGATTTATAAACTGTTTGACTGAGTTACAGGGTTAATAAGAACTTTCAGGATTGCGGTGATTATTTATATTAAAAAAAATAAAATATCAAAGTGCTATGAAACCACATCCTTCTGAGTTTTAGACAGTCTCTGATGGAAAACAGAAAGACACTTAATCTGTCTGATGTGGGGTTTATTATGTTTCCTCTGGAATGCCTAATGATTGTTGCTACTCGAAAAAAAGTATTCTGAGCAATTGGATAGATGCTGGACTGATTGATTTAATAATTCCCTTTCCCTATGTCTCTATACACACATTTATTTAAAAAGACTTCCAAAAGAGTTCAAGGCAGAAGATTTGAGTCTTTTTTCTTTTCTGGGCATTTACATATGAGTATATAATGCTCCTGTGTTGTTCCTATTCCTGTTCTCTGCCAGACCACTGTCACACTAAATCAAAAAGCAGAGCTCATCTTCAATGCAAAGATTAGGGCAGTGCAAAATCCAGATGTCTGTCTGAATTCAGTCCCTCGTTTCTTCTGTCTCCACTTCTAACAAATTCCTGAGAAATTATTGATTGTATGAATCCAGTTATTTCATAATCTCCAACTGCTATATGAAGCAGTTTCTCAGTAATGACAATAGTGATGAGAACAATTAAGTGTGGGGTGTAAAAGAATTTACTGATTGATTTTATCTCTAAGACTGAAGATTTCTAACAGAAACCTCAGGTGCAACTTGCTCCTCAGATGGTTCTGTGTGTTTTTATGTCTTTGAAAATCTTGTGAAATACAGTCTCAAAGCCCATGAAGCTGAAAGAGGCTCTACTTCTGTGGACTCACAACCTCTCTCTGCCTTTGCTTCAGCTGTGTCCATGGGGTAATTAAGAGCAACATATGCAGATCATTTTCCAATGGAACCTGGAGAAACCACATCTCCTCGGCTGCCTCCCTCTCCCACCCCTTTGATGCCCAGCAAGCACACTGGGGGTATGTGTGTGGAGACCTCTCTGTACATGGAACTCCAAATTGCATCTTGGGTCATCTTGGGTACCACACTGCATTATGAAGGGCTCTCTACTTTGCTATTCTTATTACCTGGTTGTGCCATTCAGCACCAATGCCACTGTGTCTCCCTCTTATTGTATGACTGTTTTTCAGGTTACTTCCTTTTGCCCAGATATGTATTTCTCCCAGACATGGTTTCACCAACCTCTCACCCTCTGCTTTAGATAAAAGAGTCTTTTCAGGATTTCTCCCTTCTGACTGGTGGATGACATTCCTCCTGGTTTAATAACATCTAAAAATGACATTTAAGTAGTATCCCCTCGTTGCCCTGAGTTTTGCAGTTCTTGATGTTTTTTCATTCTTCTGTAACTGTTTCTCACACATTCTCTGTAAACATAACCATGTTTTTGAAAACGGTAGTTTATTATTTACATTCCTTTCTCCTGGGTCTAGAAGTTTGATGGATATTTCCTTTAACCAGTGTGATTGAGGGGTGGTGAGTTCTCCCTCCAATCCACTGTGGTTTCTAAGAGACATTAAAATAGAGTTCGGCCCAGTTCGGGCCCAGTTTCTTTTGCTCTCTCTTCAACAGGTGTCTGTGTCCTTCTTTGTGTCAGCTTGTGACATCCCCTTAGTTTTCCTCATTGTAAATACATACTTTAAATAAAACCAGATTTACATTGACGCCTAAATCTTCCATTAGCTGTCCACCCTGACCTCTGTATTTAGCTGTTTATCATTACTCTCTGCTCATGGAGGCTTTCAGTCCATGTGACTGTTTCATGCTAGCTGGCCCACATTAATTTTGCAAGTGAGATTTTGTGAGGCAGATTGCTCTAATGGTGGTATTTGCTGCATTCTTTTCCTCCACTAATCTTGTCTTTCTAGCTGAAAGCAGTCATGAAGAAACTGTAAAAACAGTGCTGAAAGACAGAAGGTGCAGCTGAGTTCAAGATATGCAACATCAGTAATTTACAGACTGATACAGAAAAAGTACTGTTTGTAGATGAGACTTCCACTTATACTTGTGCAGAAGTGTTTTCCTTCTTCCATTTGTCTAAATACACTCTGTCTGTGTGAATTACTGCAAAAATGCCAGAGTAGCAAGTAGAGTCAAGGGAGATTTATGGTTCCCCTTGCCAGATGGAGCAAGTACATGTTTACAGAAAGGGAAAGAAAAGGGTGTAACTGAAATTTCAAAGATCACAGATGGATGTTGAACAGAAAGACTCTGGCCTTGATGCTGTATGACTTTTTTTGCAACATAGAGAGTGGAATTATTTCACTTGATTTTGAAGGTTTCAGCTATCACTGGAGAAGATAAGGATTTTATTTTTCCTTTAGATTTCCATTTTAGCTCCATCTGAATCAGGCCTGTTGACCTCAGGAAGTAGTTTAGATGCAAATGTCTGCATTTTATGTGACTGCTTCTGATCAAAAGAAACTGTTTCCTGATGTTATTAGAGAGGAGAAGCTGTGTTATCCTGTGCTATGCCAGAACAGAGAGGGTAGGCAGGCTTTCATTTTTTATACATACCATTCTACAGGTCACTTTCTGTATTAAGAACAGCTGTTGGCAGTATTACAAAGGTCACTTCAAAGTGCTCCTTTAATGCTTCTTCCTGTGCTAGGGAATGGTTCGTGGCCTGTCTGTCACCTCCTTCTTCACATGAAAGTGTGAGATGGGGCTGGAAACCTGTTTCCCTGCACACTTTCACAAGTCTTGGACATGGAGCTTGAGCTGCTGTTGCCACCACTATGAACATACTTTAAAATATTTCTCATGACAATGGATAAATCAAGAGGTGAAGCTTGGGAACTCAGGTTCTTCATGGATTTGTTGGATGCCACTAAAAATTAGTTTAAAGAAAGCCTAATCACACAGGTGAAGAGCTCTGCCTCCTCTAGCTCCTTCCCTTCTGCAGGAAGTTTTGCCAGGTTGTGTAGCCTTACCATACAAGCATAGACAGCTTGATTTTTCCTTTTATGCCAAACTTCTGATGTTGTTTTGTTCATCCAAAACAAAATCTTAACTGCTTCCTGACTCTTGTGCCAATATTTTGGGGGCCACAGAGACTGAAGCTTATAAAGAATTCAGCAAATCAAGATAAGAGTCAGCTATTTGTTACCAACAAATGAAGAACGAAGCCAGATTTTCAGTACAAGTGCCATGGGAGTCTTTCTTTGCCAGAAGATAATTGTTGCTTTGACTAAAGTGCTCATGGCCTTTTGCATTTTTCATGGCTGATAAGGCCACTACAATTTAGGCTGTTGTCTCAGTGGAAGGACTGAATTAATGCTTATTAACTAAGCAGCCCCTGTTAATAACTACCTAAAACTGAACATCCCATTGCCTCTGACTTAAGCACATTTCAGGCACTCTTGCTGCATGATGTAAGGCAGCCTTATGTAGCTCCTTAATTATTAATCTGTTTTGCAGAGATATATTGTTCTGTAGTTCTATTATCTTTATTAACATTAACGTTTACAGTGGAAAGAGAAGGTGAATACATATTGCAATAGCATTTCTGTATCTACTGCTAATATTGTAATTTCTTCATTGGTTATGTTATTCGTGATGGTTAAGCACAAACTTCCCATTGTTCTGCAGCTGTGATGTTTTGTCCTTATCTGTGGGAAAGGAACTATGGGAAAGGTTGGATCGTGGAACAGCACAGTCCTCTTGATTTTTGTGATCAAGCTGGCAGAACATTTCCAGTTGATAGTGGTTGGATGATGTTGGCACCTTTCCTGCTTTTCTTTACTCACCCCAAAACCCCTCAAAAAAACACCATTGCTGACAGAGCCATTGAAAATCTAAACCTATAAATACCAAAGAAAGAACCAGTTCTGTGATAGAAATCCTCTAGGGGTAAAAGTAGTGAAGAAATAACAGTGGGCAAGGCTGCAAAAAATAGCATTAACTTGGCAGCATTACATTCACCTTTTATCTTTTCTTTTATAGTTCTCTTTTTTTTTCCCCCAAGGTAGTGATAAGGTGCATTATGCCTCCGTCTTTCATCAGGGGACAGTGTCTGTGTGCAGTTACAGTGTGTTGAACTCTTAGGGGCTGTCTCCTGTACCATCTACTTGATAATTTGTTTTGACTTTGAGGAAAAGCACTTTGGCTGCCTACCTCTCAGATGGTCATGGTCCATGCAACCTCATCTATAACCCTTTATGATAAAATAGGGAATAAGACCATGATTTTTCACCATGCTTTTTTATGCATGACCTTTCCCTGTCTTGCTCCAGAATCCCCTGGTTGCTGATGAGTGGGGTACAGATAAGGGCAAGAGTCTGCACTATCAGATCTAAATTCAGGAGGTGTCAAACAAAACCTTTAGTGGTAGGCTGTTGTGGTTACACACATAACCACACTCCCTGTAAGAATTCTATTTTCTATACTGGGGCAGAGCACAGAGGAATTTGTAGATATATTTTTAAAAAACGTCCTCAGAAATGTGTCTACTTATGCTGTTCAGATTTCATGTTCCTGCTCCCTTTCCAAGGCCAGATGCTTGTTCTCAATGGGTGTCTTTGAACCAATGCAAGAAAAACAGCAGCCGCCCAGCCTGCAATTAGAGCATGAATTGTGGGATGGCCCTGACCACCCTGGACAAATGGTCACTGAGGGATGGGTATTTGTACCCAGGCTCAGTAGTTTGTTTGTTCAGCAATCTTGCTAGTAGTATTAAGAAAGGAATAAATGAGAGCAAACAAACTTTTGGGTAGGATATGCATTTTTATGAGGTCAACTCATCCTTGGGGAAAGAAGGAAGGCTCTGATCAAAGCACAGCCTTATTGTAGAAATCTGACTGCAGGGGCGGTTTCATTTGTTCAGGACTCAGTCTCTAGCAGGCAGCGGCCTTGAAGGATTTAGATCTGCCCACCAGAAAGACAACAGGCAGGAAGGGGTTACCACTGCTGTGAAGTTTAATAGTTCTGAAGTAAACTGGTTCATTTTCAAAACAGGAAATATACTACAGTGTTGACATTTACTGCCCTCTGGCAAAAACATAGTAGGTCCATGTGGTAAGGTTGGGATTTTTTTCCTGTTTTTTCCCCCCTCCTTAGCAAAAAAGGGAGGAAACCTGCTTTTCTTTTAACATTTGTTTGTCTTTCAACATTTGTTTGTCTTTCACAGGTCTTCATTCAGTAATGGGAAAAAATGGTTGAAAAATTCACAAAGTAGGGGAAAATGAGGGACACTACACCAATTATTAGGTCTGTTAATAAATAAGGCAGTGTTTACCCAACCAGATAACTGGCAGAAAGGCTGGATAGAGAAACTGATCTCTGATTTGCTGTCCACAGTGCTCTCTTCAGAACCACCCTCTTACTTCACTGTCATTGCCTCTTGCTGTTTTGTAGAATATCCTCACTTAGGCTTTTTTAATGGAATACTCACATACACAACAACAGTACAAATCAGTATTTTACATTATTGTCAATGAAATCAATTGAGAGAATATTGTTAGTGTTTTTTTTCCATGTTATGATTTCTAATGATACAAATCACTTTATCTGAAAAATTTTGGAGTGAAGTTCTAGCCCTTCTCATGTCAGTAAATATTTTGCCATCAAGAGATGAAGAGAATGTACTGTGTATACTGCCTGCTTCAGGCAGGTGACATTCAGATGAAATTTGGCTGTATTGCGTATAACGTGTTCAAAGCTAGGTCATGTTTCCTCATTATCAAAATTCAGTTTCTGGTGTTACTCTTGCCTGTGCACACAGGAGCACTTGCTAATTCTTTGCAGTGAAGACATCAGTACCCTGTAGCTGGCAGGACCACTGTTTGCTAAAAACGGAGTGAGATAATCAAGTAGTGAGAAAACCATCTAATTGCTCACCAGAACAGGCCTGGCAGGGCACAAACAGAAGAAAAGCATATAAATCACTAGAAAAACTAGCTAAATGAAAGCTTTTGTAGCAGATCTTGTAGTAGATAAGTCATAGCTAGTTAGGGCATTCAGAAGCCTTTTCTGAGCTTGTTGTTAGTGCCTACCTAGCCTGATTGCCAGCACCAATTGTTAATTACTGTCAGTAATTTTCCTCATTAACTCGTGGATTAGTTTAAGAACTTACAATAGCTGTATCCAGAACTACTAATTTACCCATGTTCACATTACTACAGATTCCTTCAAGCCTTCTTCATAAACCATCTGTTTTCAGGCACTTTTAGAATGATTCCTTATTGGGAAATTTCTTTCTTGTGTTTTTCTGTGTTTCAGAAAGCACATAAGAATCTCTGGCATTTTTTGGGGATATGGATTTCACTACCTTTAGTTTAGTTATTTTTTCATTTTAATGCGTTGGCTTATTTTGAATTGTGTCTCTCCCCTAGGAGAGAAACAACATTCAACAAACATATCACAAATATAATCTACTGTAGTAAAATAATGCAGGAAAAAGGAAGACATTAATAAAAAAAATCTCCTCTTTTCCAAGAAGACCGCTTTGACCCAGTCAAACAGGGCCTCTCCAAACTTTTAGCATGTCTGTGCATCTGTTTGGAACAAATTCAGGACAGTGAGCTCAGGAAAAATAAAATTTGTGGTGTATGGGTATGTTTTTTTGAAGACAGATCTCCTTAATCCTGCTACCCTTTAGTTATGTTGCACTAATGTCATTAACAGGTTGTTTTTCTGTAATTAATTAACAACTTCACAAATTGTTCCCTTTTTAGTTCATAGGTGTTCATAAATTTGTCTATATACATATAAAGAATCAGAAAAAAGTATATTCAAAGATAGGTTAATCTACCTTTAATGTTGAAGATTTTAACATAAATAAGGCTCAGGTTAATTGAGGGTTCACAGACTTGCTACACAGTTTTGTAAGTAGCTGGAGTAGTTGTATGTGTATACAGCACATGATTTTATGAACTATAATTCTATAGGAAACCGTATATAAATCATAGTAAACTACAGATAAACTATAGCATGGTATATATAAACTGTAGCATAGTATAATCTATGTGAAAAACTCTATATAAACTATAATAAACTACAGTGTTTGGAGATTATTTGGAAGACGTGTGTGTGTGTGTGTACACTATAAAACTAAGTAGTTGTGCTTTCGACACATGGAATTTTTGTCTTAGTTCTTTTAATACTGTTCAAGTAACTTAATCTCAACAGTCACATACTTTTTGGACATTTTAGCAGGGAAACCATTAGTTGATTTGGCATGGAGACTAACCTTTCACCCCTTGGGGTGGTCCCTTCAGGACATAAGAGAAGGCATGTAAGTGGATTAGTGTGTGGGGCTTATGCTGCTGACAGTGATTTCTATGAGCATCACGTTCTTACTGTTCCAGCAGCAATACAGACCTGCTTAATTTAAACTATCCTTCTATTGCAGCTCTATTTTTGTTCTGTTCTGTTGTCTATTTAAACTAAGCGTTTCTGCTGCATTCATAGCCTTGGTGAACAGTAACATCTCGTGAATATAGCTAATGAAGAGCAGTACCCTAATGGTGTTTTAAGCACTAATGGCCAACGAATGGACTATTTCCTGGCAGTTAATGGCCATCTGGAGGAGATCTTAATCCGTCTGGTCATTAACTGCCAGGAAATTATTGACTTGGAAGTTGCTATTGCTCTTAAAAATGAAATTATTTTTTTCCTTCTCACTCTCCATACCATCCTGCTTGCAGTCCATAAATGCTGTCTTCAGTGGCACTTTTTTCTTGATTGCAGATTTTTAAGCTGTCCAAAGTGTTTTCTACACTTCATAGCATCTCACAAATCAGATCCCTGTCTGAAACAGTCTATTGTGTCAGGCTACTATTTTGCATTTTTATCAACATAGGAAGAATCTTGAACTGGTGTGAAATAATGTTTAGCTGAAGGGAGTTCTATGTGCACAAAAATTATTTGATCTTCCAGATGCAACTGACACATACCTGATAGATATCAAGACAGATCTTGGCAGAAAGGATATTTGTTGCAAGAGAAGAAACCAGAATGCAACAGGAGAATGATAGCCAAAAATAGTCACAAAGATCTATCTTAAGAAAAGTAAAAATTAACATGGCTAAAACTTAGATTTGCCTTGGCCATAACTTGAGTTTGTGCTGAATCCACTGTCTATCGTCTCCAGATTGCCTTACTGACTCTCTCACTCCCTAATTTGTCTGTGCTGAATTTGTCTTAAAGATCATCCTTAAGTTCTCCAGGACTTGAAGTCTTTCGGATTGTATTTGTATGGGCCATAGCAGAGTGGCATGTGGTCAATGCCTGAGGGACCTACATGGTAAACTACTGCAAAGCTGCTTGAATAAAGTTGGGCCTGAGACTTAAAGGATTTAGGGAGAGAGCAGAGAGGAATTAAAAAGAGAGGATGATTGTAGAATGGCATCTTTGGGTCATGATTCATTGACGCTTAAGGAAGGAGAAGAGGAGAAGGGGAAAGACTGAACGGATGAGATGTACAACAGAAAAACAAAGGCAGGTGAAGCAAGGTGTCAGCGAAAACAAAAGTTAGTGCTACAATATATGAATCAAAACAAAACAGTTATCAACATAGAGTTTACTAACAAACAGCAATTATTCTAGAAGATGCATTGACTAGATCAGAGTGAGTCCCATAGAAGCAGCTCTTTGCAGAGTGGTTATGTCCAATACACTGCATTTTAAGTAGGAAAAACTGGAGAAAATATTGGCTGATCCCCATGCAAAGCACAGCTTATAGTGTTCCTGGAATTATGAACAACGGATTCTTCCAACTCAAACCATGATATGGATCTATGATTGTAATACAGATTCTGTATGCAAAAGATTTTGTTTCTTTGTTCTGTAAAGAAACTATTACTAAAATAAAAAAAAATTTAAAATCCAGGCAGGAAGACTAGTTCATTTTTTATAGTGTCTTAAAGACATGGTGTTTCATACCTTTGTTGCAAATTATACTTGGGTCAGGAAATTAAACACAATACTCTGTAGAAATTTAAAAAATTGTACAAGCTTGAAGAAAAGCATTAAATAAAAATACCTTTAAAATATAACTGTAAAATAGTTATGGATACATTTGAAACCACATGTTGAAAAAGTTATGACTGCTCTGGTATGCAGACCCCTCTCTGTTTCAGCCTCTCCTTTATTTCATGTTTTATATTTTGGTTCACTTTGGCAATAAAATAGACATATTAAAGAAGGTTCATAAATCATTTCTAATTTGCAAGAGGGGAATTTGGTGTGGACATACATACTCTTTCCTCTCATACTTGTGCTAGAAACTATGGTGCCTCCCTATTGGAGCAGCTGTGATTTCAATAGTCTGCATAGCTTATGTGTGGCAATACCTTTTTATTATAATTAAGAACACATTTACAAATAAAACCCAAGAAAGGAAGGAAAGAATGTTAGGGGTGATAAACTTAGAGACTTCTGAATGGAAATTCTTTGAAGAGAGCACAATATAGGAAATTCTTCATTTCAAAAAGGGAATTTATAATTTTATTTTAGTTCAGATTTGCATGTTTTCTGTACTAAGACTGTGCATTTGGTTACAATGTGAGACTACTTGCTAAAGGTCAGTTCATCAACTGGGTCAGTCCTTAATTAGGGAACTACCTAGTGGTGGTGACAGAGATGGTATTGGTAAAATTGCAGGAAGAAAAAGAACATCACAGAACTTCAATTTTTATCATTTTTTAACATTTTCTTAAGAGGTAGGGAGCTCACCATCTGCCTGGATCCAGGGTACTCTGTGGCCTCTTGTGTTCCTCAGCAGACTCTCCAGTTTTGAGTGGTGACCCAAGACCAAGACAGACTGGGGAACTTGTCAGCAATGGGAAGTCCATCTATCATCCCCGTCCCCAAAAATGAATGTTCTGGGAAGTCTATGAAACGCAAGAGAAGGATACAAACCTAGTTCTACCAAAGGGAATCTGTAAGACTACAGCCTAGTCCTCTGGTATTTTCTGTCTCTTAAGTAATGTAAGTCTGTCTTTCCTTGGTCTGCACACAAAATTAAATCTTAGGGTGTGTAATAAAATGTGGGAATTATAGGCCAGTCAATCTCCCCTTGGTGCCTGGCAAGATCATAGAGCAGATTCTCCTGGAAGTTGTGCTAAGGCATGTGGAAAACTGGGAGATTGGTGACAGCCAACACGGCTTCACTAACGACAGACTGTGCCTGACAAATTTGGTGGCCTTCTTTGACGAGGTTACAGAGGTGGTTACAGGGAAGAATGATGGACGTGATCTACCTGGAGCATTTGGGACTGTCCCATGTGACATCCTTGTCTCAAAACTGGAGACGTGGATTTGATGGGTGGACCACTCAGTGGATAAGGAATTGGCTGGATGGCCACACTCCAACAAGAGTTGTAGTCTATGGCTTGATGTCCAAGTGGGAAGCAGTGATGATTGGTGTTCCTCATGGGTCAGTACTGGGACCAGTGCTATTCGACATCTTGGATGGAGACATGGACAGTGGGATTGACAGTTGTATGAACTGCACAGGTTACCCAGACATGTGCTGGAATCTCCATTCTTGGAGATACTCAAAGCCTGGCTGGATGTGGTCTTGAGCACTTCTGTAGCTGCACCTGCTTAGGCAGTCTTCAGAAGTCTCTTCCAGCCTCAAAGACTCTGCAATCTATTCTGTGCTGTAAAACAGATGTTCAATCTCATTTATCTTCATTTTTTTCCTTTTTCTTTGATGTTTTCGTTTGTAAAACTTCCATTTAAACATACATAGAGTACACTCAGATGTAAAATACCCAGTAAAATTAGGATGGTATTTATCTATCCAAATTTTAGAAGTCCGTAGCAAAGAATGTACTGCAGAGTTGGTTGCCATAGATGCTCCTTACAGTATGTTGAGAGATGTTTAGGATTATGTTTACTGGTGTATTTTTGTTGTTTAAGAGAAGATGAATAACCCTTTGAAATCCCTGTTTATCTCCATCAGCCAGAAAAGCAGCCAAAAGTGACTATTTCAGATAATTCAAGTTATTGGAATGTTTCATGTTGTTTTGTTGAGGCTTTTTTTCCCAGTGTTTTTTCCAAAGTTTCAACTTTAATTTTTCCTCACCATTAGTATCCAAACTTCATGTACTGAATAAGCCAGGTGACTGTAATACACCATTTTGTTATTTCAATGATGTAGTAATATCTCATCTTTTGAGGTTTTGACACCCAGAATCTTTCTGAAATCTCTGTGTTTTGTGGGCACTTTTTTTTCATGGAAAAAGTAAAAAAGCATTAGCAGTTGTTTACATATATTGAAATATAACAAACCCTACCTAAGAGCACTGGAATGCATTGCATACGTTTATTTTATGATTACAGTACTATTAAATCTAAGTTTCACAGACCATTGCCACTGTGAATTTTAAACTCAATTTACTTCATTTTTATCCAATGTGTATAGATAAAGAATGCTACAGGCAAGGTCTGCAAGAAACTATCTACAATAAGTACTATATTATTTTGCTTTTGTGATTTCCTTAAAATTATTGTTTTAGTATTATGATGAAACAGTTGATGAAAAAAACAATTCAAAGCAACTGTGATATGATCAAGCACATAACTTAGCTCAGGAATTTGTCACTGTCTGATTAGAGCGAGCAAGGTGTCCTGTCCAGGGAGAACACAGATGATGGAAGATGATTTCTTGCACATGTCCTGTAGCTGCTGTGAGCCTGACACCCATGGATCTCCAGTTGGTTTGCTTATGGACAGCTGACTTTCCAGTCAAACAGATGTATAAATAGCTGAAGTCAGGCACCAGAGACTGGGAAATGTCACGTTTTTGAGCATGAAATATGTATTTGAAAAATCTCTGTGAGCACAGAGGAAGACTCCTGCCTTACCATTGTTCACATATTTCTGGTCAGCTCAATATCTGCTTTTCATTGTGGCTGTGCATGGACAGAACACTGTCTTGTGAAGCCTCCTGCAGTCTGTGAGGAGTCCTATGAGGAACACTTATGGCGGGATAGCATGGGGATGAAACAACAATGCCTTGGGGGCTCCCTGAAAATCTGCATGAGCTTTGAATAGCTTTTAGCTTTTTCCTATACCTGTTAAGAAAAAAATAATTCTCTATTAAGATAGTTCAGCTTGTCTCAGAGATTTGCTCCTGCTTTTGCTTTGTGTGTTAGATTCAACAGGCCTTCAGAAAAGGACATGGGCTCAGCAGCAACGTTTCCAGGAGTAATCCCTAAATCGTTAGCTTTGAAAAGAAGAAGCTCTACAAGAATTACAAGGTGATCAAATGCAGCAGCATTCCACCGAGGAAAAGGTGATAGAAAAATGTCTGTCAGCATTTACACCTAGGCAGTCTTCTGTTGACCTCTTAACCTTGTTCGTTACAGCAGAGTGGCTGAATAATGTGACCGTCCCTCTCAGTGACTACCTGGGCTTCTTTCATTCAGCTGCAGAGAAGAAGGCAGGGGTGCCTTGGGGTTGTTATACAACACTGCAGGAAGTTCCAAAGAGTTCTCATTGCTTTTCTTTTGGGGAGGACTGATGTATATTTTGGAAAACATCAGTGTCTAACTTCAGTGTGCTTACACTGTCTTTTTATTTGGCAGAGGGACGGAAATAAAAGGCTTTTCTTATGTACATCTGGATTTGCCTCTTAACTAGAAATATTTCCAAATAAGGGTAAGCCAAGTAAACACCCACTGGAAAAAAATATTTTACTGTATTGCTATTTCTAATGGATATTTAAATTTATTTATTTATTTATGTTCTGGTCATATCACTTGCATGGATGTGATTTCACAACTGCTATTGATTTCTATAAAGATTTTGTTTTGTTATAAAACTGTGTGATATAACACTTTGAACATTTTTGCCAGTGAATATCAGTCCAAGGGTGGTGATTCCTCTAGTTTGCCAGTAATCTCTACAGACAAGCATAACATTTCCAGTGAAGTGTAATTAGAATTTAAATTTTTCTAGGTTTCCCTTAATATGCTTCATTGTCTCAATGGCAATGGCAACAAGTAATTTCTTCATACATACTGTTAATTTTTCTCGTTTTAAATTTGCTGTTGTCTTCTGAAGAGTTCATAGTTACATAAATACTTTGAGAATACAGAGAAAAATGATGTAGTGCAGGAGCTGCCAAGGAGAAAGAAGATACAACTACTGTCCAGGCCCTCATTTCTTCATAGTGGACATTATGTAATTCTATTCAGTGTACCTGAGGAAATGTGTTGAACATTAACCTCAAATTGCTCTCCTCAACCAGATTTCCCTGTTTTGTTTTTTTTTTTTTTTTCTGTTTGCTACTTTGGCTTTGCCTTTTACAATTATTTTTTGTCTGTTTCTGCATTATGTTTATACAGCTGCCATTACAGCTGCTATTACTACAGCCCTAGTGCTACAAATGTAGAAATCTTCCTTAACTACTACTCTATTTACCTGGGATATTACAGCTGACTTCCAAAGAACAAAGGAAACTTATTTTGCATAGTGGCCCTAGACATCTTACAAACTACAAACTAGCTTCTAAGCATAAAAATGACATTTTCCTTCCCTGCTTCCTTCATCCTTAGCCACATGCAAGTACCTGGGCTTCAAGCTGGACAAAGAAGTCAAGCACACACCAGTTTCTTACAGGTCAGGAGGTTACTAGTTTTGTGGGAGGAGGAAAAAGGGAGAAGAAGAATTTAATGAACTGGGTGTGATTCATAGCAAGATACAGTATTTCACCTCTATAGAGTGAAAACCATGTTAATTTTGCAATGTTCTATGTTCTCAGTGTTTGATAACATATTGCAGAAGGCAGTTACCTGTTCCCAAATTCTGCTTTCAGGACAGAGCAGCACAGTGTTTGATGGGAGCTGGGCTCCTGTGCATGGGAGTAGAATTTCTCTATTGATCTGAAACATCACTGAAGAGCAGCTCAAATTCCACTGATTGAAAACCAACAGGAGTTGGAAGATGCAATCCCAGCCTAGTAAGTGTGACTTTCAGGTGTTGTACTGGAGTATGGGAGGATGCTTGTTATAATGTAGAGGACACTTGTTTGAAAATAATTTATTTCCTTGGAAGGATAACCATGGATTAACACCAGGGTTGATTTTGTAAGGTCTTCATTGCTTTCTGGACAATGAAAGGCCAAAGCTTACCAGTAAGACTGAACTTTGTTTCAGCTGGTGATGGACTGGATGAGAGAAGAAACTTTGTCTTCTTCATAGAAAAGCGTGCACTTGAAGGTTCAAAACACTCTCAAGTGAGAATCTGGGTTTGTGATGCCTTTGGTGAATGAAAATTCATGCTCATTAATCAGTTTAACAGTTCCGCTTGGTGTGAATTGATTAAAAAAAAAAAGAACAAAAGTCAAGTTGTCAGCTATATAAATTCGTAAGAAGGCACTCCAAATGCCTTCATACAAATCCATGATATTAATGTGAGAACAGATGAAGGAGTAGGCTTTTGGGAGAAATAATTGAACACAGACAGCTCAAACAGAAGTATTTTTCCTGTGGTATTTCAAGTGTTGTTTCACTGTTCCTTCATTATCTGGCTTCTGTAGATTTGTTGGTTGTCAGACTGCGACTGGAAGATTAACTACAGATGCTAATGGTAATCAGATGTTTTTATGTATAAATTTACTACAGACTTTGAAAGGGAAACAGAGTAGGATTGCAATGTGTGTTTACTTCAGTCTGGAGTACTAAGAATATATGCAAACAATTTGTGGCAGACGATATCTTCTTTACATTTATTTTAAGTAGTAAGGGAAGACCTTATCTGAATATTTCTTTGGTGTCAGTCAGTTCACAGAAGGAGAAATTGCTCACAAATAATCATTCAAGTGATAACGCAAACTTACTGCAGATGGGAGGGATGGAGGCTCCGTTGAGCCCTCTACTGAGGAAGGCAGTGTGGACTCCACTCTTAACTGTCCCCATGAGACAGGGGGTTGGGGGTTCCCTAAACCAGAGTGAAAACGCCACTCAGGATCTGCACTTCATCAACATCAGAGAATTCACATGGGATTCAATAGAAAGAATAAACGAAGGGTGACACACATCCATTAGAGATGAGTTTTCAGGGAACTCGTTTTTATAATTGCCTGGGTGATTCCTTTAAACTAGCACACCTAAGAGTTAAAGAGCTGGTCAGTGATTTTGGTCTCATAGAAAACAGATGTTCTAGCACAGTGCGAGAACAACGGAAGGCAGGCTGGGGGTTTGAAAGCTGTATGTTCTGCGTGGCTTGGAGAGAACCCAAGGCCACGTCCTGCAGCCTGCACCCATCTGATAAGGCTTCCTCCTGGGAGCAGTTCCCCACACAGCATGTGCTAGTCTGGCAGTCAGTGGTTGCCCTCAGGATTTGCAGAATCTCAGCATTGCATAATTCTTTCACATTTGTAACACATTTCTTCCCGCTAGCTGTACAAAAGGGAGTTCCTTACTATCTATGGCAGTAGATTTGGTTTGCATCAGAAATCAATCTCATTTGCAGTACAAAGTACAGTTGTTAGCTGCTTTCAAATAAAAAGGGCAGATGAAGAATAAAATGTCAACCATTGCAAGCATATAACATCTCCAAAGAACTCTGTCTTTATGAGCATAGGTTACAAATTACTTACATATTAGGAGAGCAATAAAGATGGGAAACTGGGCCTAGTGAATCATCCCGAATTACACATTAAATCCATCATACAGGTGTGTGTGAATAGGTCTGTAGTTGAGTGGTCAGGATTGTATTCAATTGCTGTAATCAGCATGCTAGATCTTGGCACTGGATTGTTAGAAAAACAACTGGAGATGGTCATGACGTGTGAAGTAACAGGAACCTAGTGAGCAAATATTTTGAATTAGCAAAAGGTTAGGGTAACAAGGTGATCCATGAATGACTTCAAAGTAATGAATGAATTAGGAGTTAGTGGCTCTGATTTAGAGTATCACTTTAATCACAAGTAGACTTATCTCTTCTTACATGATGACAGCTCTGTGCACGTTTGTTTTGGTCCTCTATGAATGCATGAATGCAGTAAGTGGAGGTAGCTGAGTAATATTCTAGTTGCCACAAAACAAGTCACTTCTGACCTGTTGTTTTTGAGGTAAATGTCATGGGGATTTTGAATTTAATAACATGTAGATACACCTCATCTTTTTTAAAAGAGGCACAGTGTTGCTTCTGTCTCTGCATGGTGCCATATCCACAAAGGACAATTGCTTTAAAAATGCTGAGTAAGAATTGGTGTGGTGTCTTACCTTAATGAAACCCAACACAGGGCAAGGTTTGATTTGGCTGATAATTTCTTATGACACTTTCTTGTACATTCTAGCTACAACTATTATTATTTTAGCTGCAATGTCTTAAAAAGAAGTGTCATCTAAATGTTCTTTCTATTGCAGCTTCGCAGAAAGTTGATTGTTTTTTGCTCTTGGTCTAATTTTTCACCAATGTTTTATCACTACTTTTGGCATGTTTCTTAGTTTGATGGTGGATAGACATATTGAAGGGAAGCACTTTGCCACAATCACTCTTTGGTGAACAATATAATGTGAAATTTAGATCCAGGATTTGAGTCATTTTAAAAATAATTTTTTGAACACTTTAAAGCACTGAACATGATCCTGTAAATTTTAGAAATTATGGTAAGAGGCCTTTCCTACCTCTTTGCAGGCAAAATATAATAGTTTGTAGTTAGCTGATGATAATTTAGAATTGCAGACAAGAACACAAACAGAAGCCAAACCGGATAAAGCTGATATATTGTCATTGATCAAGGTGAGAGAAAAGCAAAACCATTAATCAATACCATGCAAAACAAATAGGTCAAGTCCTTTCAGGTTTCACAATCCACAGTGCTGTTCATCTGATAGGGAAGTACCTTTCTAAGAACAAATGCTTTGGGATGCAGTACTCTGCTGTAGGGTTATACCATCCTTGGAAATCTGAGCTGCTGGGGCACTCTCCAGTCACTCTGAAGAAAGGTATCAGACAGCCATATTGAGCCAAATCTGCAGATTGGCTTCAGGTGCAGATTGTGTGGCATCCAAAGTAATTTTGTAAGGTAGGCAGGAGAGGAGTGCGTTAGACCCGGTGTAAACAGATGTTCACACATGAGAGATTGGGTGAGGGATTCAGAGTCTGTAGTACTATTTAGAAATCAGGCCTTGATTTAGGAGTTAACTGTAGTTATAGATAAGTAATTTTGAAAGGGTCATGAAGGTTTCCTTTTTTATCTCTATCCTTAGAAGTATGTGAAATTGGAAAAAAAAAGAAAGTTGCTGAGGTATATGCTTAATTTTTAACATTGATGAAGTGTAAGCATAAAAAATGGATGGAAGGGGGGAAAAAACAGAGATGAAAGGTAAAGAACAAAAGAAATGACATTTTTGAGAATTTCAAAACTTAAGGACTCCACCTCTGTCCCTGCAGTCAGAGGTGATAACCAAGAGCACATGTGCATTCCTTGCACATGGCAAGTGAAGGGAATATAGAAAATGTGGTCAGTGTAGTGGGTTTCCCATCAGCTGATGTACTGCAGATGTATGCCTGATACCAAAATGGAGCTGCGGTATTTGTTGGCTTATTAAGTAGTTAGTGAATGTGTGTGCATTATTAACATATGAATATTTCTCACTGTGGTATTAACTGAAATTTTGACACATGAAAAATCTTTTAGCATAAAGTTATAATTTGATTGCAATATTAACTCACCTGCATTGAAGACCAAAGCATAGAAAAATGTGCAAAGGACACTCAACTTAGGAATTTGATTAATATTTGAAAAGAAGCTACTTTTAAAGTCTTCTAACACTAGAAAAAAATATTCCAGTTGTGGAATACTGGAATTTAACAAATGTGAAGGTAATATTTGGAATAGCATCTCCAATGAGACTTCTATACATATCAGATAGTAAACCATATCTCTTATTGAATGTAATTATTTCTCCCAGCAGTAGTGTAGCATTGTTCAATACAGAACAAAAGCTGTTTCCTTACTTTTAAGGTATCTTTGTTGCAGCCTTCAAGGTTAAGATGTGACCTAGAAAAAAAATGTGGGAATAATAATGGAGGGAAGCTTTCAAAGGTGAAAACAATATGTTATGCTAAAACAAAGAGATTGGATAAAATAAGGAGTAAACTGATACACAGGGAAATACTTTGCTAGAGGTAAACATTACAGGATAGCAACTAAGGCATAGAAGGGGTTATTAGAGGTTATTTAAGACATGGACAGAATGTCTAAAAGCCTAAGGGACCTGCAGAAAATTTTGGAAGTCTTTATTTCACACTGAGGAATGAAGGACACGAATATTTCAATTTGTATGAAGCAGCCACCCCATATGGGATACTTTGTGAATTCAGCAAGTGGTAAGTTATTGACTCGTGCTGTAATAATTTAAAATACTTCTAGGAAATTGATATTTTCCAGGCAGTATATGAGAAGCAGAAGAAAAATGCCTCTGGAAAACACTGAATTTATTACATGGCTGAAGGACAACTGAAGGAGTTGCTTGCAACTGTGAAGACAGAATCCATCTGCACCTGACCCAGTCCCCCTGGACTCACTACAGGGTCAGTGGAGGCAAACAGGCTCACTAGAACAGCATCCTCATTGCAAAGCATGTGTGTGCTCTTGGTCTGATAAACCCATACACTTGTTTGTAAAAGTCTAAAGTTAGAGGAAGTGAATCCAGTCACAGGTACCAACAAGTCCCTTGAATACTCAGTGCAAGGCGTTTCAGAGGCTAAGGTAGGCTTCAGATTTTCAATGCACAGGACTGTTGGGCTCCCAAAGCCAAAGCTGGAAAGACTGTGTTGATGTTTACTCTGGTGCTTGTTCAGAGCACATTTGGGCATGGTTATATATGCACAAAATTGAGAACTAGCACACACAGAGCTGCAGTTCTCTGGTAGGGCTGCTGACACACATGCACAAATGTACACTTAACACAGCCTTTGAAGGGGCTGCTTGACTCTCCTGTGGAAGTTGATCATTGTCCAAAATTACCTTGCTGACTGCAAGGGAGCTGTAAAGCAACGTCAAGAATACTTCCAGTCTTCTACACTGCCTTGTTTGTGTCTGTGAGGTTGGAAACAAGCCGAAAAGACACCCTTCCAAATCTGTTCTCACTGTCTGTCCCTCAGATGGCAACAGAACCTAAGGCTTACAGACTTTAACTACAGACCCATCTGTTCATGAACAGCACACTGAACAAGTCTGTGAAACCTCTCAGCCCAGTTCAATGTGGTCCTTTCTACATGTTTCTTAAAACTCTGTACATTAATCTTGATTTTTATGTCTCTTTGTACTCCAGTGCTGATATTCACACCAAGCCTGGCAGTGTGTATGTTAGTGAATCTGTATTCAACTCTCCTTGAAGCTTCTGTTCAGCTCTACAGAAGCGGCACTCTGGTGCATGCCAAGACGACAAGATTTGTGGCAAATGGCAAGATGACAAGATTTGCAAGTATGTGAGATGCTGCACTAAATAAAAACAACAAAAGTCTGTGGCTGAGCAGAACAACGTGCTGGTGTTTTGACAGCTTACTGCTTTCATTTCCTCTTCAGTGTCCGAGTCCTATTGACACTACCGTGCTTTAAAGAAAAATGCCCACAGAAAAGGTTTATATTATGAGATTATTATTTACATGCTCAATATCATCTATCAGATCTGTTTTCCCACCTGCTGGAACTGTTTTAGGTTCCAGTGCTCTCCTTCCTTTTATCTCCGTGGGGCTGCATGACTGCACATTGTTGGGGAATGCAGGGGCCACCCACAGAGAGCAACCTGGAGCAAAAAGCTGTGCCCCTGACTGTACCCGGTCCAGCAGAGTGACCTGGATGTTGTATTGCAGCATCTGAGTGCTTAGTTCTCATCTACTCTCTCTGTAGTAAAGGGATGAATAGGATGATCAGAGCACAGAGATGTAGTCTTTCCACATTCATGTCTGCACTTCTAATTTCCTTGCTAAGGGGTTTAGAGAAATCTCTAAGTCTGTTCAATACTTCCAACCAAAATACAAAGCAGTAACCAGAATTTCAATATGTGTGCTACAGTTTAATTGGTCTGGTCTGTGTGTCTCAAGATGGTAGGAATTATTGCTTAATCCTCAGTACTAGAAGAAGGGAAGCAGAGTCAATGGGGATTAAATGCGGTAGTCAATAGAACACATACTCTATGAAAATATTACAATCAGAAATGAAAGACAGCCTTTCCAGATAGCTTTCCTTGAGCTCTTACAAATGTTTAGACAGCCTAATCTAACCACATATTTAGAACAGCTATTTTCAGTGAGACCCTTGTGAACTGTGCTGTTAATTAGCATTCTTGGCCCAGGTTAGCAATGGAAAATATTTCTTATCTGATCTGGCTGTCTTTATAAGTGAAAGACACGTTAAATGTATTTTGTCTTTTGAAACTTATTTGATTTACAAAAAATAACAGTGTTCATAATGTATCAAAAAATTGCCTGTGAACATTTATGTAATTGTCTTTGATGCAATTGTTTTGTAAGCAATTTATGTATAAATAGCAACATATTTTACAGATGTAATCTGGGTTTATATAGCTAGCTTTCTTCATTTTTATGAATAGACTTCAATGTCTGAGACTATAGACAAAGCTCTGCCATTTAACCATGAAGCCAGAGATTGACAGTCCAGTAACAGGCCATAGAAGCCACATTTATGTTTAATCTGAAATGATCTTTCATATCACAACATTGCTGTTTCCATCCATCACTTTGAAAAGTGAGGAAAGGAAAAATGATCTCATACAAAGTCAGAAGTTCAGTATTTTGACAAACAGGTACTAGTGATGTGTAACTTAGAATTCTCAGAAAGGCTATGAGAAAATACATCCTCCTGTGAGTATATACGTCCTTTATGAAAAGGGCACTGCTGATATATCCAAATTTCAGATTATGTCACTAAAAATCTTTTATGTGGCTTTGAAAAATTGTATTTAAGGCTTAAATGGAGACAGAGTGACAGTAAAGACCTTGTGGGACAGTCCTGTGCAGACAATGAAATGTAAGTCATAAGAATGTATTTAAATGGGACTATCCACTTTTTACAGACTCCTCTCCTTTCTCCTGTATTATTTTATGCATTTTAAAATATGTACTAGAGCATTTCAACCATTTCTTACCTTCTTGTATTCAAGAAAAAAAAAACAAACAACTCTAAGGATTTTAAAGTGATTATAAGACTAACATAAATATTTCTGAGCAAAAAAGAAAAAATTCAGAAGTGTTTAGAAAGAACATACAACACTGTTCCTGTAATTTATTTTCTTATTTAAATGTCTCCTTTATTCAAAGATCCTTATGATGTCAAACAAACACATGAACTTCCCCATAGTGTATTGACTGATGGTGAGTGCTCAGGTGCCTCTGCCCTAATAATTGCAGTCTGAAGGACATTGCTTCAGAAGATTTAAGGTGAGAGTTGCTGACGTTGTTGCCATAAGCCATAACTGTGGGTTCATCACCTTCCTGACACCTCCTTGCAGCCTTTGAAATATAAATTTACAAATGTATTCTCAGAATTTTAAATCAGAAAGCTCCTAAATATTTCATAATGCTTGTGTTTTTTATTAATTAGTCAAATTTTTGGTAATTTTCCTGATACATATCAATCCTTCCACCTCTGCATTAATTGTGAAGTTGGAATTTCAAAGGGCACCTCTTCATTGACATAATAGGGGTCAGTTTCATCTGGAGTGATCATTCCTTTTAAAACTCTTTTGCAATTCTAAGAATTTAGATAGCCCAGACTTTTCCCAAAAACTGGACAAAGGGACAACAATAACAGGCCTGTAGCTGCACTTAGTGTGCTAACTATTCTCCAGATGAATTTGTTTTGTGTCTTGCCTACTTTTCCAGTCCTGGGGACATCTGTGAGACTGTAACAGGGTGATAATGTCTCTTTGGGGGAGAAAAGTAGACACCCTTAGTCATTATGATTCTTCATTAATCTACATCATGGTGGGATCCTCTACCATATGTCTCGTCTGATTATGGGGGTTTTTTTTGTGCTCTGCTTCTTTTTATGCTGAGTTCTCTTTATTGTAGGGAGAACAACGGTAGGTGGAGTGTTACACATGCTAGAGAAATAATCTGTCTGTGAAGTCCAGGTTGGCAGAAATATTCCTAAGTAATTATCTATTGAAATGTGTTTACTGTGTTTGCTTTTGTCCCTCAATAGCGGAAGAGAAATAAAATCAGGCAAATATCAGTAACATTGCTTGTGTCAAAGGCCATAGAAGATCAGATCTGCACATAACACTCGTAATAGCACACATTTTTATAAGCCTCAGGTAGCCTCTTGGACTATTTGTATGGTGCTGGATAAAAGAAGGACAGACCCTTTCCCTGGGGTCAAGACCTTGTGTCCAGAGTGCTTCAGGCCAGCCCATCAGGCTTGTGAGCAGCTTGTCTGAATCTGGGCTATGTAGCGTTTGGCCAGTCATCTCCTCTAAGCTCCATGTGATGTTCCTGTGGCTTTAAGTCACAATTATCCCTTTTTTTATGAGTTCTTAAACATTATTATCCCTAATGACTTAATTATTAGATCATAATTATGCATGTACCGTGCCTTGGGGTATGTCAGGAAGACACTTGTGCAAGTTTGAAGATGCAAAGCCTGCTTGGAAGGCTCTGTGTGAGAGGAATCAGGGAATCCCCTTGCTGCAGACTTGGAAAGAGATCTCTGGAATGATCTATTGCCAGAACCATACTTGGGTCTTGCCTTGGAGTGAGCTTACTGGAGTGGTCCAAAACAGGACCATGGAGCAAGGTAACCGTGAATTATGCCAAAGGAGCAGAGACCCAATACTCAATCACCTAATACTCTGTCACTGCCTCTTTCATATTTAACAATCTAGAGTTGCTCTTAGTTCCCAGTCAATCCTGAAAAAATACATTAATTAAAGTCTGCTTATTGGATGAAAATCTGATTTTCAGTGTCTTTTATGGAGCCTGAAAACATTTTGCAACCTCTTCAACTCTTTAAAATCTTGTCTGCTTGAAGACTATTACTGAAGAGTTTCTGTCAAAGTGAAGGGATCAGACCAGCTAGAGTTGAAGATTTAGGTACAGAGCACATTTTTTTCAGTGTTTTAAGACCTGTCGAAAATTTGATATGAAGTTAACTATTACTGTTTCCTAACCTGTTACAGCAGTGATCTATTCCCAGAAGGCTTCTAGGTAATTATGATTTAATTTCCTTTGGACTCATGTCTACCTGTTTCCTTTGCTTTTTGCTTATTTATTTATGTTTTTATTTATTTTTAATTTATTGCTGTAAATAAATAACTCCTATTTCAGTATCTAAATAGTGTTCTCTTTTTATATTGGAATTTTTTCTTTAAAATTTCTGCACTGCATTTGAAGAATAATGTAGGAGTTGATATGGTCTTAAGAATATCTCATTATTCATTATTTCACTTGGTTCTTGTCTTTACCCTTTTCTTTTAAGCAGCATAGGTTTGCTTTCTGTTCCCTGACTGCCCTCCTGAACTTAGAGGATTTTGTTATGGATACCCTGGCCAAAAGGCAGTGCTAGAGGCTTGAGTTCATGGTATATTCTTCAAATACAAGAGAGTAATTTCCAGATGGATAAGGAGGTCTCTCAGAGCTGTTGTGACGTTATAAAATACTCTGGTTAAAACCTTACAGTTTATATGGCCAAGTGAACTTGTCCACTCTCCACCATTGTGAGTGGTGGGTGATCCATCAGGCTTTCTGTGTTAACTAAACACACATGCAGAATCCTACACTTGGGAGCATGTGTGGGGAGTAGCAGCAGTCTCATCCATAAAAACATAAGTTTGCATTGGGTGTGAGACCAGCAGGGTCCAAGATGAATGAATGTCAGGGCACTCTCTGAGCTGCTTCAGGACTCCTCCTGTCCTTTGAGAAGCTTTGATGGCATCTGGTCTTCTGAACCCTGATGTCTGTGGTGGATGGGCATTAGAGATAAACAGTTCATTTCACACAGGTGATTGACCAGGTGATGATGCACCTGAAACTTTCATTTGATCTTGTATGCAGGCAGTCAGAGCTGGAGCAGCACTAACAACATAGGAATGAAAACTCTGTGGGGGAGTCACAGGCCAGGCCATTGTTTATTTTGTCTTCAATAGGAAATACAGGGTGAGACTGACAAACTGTGTTTATGCTTACACGTTATTGATAGCAATAAGATGTAATAATAGGAAATGGTGGATTTCTTGTACAAACACAGAACTGCTTTTGTGTTTTAAGTGTTGAAAAATCATCCTATTAGAGCTAGAGACGAACATTGCAATATACACACTTTGAAGCATACATTTACTTTGCTAAACATTTGAGAGAGAGATCATTTATTCTCCCCTGGCGGTGTCAGGGAGCTGATTAATCCTTTTATTGGCCTAGTGTTAAGGCAGCAAAATCAGATTTCATCCTCAAACTTTAAGTTGCACCAGAGGGATTTTATATTATATTACTGAGCTGTTTTTACTCTAAAGTATCCTCAGATAAGTCTGTAAATTAACTTTCAGTGCTTTGCTATAATTGTACACATCTGTGGACACACTCTTGGTGTGTTCCCTGCAAGGAGAATTATGCTGAATTATCCTGTACTTGTTCTCTGACCATCTGCTATATACGTAGATACGGCTCCAAGGAGGTCACTTCAGGGTGCTAAAGAAGTAAGTAAGGAACTTACTTGTAGAAAGAAAAGGTATAAATCCCTCTATTATCACCCTCTTGCTGTCCTACTTCCCACAAAGTGGTTTCAGTTTTCCTTGGACTTGTAACAAAATTTTCTCCCTCTGAACCTTTTAGCTTCTACTTGTTTGATCACTCAGTAGCCTTTATTTGTGAAAATGTCTATATGAGGAGAAGAAGTGTTGGTTTAGGAGAAATTCTGGGTGAAGGAATTTATTCCAAAGACTTTTTACTGCTGAAAGTTCCTGCAAAAAGCTGCTTTGTGTTCCATGAAAACAGGAAGATGCAGGGAGGGTGAGTAGAGGTATGTTTAGGCTGTCTTGTGTGGGCCTTGGTCTTGGAGTTCCTTGTTGGCCTTGAGGGGTAGGATGTTCTCACAGTATACTCTGGCTGTACTCACTGGGTAAAGATTCTGGGACTCTGGCACAGAAATTGTTCCCAGGGGGTTATTTCTTCTTATTTCAAGGCCACATCTCCCTGACAGGACAACAGAAGTAGGAAGCATGAAAAATCTGAGTCCTGGAACTTGGCCAAGCACTTAAACTTGAGGTATTCTGTATTGCATTTAACCAAGATCTTTCTTTAAGCAGACTGTATATGATCAAAATATCCAAGGAAAATGCCAAAAGATAATTGTAAATACTTTTGACTGTGAGACTATTTATATTGTCTGATAGACTAAGTTATGCCTACAGTTCCATGAGCTGCTTATGGGTGCTTGTGGCAAATTCTAGTCTGGTGTATGAAGGGCAAAATCTTACATTTTCCACTCCTGTCACAAAGTCTGCCTTACCTCAAAGATGTGTTGTGATGAGATGGATGAAGATCTTCAAGAGCACTTGAAGGTGATCATGTGGTAAGGACTGCTTCAGAAAATGTTTTTGCACAAATTCAGCTTTAACCAACCAGGCCTGTAACCTATATTTGCTTCTTGACCTCTGAGAATGCAACAGTCACTACAATAAACTAGTATTTTCTGCTGTAGAAGATGTTTCTCCTTGATGTCTTGTAGCTGCTCTTCTGCCACCATCCACTCTACAGTCACTTGCATTATATTGCTGTGAGACTCTACTGGATGAGAAGAAAGCAAATGTTTGAAGCCCAAACTGTTATGTTGCTCTGCCATGTGGAACTTGCTCAAGACTTTAACAGAGACTGCAAGTTGAGGGTGTTGATATCACGTGCAGTCGCATCTTTCTCTTGAGAAATTCTGGGCTTGATGTGCATAATGCAATAAATGTCTATTCAGTTACACAAGTTGGTGCAAGCTGTGCATACCTTAAGTCCCAGAGTAATTTAGCAACAATGCCATGTGTGCTGAAGAAAATGAGAATATATTATTATTTTCTTCCTTACAAGAACCCATGAGTTCATCTGTTTTGCTTGCAACACATTCAGGATTCAGCAGTCTGGATACTCACTGTACTTTGGAGTCACACTTCCCTTTCATACTGAAGATGAAGCCTCAGACTGAATGTAGCCATTGAACTCTGGATGTTGAATCCATCCTCTTGGTAACTGCTTCCTGCCTCGGCTTTGTGAACTGTTTCAGAGATCTGACTTGAACAGGTAGTGATCCTCAGAGATACCTGAACACCAGCCAGTGCTTCACAAACAGTCTGAAGGCAAGGGCCTGGCTACAGTCAATGGTAGGTGTGAAGGATGTCATCTGGTTAGAGTTCCCCCTCTCCTTCCTTCTCTCTTCTGTTTTTCCTATCCCCTGCCTCCCCACCTTTTCTTCTCCTTTACTGTGAGACCTGTTTTACCTTTATGTTCAGCTTCTCTCGCTTCTCTGTAGAAAGAAGTGAAAACTTATAAAAGTAACAAGCAAAATAAAGGCTTGTGATTGCTATTACACACCTTTGTAATTAAAGTTTGATTATTGTATCAATTGTGCCCTCATTAACAGTTATGCAAACACAGATGGATATGAAGACAAGCAGACACAGAGCTCCCATTATTGTAGATAAATATGAATAGCAGGAATCTAGAGAGAGGTCTTGCTTTCTGGATCAGGGGCTTTGTAGGTTACAAACAGACACAAAGGAAGCACTGAAACAAAAGAAGCACAAATTTCTTCCTACTTGGGCTAGCTAAATCTGTCACTCAGCACAGCAGCCATTCCCAGGGTGCTTTTCCATCTTGCTATGTGACATTGCAAAATTGAACTAGTGAAGGGTAACAAGAAAGCTGTACTCTTCAGGAGGCTAGGGAAGAGCCTATTCAAAGATAGAGCACTTCCAAGGTGTTTGCATCTCTCAAAAGTTCAACCAACAGTGTTTGTTTGTGATTTGTATCTGTCTTTTGCTGACAGCTCTCCTCTATTAACCAGGGCGTCCCTGCCCGGAGCGGGCTGCAGTGTGGGCTGTCAGAGAGCTGAGCCTGTGGAAGCTGTGGAGACCCAGGAGCACACCTGCCCTTCAGCCAAGGGTGTGTTTGCAGCTTGTGTAGACATTCCCTAGTGAACTTTCAGCCAGCTAGATGAAAGCATGGATAGCAGTTTAGCCACTGCAGCCTAGAGCATAGTAGAGGCACTCAGTGGGATTTCCCCACTCCCCCAACAGGTTTTGCATCCTGCACTGAGCTCCAGGTTTGCTGCAGCAAGTAGACAATTAAATGATCTAATTTAAGGGCAGCTAAAACATAACCTGAGGAGATGAAGCAACGTTCTGGTTAGAGGGTGGCTCTGGAGCTTGCTGGGTGGTGCTGTTCCTATCACTCCACTAGCCCAGCTTTGGCAGAGTCTTCTTGTGCTCTGAATCTGAGATTCTGTGGATGGGATTTTGCATATTTTTTTCTAAATTCTATCAATCCAGCTTAGCATTAGTGTGATGTTTCAACCATTCTGCTATTTGATAGAAATTTCTGGTACCAGTAGCCATTATACTAAACATTGCTTTATTTCACAGAATGTTTTTAATTTAATAATTGTCTGATAAGTTATTTCATAATGTGTGCAGAGTGACTTCAGATTGCCATATAACTACTCTGTCATGAGTGTGTAATTAAATTTAGGATATAGTCTAGTTTGTAATATTCGTTAAACTCTCTCAACTTCTCTTTTTCTATGTAGTTTTCAAGAAAACAAAAGTTTCTCTGTGTGTGGCTTACTTAGAGGGAATGTACAGATCTTCTTATAGAATCGTCTTACAAATACTTAATGACCTTCACTGGGAATTATGTTATTATCTTAAACATTGTGCCGTACGGAAACTTCTAATGGTGTGGAGTTTTCAAGTGCAAAGTAGCTAGTGAAACAATACTTTATTTGAAGTAAAAGGTATGAACTGCCTTTATTTATCTCCAATTTTCACTTTGCAAACGGAGACTGATCAATTTAATTGGAGTTTATTTAAGACATTTCCTCACAAACCTTCTGAGATTTGAGTAGCCCTATTGATTTATGGCTTACTCTTTTGTTAAAAGTCTGAAATATCTTCCTTTTGTGTTTTGTCACTTTCTTCCAAATGAAGATGTTTTTTGTTTGAGGTGTTCCCTTTAAGTTTTTTTTCTGGCAAATACTGACAAATAGTATGGGCCTATCTGCAGGTCTAAGTAATTTTCAGATTACCAAAGGAATTTACTGTCTCACCTGAAAGGATTTAATCTTGAAGAACATGAGTTGTTCAGCATTGTCAGGAAATTCTTCCATTCCTGGGTGTGTACTCATGGAAGAAATGCAAAAGCTAAGCCTAGTGCTGTTCTTTGAGTTCTAGTCTTCTGTAGTGGCCTTCTTCCTCTTTAGTCCAAGTATAAAACCTGCAATGCATCATGATGAGCACCTCTGGTGCACAACTGCACTTGGTCTGTTTATTCTACCTTAAAAATTAGTAGAAAGTACCAAGAAATTATGATTAATCCATTCATTTACCAAGTTCTGAGTCATTTATATGTTCTCTTCCATCAGAAAAGCAGAGCACAGGAATCAGTGATTCAGGGTTTCTGTGCAATGTTTGTAAAACCACTGCTTTGGAAGAAATACACATACTTCAAATATTATTCAAAAAATCATACACGATGTTTGCAGATAAATAGATTTAAACTTTTAATCTGTATTTTTCATTTATTTGAGACATCTGTGTTGATCAATATTTGAAACAGATTTAACCAAACTCAAACTGCTAAATTTTAAGCTCTTTTTGCAAACAGCTAACTCATTGCCACAATCTATTAGCTGCCTATCCAAAGGTGGCATAAATATTTGAAACATCAGTTAATTAATTAGTCAGTATTTAGGCTTGCTGATGTCAGTGGAGCTGATTATTCAGCTGCAAAAGTAGAGTAATGTAAATAACAATATAAATTTTATTTAAGCACTTTTTAAATACAGTGCTAGATTTTAAAAGAAATACAAACCTGAGCCCTGCACAGAACTGAGCAGGTGGTTTTACAATAGCTAACTAAGATAAAAGAAGAAACTAGAATGTGTGTATTGTTAACTTGTATTCATAAATTAAATGAAAACAGAGGTGTCTGGCCAGACAGCAAGTCTGTTCACTGCTGTTGCAGGCAGTCTGCAGCATAATCTCAACATACTTCTGATTCAAGCTCCAACACAAAAGTATTTAAATTGTTCTCAAACAGTAGGCAGGAAAAATCATAAGAAAGCTGTGCAAGGGGCAGGGCTGAGGTGGTGCTGAAGGGAGAACTGTTCTTATGCTAAATTGAGGAGACAAGAAGTATAGGGAATGGGATGGGCACAGTGATACACATGGTGAATACAGTTTCCCAAAAATTCACTATGTTCTCCTGTCCTATCAGCTGGTTTCTCTTTGCTTTGCCTTTGCTTTCACTAACAGCTTTGAGCCAGATTTAAAGTCCTCTGCAATTAACAAAAGGGTTTTTTTTTCCTTCTTTGCTAGTCTTTGTGTCCTAAGGGAGAGACTAAGTATTTTTTGCCTTCTGCCTGCAGCATCTAACTTGCTCTTGTATAAACGAGTTTGATTCAGTGCCTAAGGGTCATTTCAGTCTTCCTGCTAAAAAGCCCCCTGAAGCCAGAGGTGGGTGACCTTTCCTGATGAATGGTTTGCTTTGAGAAAGGTACAGGTTTGCTCTTCCCAAATGTATTTTTAATTCAGAGCTGAATTTAGTAAGTAACAATGATGAACTAAAACATACAGAAAATAGTACTGAGGTATTTTCCCCCAGTATTTCCAAACCAATCAGCCTTGACTTTCTAGTGCTAGATTCCTCAGAGTGCCTTAAGGGCTGTTTGTGGGCATTTGGTGCCAGCCCTGCCAGGGGGACAGAGCAGCTCACCCCATCACCGTGCTGGAGACAGGCTGTGTAAGGGTCCCACTCACCAGGCTTTCAGGCATGAGGGCATGTATTGCTTCTTGACTTTTGTGTGACTCGGGGTCTGTGCTCCAAATGATCCCATAAATAACAGATGAGTATGGCCAGACACTCCCTCCAGTTGATTGCAGGTCGATAGAAAGTTATTTTCACGCAGTCCTGATTCTACAGTGGTTATTTTTGATTTGATCCCTTACACGGAAGTTGTGTATCCGAGGCTAAGGGGTATCCATTTCTTTTAGCAGGCTTTCAGCTCCTGCAAGGAGATGGATATTAGTATCAGAAGGGAAACAGACATTAAATGAGGTCAAGGTGACTGTACAAAAGCATTAGATAACACATTAATTTAAAATGATGAATGAAATAGTTAAAGTATTTTGATTGCAAATTGCAGTACAAACGCAGGATGACCCTTGTAGCTTGGGCCCTGCAGAATTTTGTGAATATCTCCGGCAGGGGAGGTATGAGGGGGAGCAGCAGGTACACTAGAAAAGCAGTTTTTCACTCCCATTTCAAAGAGGTGAAATTCCTGCTGTCCTTGTACTAACCAGTGTGGGGTGGGTGGAGGAGGAAGCAAAAAATGAGAAATAGATTGCTTTCACAAAACAAGTGGGAAAAGACAAAGCTAAAAAATAATATAGTTACATATATTTTTAAAAAACATAATGAGAGTTAACAGACAACAGCTGGAAAGACTGGATTAAAATAATTTTCTCTCTAATGTCTGTTTGTGGTGAATATTTAAGAGAAATTATTCAAGCTAATGATAGGTAGAGAAGTGTAACTTGTATTTAAGAGAGCACTGCTTGGATGTCAGAGGTAGGAAACCAGAACTCTGAAGTATTATGTAAGTCATTGTTTTATGTTAACATCTGTAGAGTCTGGTTCTGCAAACACTAAGACATGTGAGAGTGGAATTATTCTCCTGAACACAGTATATTATATGAGTACAGCAATAGAGATTTAACGTGTATAATTATTGGAGCCTTTCTCCCTGTTACAATTTTAAATTATTGATCTCTTCTTTTAAATCTTTGTTTTAAACTGTGGAGGTATACAGAGAAAATGCATGCTCATCTTTGGGCAGAAATTATGACTCTGTCTTGCTGCAATAAAAATAGATTTTGTCCTTTTGTATCTGTAGCCTCACAAGCTTTTAAAAAATCAAAGTCTTGTTTGTTGTCAGAGATAGTTCTTAAATTTCTTTTTTAAAATTTATTCAGAAAACCCTATGACACATAAGATAGAACACATGAAAGAAAGTCAGTCTTTCTCTTTTCCTTTCCCGCCCTCTTTTTTTTTTTCTTTTTTCTTTTTTTTTTTTTTGAAAATTAACTTAAAATATGTGTGCGGTGTAAGTATGTGTACTGAAGTGTCATGTTTCAGGTAATCTTCTTTAAAATAATGTGAGTCTAGATTGCATCAGTTAGTTTAAAAACTGCTGTGCTATTGGTAGGAAGAAAATGGGATTAGAGCCAAAATTTGCCTGTGTTACTGCCAAAGTCTGTATCAGATTTAAGACACATGCTTCTGCAAGCTTCCATGAAGGTTGTGAAAAAAGTTTTAATACAGAGTTGGATTACAGCTCTCGGCTCAAAACACTGGCCATTACACTACCATCTTAAAAGCCTGCTGTAACACAGAGCACAGAATCCAGCAGATTTCTTACATTTCCTGGACCACAGATAGATTTTGAATGTCTCTTTGTGTCTTGATGGAAGATATATTAACTTCATTAACTGGAATCCATACCTGATCACTTGTGAGTGTGTATGTGTACACATACAGATATTTATCTATTTAAAACTTTATCATGATTTTATTTCAAGTGTATCTAAGAAGAAATTACATTCTCTAGGTGAACTTACAGTTGTTTTGAGCAGCAAAAAGACAGATATTTACTCTCAGATGTTGGAATACTTTGTGAATTTGTAAGATAAATTCTGGAAGCTTTTCTTTTCTGTATTGGTGGTAGAGAGATGCCTTTCGAAACAGACGCCTCTCGCTTTATGACAACGGCTGTGTAGTTACCTGTGGATTTTAAACATCAGAATGTACAAACCGTGGGCAACTGTGAATATATTCATAGTTTCTTTTCTACATCTGCTGCAAGGATCTGACTATGAGAATGCATCCGTGAAGGTAAGTGAACTTTATTTACTATGATTCTTAATAATACAAATTGCCAGAATTACCTACATTTAATGTGCAAGGTGGTGGGTTTCTTGCTGTTTTGGTAATTGGTTGTTTTTTCTTTGGTGATGGTTTAGTTGCACAGTTGTTTAGCAGCCATAGAGGAAAATGAATCTACAAGGAATTTAAATCCATATCCTATGTTTAATATTTTAATACTTTTTTACTAGTTATTAAGTCTTGTATACTTTGCTCTTGAGTTAAAATTTTAGTTTCAGTCATGCAAAATAAAAGAGAAATCTGAAAAGAAATGTGAGTCAGGGCATTTGGAACATTTGTTAAATACAATGCTTTATTTCAGGTATGTATAATTGTGGGAATTAGCATGCTGGTATTGAAATTTTCCTTGTAAAAACACGTGTTCATCAGTTGTTCACTTGTTTGTCAGAAATCAGACAAACATTTTTCTGTTCCTTCATTAGAAGGAGCTACATAGGATTTTAATATAAACAACAACTAGCAATAATAGAGCACATCGCCTGGAAATTAAACTTTTTTCTGAATGTAATACATGCAACAAAATTTAAACTGAAGTCTCACCTTGAGAGTAGGATTTTTCAGATCTGACTTTGAGACAATGTGAGAATATCCAGGACAATCATTTAGAAAAATCAGAACAAAAACAGGAACAAGTTTCTACATGTTCAGTCCGTCCAAAAATCATTAATTCAGTGTGTGGTCCAGAACAAATCGTTTGTTTTTCACTGGCAGAGCAAAACAAGCTAATATTTTTTTTTTCACTTCAGAAAACCTCCTGATGCAAGAGGTGACCACATGCTAGTCTATGAGCCTGCTGCATGCTGACCTGTGCTTTAGTAAAGAAATGAGTAGTTGTGTGCCTAATTGCAGACTGCTATTGCCAGCCCAATAGGTCAGCAGTGGTGAGCAATGTGTGCCTCAGGATGACTGATGCCTGCTGACTGTTCACAAGCTTTTAATTTACAACCTCAGCAATCAGTTCTTTGAAGACATTAGGACCAGCCTAATCAGTCTTGCATACATTAACTTTGTGCACTGCATGACAAATCACTGGTTTCATACTTGTAGAAGTCACTTTATTTAAACCAGAAAGTGCTTTCTAATGTGGAATACTAACCATTTTATAATTGGCTGGGGTGAGAATTCTATCCTCATGTGGGACGCAAGTTTATTCAGCACAATAATAAAATCACTAGAAAGTCCTTTAATTATAAATTTTGAAAGCATATCCACTTTGCCGAGAGTAAATACAAGAGCTCTCCTTGCTAACTTAAACTGGCTTATACTTTATTCACTGTGATAGGATTGTCCATGCAACATATGTACAAATGTGACTGTTTTCACTGAAATTTGGCTACTGCTGTCAAGCAGCCAGCTTAGCCACAGGATACTTTGCTTAAAACAATTCACTGATAGTTTCCAAGACTATCCTAAAGGAATCTTGTAGATCACACTCAAAAAGGCTGTGTTTCACATGCATTGGCTGCTGGTTGCCCCAAGGAAGAGAGTGGCTTTCTGCTTGTTCTGGCTTGGGGTAGACAGAGATTTTTTGCTAAACTGTTTATTTTTCTTTTAATATTTTATACAAGATGTTAGGTTCCTGGGTTGTTTTCTCCTGTATGACCTGTAGGCTTCTGTGTATGTACACATGTGAATACACACCACAAAAAGTCCTTCATGTCACAGTGTCAGATGGTACACATGGTTATTACTGTTCTTATCATTGGCACCTCAAATTGAATTTGCAGAATGCAGGAATGATATATTGCATTCACCTCCCCTACCTTATTTTTGTAAAGTTCTTTAAGATCAACAGCAGTTCTTTTTTCTTAAAATCCACACGAATAAAATCCACACAAATAAAATCAGGATGCTGGTAATACACAACTAAGGAGACCTAGGAAAGGTTAAGCACCAGCAACCTGTCCTACTCCCTGTTACATGAATCCAAGTCAGGTGAGCTCTGCCCAGGACACCTGAAGTTTTAAACCTGCTTATGCTTTAAACCATCAGGTGTTGTCAGTGTGGGATCATGCCATAGAGTTTCGGGGGGCTATGGATTTAGATACCTTCTTATCCCCCTTCCAATATCCTTATTTAAGGTATGAACATTAAAAAGCTTATGTACAAGCTGCTGTGAGGCAACAAATATCTCCATGGTGCTTGGCTTTCCCTAACCCTTCAAAAACACCATCCTCTTCTAGACACAGGAATCCCTTTTCCCCACCATGTGCATGTATTCCTTGCCTGTCAGGCCCAGCTCCTCCTTCCTCGCTCCATTCCTGACCTGTTCTACTCCCAGCAGTTGACCTGTGTTCCCTCACTTTGCTTGTGCTATTCAAGTGCCACCGTCCTTCCCACTTGCTTCCTCCTGGGTGGGGATGTCCTTCTTCTCTCTCAGACCTTCAGGAGTTCAGTCCAAGTTCCTCAGAGACAGCCCTAATGGACACTTTTGCTTTCCAGTCATGTCCGACCATAGTTCCCCCCTTCCCTTCTCCATCCATAGCTTCTTGCTTTGTCCCTGTGGTTGTAACTTCCCCGACTTTCCTTTTCCTGGCCCATTTCTGGTTCTGGTCTCCAAGGAGGATCTCAGCCTCCTCGGCCGGGTCTTGCCCTCTTCCATCAGTATTCATCTCCTTTACTTCCCATAGCAAATCCAGCAGTTTCCTATCCCTGGATGCCAGACTCCTGTGGCCTGAGGCAGAAGAAGGGCAGGTCCTGTACTCTCAGCCCCATGAGCTGGACCTGCACCCATGCGTGGCCTGTGCCCATGTCCTGCTCCATTTCTAAATGGACTGGAGTCAGCACAGGACCTGTCCGCTGCAAAGCCCTGGAAAGTCTCTGCTGCTCCTCTTGGAGGCCTTTACGTCTGGGTGGATTTCTTTCAAAGATAGCAGTAGACAGATCTGGGCCAAAAGAAGTTCCTCAGGTGTCAAAACATCACATCTGTGATCCACAGGAGGGATACACCAGACATTTGCAAAAAGGAGAGTGAAAAAATGTAGTTGTATGAATAAAGGAGGAGCTTCATCCTCAACTGTGGTCAAACCATTTTGACAGAGAAAGCAAAAAAGTTATAAAAATAATTTTGGGGCAGGCATCTGGCATGAAGAGTTTCAGCCTGAACATCAAATGTCTGGTGGAGTGAGATACAGCTGGAGCACAGGCTCGTGGTGGGAAGAGGTGGGCAGCCTCAGACAGAGCAGCAGAGCTGCACAGGTGTCCAGCAGGGCTGGGCTCCAGAACCGAGCTGCTGTCAAGGCTGGCAGTCATCCCCCTTGCTTGCATACCAGTGGCTTGGTTCAGGATGCCAACCTGACAATGAAGCCCTGGTGGAAGAGTTAGATTTCTACATGGGTTTTCTGAAGACAGAATTTTGTTTTTATTATTTTTTTCTTTTTCGTCAGGAAATGCTTTAAAAATTCCTTGTTGAAGTTTTTATCCCGACACTCTTAAATTTTGGAATCTCTCAGCTAGAGAACCACAAATTTCACTGTCTCTCTTCCTGTCTCTCCCCCTCACATTTTTCCTCTCCTAGAGCAGCAACAGACATGGACTACTTTTTCCAGAATTTTAAAATTAGACACAAAGAGCTATGTCCTATATTCATCAGAGCTGAGGCAAATATTTTGCCAAGAAAAGCCAATGATCCATCAGAGCTGCTTCTGCCTTCCAACACTACAGCTGCCTTTCTAATGAGGCCGCAAGTCTTGATCTCTGACAATTTGAGTCTCATTGCTCCCTGCTCTATTCTGTCCCTTCACATTTTTAGCAAAGTGTTGGGAGACAAGCAAGAGAAAGGGGCAACTGGTCACTCCCAAGTTAGACAGACTCACTGGCTTTTCCTATTGCAGAGGTCTTCACCTCATATTGAAACCTCATTTGGTTTTATTGAAGACAAACCCATAGTGGATAGGCCTGAGGAGTGTCCCTGAAAATCTGCTTTCTGATCAAAAGACCAAAGGGATAGATATGCTTAGCTGAGAGGTAAACAGAGCTTCTCTTTCTTACATGAGCTCCTTTTCCACAGCTAAATCTTTTTTGCTTCTGCACTAAATGTTGTTACAGCCTTGAGTTCTTGCTCAAACAGATCTTCTTAGATTCAACAGTCTCATTCTGTCACTGTGAGCTGGACAGAGGGGTAAGCCACTCTCCAAACACAGCTGGTACGTACTCTTTGTCCTTGGTGAGATTGATGCAGCCCTTCCCCATTATCCTGAGGCCCTGGACCACCTAAGTGGAGAATGCCTTGCCCTTGGGAAAGCATGGAAATACTGGAGATCCATCACACAATGAGTGGAAGGAATCAGGAAGGCCTTTACATCTCCATTCCTAGAGCCAGCTGCAGTCTGTCTGTCTGTACAACTGAAACAGAGCTCTGTGAGGAAACCCGAGCAGCAGAGCTGGCTGTAAGCTTTTGTCTCTGTAATTACCACTGACACTGGTTTTCAGATAGATCTACACAGCTCGCTAATAATTGCTTGCAAATGCTGCTCAGATTCTGGAAAAGTTAGATTCTAACAAATCTTCTCATGGGATGTCTTCCTCAAATGCAACTCCTGGAAGTCCAGCAAACTGCTCAACTGCTAGAAAAAGCAACTTGAAATGTCATTGGAAACAGTTTCTCTGTTTAAACTAGGCTTTTCATCCTCAAATCCACCTTCCTTTCAAAGTTAGGAAACTCTTCTAAACAAATATTATGAAATTGTGGTTTTCAGAAGTATTTTATTATCCCGGTTTTGTCAGTGCTGCTTTTGATTCTCTGTGATTACCATCTCTGATAGGCACGATGAGCCAAAAATTTGTGAAAATATACTTACTGCATTCCTGCAGAAATGATTGTTTGTTCTTTTCCTTCACAAGTGAGAAGCTATCAGGGAAGTTGTGAGGAAAGCCAATTTGTTCTGACTTATCTGCTACTGTCTTGACAAGGTACACTGTAGGAAAACAGAACAATCCTGTTTTGTTATCATGCCACATAACATCTGTCCTTGGCTCTTATCAGTTTGGAAAGGGAACTACTAACACACAGCTACTTTATCAAGAACAGTTCTTGCTCCTGAGAAATAGCAAAAAAATCCCTCCCAGCTGCTGATCCAATCCAGTCCATCTCATCTAGGATTGTAATGTCTGAGGATAGAGCTTGGAAAAGTACACCAGGCTGTGTAGATTAATCAGAGGCAGCATTTGACAACTCCAAGAATCAGCTTTTTGAGATTAAGACAGAGCTAATTAAACTTTGCCATTACTTGTAGCTCACATCTGAAAGTCTGTGAAACCAAGGGGAGGCAAGAAGGCAGGTTCAGAGGTCAGTGGGCCATCTTTTTATTAATTAGTGTTCTGAAGGCAAACAAAACAAGCCATCAGCTCAGTCTCAGCAAATGTCGCTTGTTTCTGTTTTCTGCAGCCTATTAGTGCTTTCTCCCTTGCAGTCTTTTTTGTTGTTTCTAACCACTGGTGTGGTGCTATCAATGTAGGCTCCCACAGGAAGCAAACAGAGAAACAGTCTGCCTGAAAACAGGAAAAAAACTGGTGCAAACTCTGGCTTGTGAGATCTCTACCATGCAGATTTTTTTCTGTTCAATACTGCCCCTACTCCACACAAGGTTTACTTGTGTCTTATCTCTTGTGGACACCATATTGGTATTTGGGAAAAATAAATCAGGTACTGTTGTTGTAGGTGATAACATTTTTTCTTATTCCCATTAAAAAACTTGTACAATACTTTTAATAGTTATCACACAATTGAATCTGTGTTTCTTTTAGACCTTTCTCTCAGGGCAAGTAAGTCCAGTTACAAAACTGGCCTTTGCTCTTTCTTGGGCTTGGCTTTGAGATGTAGTCTCAAAATGACTATAGTGCTGAGGGAAAAAAATTACCCAAGATACTCTGCTGCACTAAGGAAATCTGATATTATAACTTTCCTACAGAAACCCTTACCCATTAGAAATTTCTTATTCCTCTCACTGTGTACCATTCCCTTATCTACTTCTCCACCTGTTTCCTATGTCCCCAGCATGCTTTGCAAATATCCATACATCTTGTTGAGATTCGAGGAAAGGAAACAAAATGCTGAGTGCCCCCACTACAGCTGCACAGACCCCATTTGCCCATGGGAAGACCAAGCAGAATTTCTTTTTTTTTAAATGACCTTGCAGAAGAGCGATATATACACTTCTGTATCAATGAATAGCAGAACAATTGCACAGGCTATTTTAGTTTGCTTGCATTAGGAAAAATTCAGCTTCTTCCTTTGTGAAGGACAGCTGCATATGTTATATATTTTCCCCCCAAAAGTGATTTGAGGTGTGAGACCACTCAGCTGGTGGTAGAACGCCATCTAGGGCCCTTCTGCTTCCGCAGAGTCATGCTGAGACGAGCAGCATGCAGTTGGACTTGTGGGATCTGTCAGTCCAATGTGGGCACCACACGAACAGGTTCAGAAAGGGGTGACTGCCTTCCTTGTTCTCGGGATGTCAGGATGGGTTTGTCTGAGCCATGCCTTCACAGGAAGCATGCTGCGTTAGTGTCGAGAATTCACGGTCACCGACTGCAGTGTGGTCACGGTTTGAGTGCAGTTGGGGAGGGAATTCTATTGGAGTCACGTTGAATTGCAATAAAGTTGCATCATGTTACTATATCGTATGTCACTTTGCACATAGAGAATGTGCCATAAAGACAGGCAAAACTTTTCACTTTAATTAGCAGTGTGACTCAGAAACCACGTTAGGATACTTTTCTGAATTGCTAGGGAAGTATTACTCAAGAAAATCTACAATTCCAGGAAAATGCGTGCATGTGATTGGGGTAACATAAGTTCATTCAGTGTTGGCAATGGTTTTGCTTTGTGAAGTGACATTTTGAAACCCAGCTGTCCGATTGGCTAGTTACACTTCCAAAACATTTATTAAAGAGTCTTGGGGCAAACCCAGAAACCAATGAAAGCACTGCCTGAAGAACACTTCATCACATTTAAAAGTATTTTCAAGTATTAAAAGAATATATAGTCATCTGATTTCATGCAGGTCTATGTTACTGAGCCATTCCAAACTCACTGTCCAAACCCCAGTGACTTCCAAAGAATGGACAAATATCAAAAGAAAGTGACTACAGCCTGGACACACACTTTGTAAACATATTTAATATGCTATTTTTGATGTGTGCACCCTGTCATAGTGTTAGACCAGCACTTAAGCTGTATAGAGTGAAGTGATAATATTCTAGCTGTGCTCTGCATTGAGCAGCACAGCTGCCTCAACACATTGCTACAATGCAAGACCATAAGAACAAGCACACAAGGAGAAGCTCAGAAAATGCACTGTAAGAGTCCCAAGGCTGTCAGTAGCATTTAGGATATATCAGCGAGTTACCACACTTGACATTTATCACAAATCACCTGTGTTTTTTTACTTACCAAGCAAATATGATCACCCTAGGAGGGACTTAAAGGTAAACTCTCAATGTAGATGACTAGGCTTGAACAGGAAGAAACTCCATACCTTAGCAGACCAACTCTTTTCTTCCACCTATCACTCAGCTTTTCCGTTGCTGCCAACAAACTGACACACGGTGGATGGTGTTGTCTTCAAAATCACGGTTGGAAGATGTTTCACATGAGAGCCAAAAGACCTGACTGTGGGAAGAAGTATTTGTTTAATGAGGCTTGTAGTTGTTACTCAAAATGTTTGCTGACTGGAAAAAAAGTGCCTGATTTTGGTGTAAAGATCTAACTGGCTAAAAGTATATAGTCATGAGAGGTATTTTGATAAAATATTATCAGTCTCTGCTTTGGACATGAAAAATTATATGAAACATTCTGAGATTCATGCTTTTACAAAATCATGTCCAATTCTGATATTTTCAGTTATTTGCTTTGAATATTTTGGTTCATTCAGAGACAATATAGAGAGAATAAAGAGAATACAGCAACCAAAATATCTCATCTCTGAGGATTTTGGTAATGTAAGCATGCTACTTCAGTGCAAGAAGTCTGATTTGTTTGCTGTAGCACCACAAAAGATCTACTCTAGTTCAAGAGATGATTCAAGATACAAAACAGCTGTTCTCTTGAAGCTATAGAGTAGTTAAAATGATTTATTTGTGAAAACATATCATCTTCAGCTGAAGTAGAAGCTGTTTTATTACCACCTTGACCACCAAGTTCTAATTAAGTAATTAAGTAATTAAGTCTCCTTCAGTGGAAGTAAAACTGGAGCCCAAGAAAACAGACAGACTCTCAGGAAGGGGAGTCTGGAGGAAACTTTTTACCACATTGAACATCAGAGGTCGAGCAGTCTAGAGCTTACTTCTCCTCCGGTTTTGTGTTTGTGTCAGATGCTGTACTGACAAGGTTTTAACAAAAGAGCCCCTCAAACATCACAAATGTATCAGTGAGAAATGTGACAGTCTCAGATCAATGTCTCCCCATCAGACCTCTGTCACCTCATACAACACCTGGTCAAACTATTAGTTTTATTATTTTGCCTTCCTCACAAACCCACAAATAACTTATCTGTCAGTCATTTCTGTGCTCTGGCAGCTCCACACTGCTCTTCTTACAGGACAGGGCTCTAAGCAGTTTCTCTTCCAGCAGCCATGGCACACAGGACTCCAGGATGAAGTATGGTCACAGTGTCACTCTTTCCTGAGAGCATGCATGGCCAAGGCCAACACTCTCTTACTCTCAAGGCAGACTCGGGAGAGGTTTTGCACAGAGTGTGGGTGAGGGAAGCAGATTTTCCTGTGTCTGCTCTTCAGCCCTTGAGCTTTTTCAGGGAAGGAATTCCGTCCCTTTGCATATTTTCTGCTATATACTTGGACAACATGGACGTATGCTTTCAATACAAGTCTCACTGGAGAAATCACCCTTTTAGAAAAGTGACAGCTGGAAATTTGCCTCACGGGGCCTAAACTTGTCCCCACCATAAACAGAATGTCCCTTCTGGTTATTAATGCTGTATTTGCATATGAGTGTTCAGTCTGGACAAGTCAGTGCACTGAGAAAGATAAAACATTTTTAGAAGAGATTAGAAGAGATTTAGAAGAGATTTGTTTACAACAGTCACCATTTGAAGGCGGAATGAAGAACTGCATGCTCCTGAAATTTCATCCATGCTTCTGAGATGACAAAGGCTGAAATAGCCACTTAAAAATCCCATGACATGCCCATCATGTTTCAGAGAACAACTTTAGTAGGAAATCAAAATATCTAATTGTTTTGTCTCTCTGTGGTCATGCTTGCTATAATTAAAAATAATTTATTTGTGCAATAATAATGCAAAATCGTGCTTCCAAAGGGAATACAGTAAGGGATGTGACTTCATATATCAGAAGTTCATAGATGGAAGAGAATCAAAATTATAATTTTACTGGAGCTCTTGAAATGTAAATGGTCTTTTACTCCTCAGAAATGAAATACGTGATGATACAATTACTGCAAGCTAATATGTGTCAGACATGTGGCAGAGTTAGATGCCTTATGATAGGTATTTATGGGGTAATGCAGTTGCTTGTTGATAGGGCAGTAAGTCACTCCTCCAAGCATCATGTTTTCAAGCTGAAGAAAATTCTCTCACTATTTTATTGCCCATTATGCAACACCCCAAGGATACAAGATGCTGTATGATAGACAATATTTCTTATGATAAAATTTGGCAATGGTTGAGCCCCTGATATCTCAAAATCACGGCCCATCACTCTGAGCAATATTTTCTGTATTTCCTTGGTACTCGCTTTGGATGAATGCCTTCCTGTCTTTTCTCTTGTCTTTTATTTTGCTTGTGGACACCAGATTAGGTGTCACCTCTTTATTTTGTGTTTGTACCTGACTCCAAACCCATAGGAGACAAAAAAATGACAAAAATACTACTAATAATGATGAAAACCCTCAAAAGAGTTCTTACTGCAGAGGCTCCACACAGGCTTGTCATTCTCACCAGGAAAATGTAGATCTTTGTGTTGGCCTCACAATGGCAGGAGACACTTTATTTTCCTGCCAAGAGAGAACAAAACATTTCCACGGGAACTCCCTTGCAATTCCCTGGCTACATCAGCTCACAGTCTGTGTGCTGTGAGCCACAGCATGGCTGGGGCAACTACTCCCTGCATCTGAGGCACAGAATGGAGTGTTTTCCTCAGCCCAGCACCTACCAGTGCTGGTCTTCAACCAGTCCCAGGTCCTTCTAACCCTGGTGCAGTTGCACTTCCTGAATGGTTATATTTGTGCATCTCATAAATTGCTTGTGCTTTGAATGAGAGGGGATTTAATCTCATTTGACTTCTCTCTGTTAAGTGGGTTTCAAGTCCCCTCACTACAGATAAGCTGGTGATTTGCCAATTCATCCTTCAGCATTAGTGGAGAGGAAGAGGCAGTTTGGAGGCACAGTTTACAAAACAGGTTTTAGAATGACATGAATGTTCACACAGGGGACCTAATTTTCTCCATTATCTTTTAAGAGGACTCTCAGATTAACTAGTTCGTATTCAGTCAGGTGAATAGAGTCATAGAATCAGATTATTTTTTATTTTTGACAGGGAGCTGTAGGTGCTCTGTCTCCACAAGATGAGACTGCAACTATAATCAGCTCATACACTGTGGTAAAAACACTTTGGGGAATGCATCATGGAAGAAAATGAGGTTGTTTTCAGGTGTAGCATACACAGAAGCAAAATTCCTTGGTATTTTCATGCAGTGATGAATCATGTACCCAGTATTTAAACTGGTTTGGGTCTAGTTCTGAGATTAGCCTTCAGGCAGCACTCAACAGGGGGAATTCACCTTCTGGTTGCATCAAGTCTTTGTCTTCTACATGACTTATCTTGACCTGAATGCAGTTGCTACAGCTACACAAAGCACACAACATTGGCTTAAAGGTTCAAAATGTCCTCACATGATGCCAGTATTCTTTGTGCTCAAATGCCTTCACTTGGAGATGAAACTTCACTCTGCAGACTGGTTAATTTGGAAATTTAAGTCTGACCTTAGCTTAAAATTGTTTGGCCAAGTTTGTGATATAATGGCATTAAGAGAATCATCACTGTGTTATGCAGCTACAATCTGCTTTCGCTGGCAAGATAAATCTGTTGCCTTCTTTTTATTGCTTAACTGCTGAGAGGATGGATCATAAAAGAGTGCAAGGTTATCGAGAGGTTCCTTAATCATTTGTCCTGGCCCCAGACACAGTGCTAATGTTGAAAATTACCATTGGTATTTATGCAGCACTTGCCACAATAGTATCTGTGACCCTAATACAGAAAAACATTCCTTATCAGGAATGTTTTACACATGTTGAGCTTTAAGCAGAAGCTTATGTCCTACTGTGGAGAAAGACTCTGAGGATGGGGCTAAAGGAAAGTAGTGATCTGTGTAAAGCTTTCAGGATGTATTTCCTGGGTTTGTGAGTGTGCTTGAGTACAGAGTGAAATGCAAAGTGGACTTTGCTCAGATTGAGCAAAACATAGATTTCAATCAAGCTTTATTTTTGTCTTTTCATGCATACAAAATATTATTCATCATGCATCTGTTTTCTTAAATACAACCTCACATGTATTTATGCTATAGGTCCTCAAATAAATTTAGTAGGTTTTAAAATAAATGTAGGTCCTTAGCAGTCCTTTTTTTTTTTTTTTTTTACTGTCATACTCCACACCTTTCCTCTGTTGTTCAAAATACCTTCAGGAGGTCTTGAAACACAGCATTAATGCAGAGACAACATGTCAGGCTGAAAAGTGCAGCACACACAAATAAAGGGGTTCTGCAAGGGTGGGTTCTGCTGGCTTTCTTGAACACCAGTTTGAAAAGTATTTTTCCTAACCAAGAAACCTAGGAGCTTGTCAAGGATAGAGGAAAATGCAAACTGCTGAGCTGCAGCCCCTGATAGGATATTTTCAGTGCTGATACTCAAGAAGGAGCCCATTTTGAACAGTGCAGACTATGTGTGGGCTAGTACATCTGTATGACATGATGTATAAGCCAAACATTTGACTAGAATAAATCAGTGGGGAAATGAACTCAGTGTCTGATTTAAGTCCGTGTCCAAGGCGGGAAAGGCCGCTGAGTGTATCACTGCTTTTTCTCTTGTTCCTTTCCAATGTTAACTACTTTTACGGCTTTTCTGGCATCTAAGATTGCTAGGAAGAAGATAGATAGCCCATTATGGTTTCTTTTGGAAGGACAAGAGTCATAATTATCCAAAAATCACAATGCTAACCCACATTATCATTTCCTGATGATGTTGTTCATAGCCAAAATAGAGGAAAACAGATATTCCTCTTTGAATTAAAGAATAATTTTGGAACATATGAGGGGGCAGTGTTTTGAAAAACATGCAACTTCATTTAATTATGAATCTGGTTCTTATCTTGGGGTAAGGGATCCAGTTTTAGATAAGATACTTAGAAAAATGACATTAAGAGCAGCAGCAAGCTGAGGAGATAGGAATTAACTTTTCAAATCTACTACTTTGATATTTGCTAATGATGAATTCTACTCAAACATTTCTTGCAGGCAATAGCATTATGTCTTTGGTGGACTATGGGGTGCACGTTTATGGGTACTGAAAGTTTAGGACATTTGGAGCTTTCCAGTGATATGGCTCCACAGGTAATTATTTTCATCTTGGAAGCATGCAAATTACATTGCCCTGGCCCTTTCCCAATGACTCCTTCTCTAATTTATTTTTCTCTCAAGTCTCTCAAGTCTTAATTTTAAGCTTTCTGGGGCCAGAGTTCACGATTTTGCTACCTTTGTGTGCCATGCTAACTGCAGTGAAATTCTGCTCCATGCCATGGTTGCAACAATTACAACCAACAACTTCCACAATGGTAACAGCTCACCTTGGCTCACTACTAAGATCTCTGACAATGTAAAGGAAAGTTGGATGAGGGCATGTAAGGGAAAAAAGTGGATGTTCCTCTGGACCAGGAGGCTGAGCAGCTCAGCCTGAGGTATATTTCATTAGATTCCCACGTAGCAGAATATGGGGAAAGAAATTAAAATAAACAACATAAAAGCACAGTGGGATCCAAGCAGTTCAAGATTGTGGAGAGCAGAGTGGAGAATGGCAGGTGAACCTGGAAGGAAGGACAGTAGTTGCCAGAGAAAGACTGAGAAACGGAGGTAGGGTTATCTGAAAAGTGGGAAACAGCATGTGCAGATGGCTACAGTCAGGAGAAGCAGTCAATAGTTCTTTCCTGTTACTCTTAGTGAGGAGCTGGATCTCCCAGTGAAATGTCAGTTTGACATCTATGTATCTTTCCCCTGCTCTGTGGCTGAGTGAGGAGCTCCCCTCCTGTTCAAATGTTAATTTTAACTGCTGTCCACTTGCTATCACTGTGAGAGGGGATAAAGTCCTAGATCACCACATGACAGGTAAGTTTGTGACTCTGTTGAATAAAACACCTTCCTCCAAGTTCACATTTTGAAACATTTATTCACACTTCTGTCCAAAGCTACGCTCTCCTAAGCGGGTCTGTTCAGTCAGCCAGAGTATGTCTATGTTTAAACTTGTTTAAACTTGAATTTAAACAGCAGTATATGAAAGAGGTCTCCACATTCGTGTGGTGCCCTATGGCACTTCATTCATGGTATTGTCTGAGACTGTAAGAGGTTCTGTGTTTTTATTTGATGCTGTCCTTTTCAAAACAGGAGGGCCAGAAATGAATGCTTTGGAAAGATTTCATGACGATGCTCTATTCAGTGCTGCTGTGCTGCAGCAAGAGGGTGTCCAGATGAAGCAGTTCGGGCTGTAGGGCTTTGTCCTGCTGATGCAACTTCTACACTTTTCATTTTTTAAGCTTTTAGTTTTGAATGCTTTTAAGTTGTGGGCAGCTGCCTCTATGGTCAAAGTGTATTAGAATGAGGGATGTCCTTCTGGTTTCTGAACAGTCTGCTGTGTGCTCTAGCAAGAGTTTAGAACAACGTAAGATCATTGTCTCAAACAAATTAAAAGAAACACATAAGGTGCTTTTCACTGTTCCTGTTTTGACACTTAGCAAGACTGGAACAAAATTAGGTGCTTCTCTTTAGGTGTTTTATACCCAATAGTTCTGTTGAAATATGTTTGACCAAAGATCTACCATATTGATAGCTCTTGTGATCTGTTGAGCCTGGCCTTGCTGAACAGCCAGCAAAAAGACTTGCAATGTGACTTCAAACAAATCTTGTGCTAAAAGTGTCTACATTTCTCCGTCTTTGCTACAGAGGAAGCTCAGAGCAACTAGCTCATAAACAAAATAGATGTCCCCACTGTAAAAGCCTACAACTACTTGAGATTCAGACCTCCATTAAAAGCCTGCACTGCCTTCAGCTCACCATCTTGCCTAATGTCAGCAATGCTCAGAGGTAAAGACCATACTTTATCTCAGTGCTGTTGTTATGGGAAAGGGCATCAGTAAACTCTGTACCGGATAGGGAATCCTGTGAAGAAGTTAAAAAGTCAGCTGTAAAATCTGTTCCCTCCAGGAAAAAGTCAAATATAAGAAGAAGGAATGCAATTATTCTTGTGTTATCATGGTATGCCACAGGCAATCCCATCAAACTGCAGAGCTTGGATATTTGTTAGGAAACATGAAAAGAGAAGGGGCGACAGATTCACTTCAGGGGTGAATAGCTCAGGCAATGTTGAGCAGAGCTGGATCTGACAGAGAAATGGTAACTCTGTGTGAGTTTTGGATGATCATGGTTTGGTTAATTAGGATACATTTCTGATGACTGCAGAGGCAATTCTGCAATGAGCACTGCTTCTTCCATTTCCTTTGACCATACCCTCCAATTTCCAATATATGAAAAGCATCAAGAGAAGGAACAACCTGAATACCTAGGTAGACTTTGTCAGAACCACTATTATATACCACTATCAGATGCGGGGTTTTTTAATAGCCAGAATTCAAATCCTATTGGAGATGCATTGTTTTTGGTATAGAAATGACCTCTACTAATGACCCTTCTATAAAATAGTGCTTGTGAAGGCAAGTTTGTTAATTTTAGAGTATTCTGTCCACATTATGGAATTTGTATAGCTTTAAAAATTAAAAAAAAAATTCCTTAAAATAGTACAAATTCTTGCTTTAGATAAAACCAGTGATCTTTGCTTACCATGAGGAGGCATGACTACTTTTTCTGTACTTTTTCATCTTAGGTTTAAAACTTATTTTGCCCAAATAATCAGGACTTTGTTTAGTGGTGAACATAGTGGTGGTGCTGGGTTGATGGTTGGACTTGATGATCTTAGAGGCCTTTTCCAACCTTAACAATTCTATGAGTCTATGACTAATAAAACCTCTTAATATACAAGTAAAAGAAGTTGGAAAGCTAATTGTCCCAAACTGCTGACTCTCACAAGAAGAGCAGGGATATATCTTCTAACTTACTGAATGCTGTCATCTCATTTTACATGTTCTCTGTAAATTCAGTCTGATTTAGAAGTCTTGGATGCTGATTCAGCTAGAACGTATTTTTTTTACTACAAAGAGAGAGGGGAAAGAAGTTAATGCTTAATAGAGTTGTTTTGATATCACTGGTCCCATCACCATGCCAGCACTGGTCCTACACTCGCATGTTTTGCAAGAGCAAGGAGACAGTTTGTGAATGGAAGTGAGCATAAGCTGTGGTTCTTAGAACAAATAAATGTTGACGCATTGACCTCAAGCTGAATTTCAGCTTGCCTGGATCAGCAAAATTCTGGATATCTTGTTTGTAAAACTGTCTTGAAATTCAGTTACTGGTGCTAAGTATCCACATTCCTTCTGAGCTATTTGTCCAAAAGTATTGAGATGGAGTTTCCAGTTTTTACCACATATGAAATGCATAAGAAATCATTCACCTATGAAGCAGCCATCTCTATAATGAGACATGGCAGCTTGCTAGAGCACAGTGTAATGCTCTGTATGGGCATAAAAAGAGAGCAAATAGCTTATTCTGAGTTAAATACTTGGGGAATTTTAGGTCAGTGGAAGGTAATTACCCAAAAACTAATTTGGCCCATGTGTACAAGCTAACATCTGTATCATTGCAAAATAAATGCCACAGATGTTTTAATAACAAGTAACAGATGCACTCAGTGCCTGGGTTTCAGATCTCATCTAAAAATCTTCCTCTTATAGGTGGCCTTTTCCCCCACCTCTTCCTCAGTCCTATACAGAGCACTTGCTTGCTACTGGTTCAGACTGCTGTCTGCTACACACCTCATCGACAGCCTCCGGTACTACAGTTTTGCTTTACAGAGCTGGAATTTTATTTATGACAGCTGGCACTGCAGCCCTTTATTTGCGAGTCAAAAAGTACAGTTCACTGTATGACCAGAGAGTACGGCTGAGAGAGCACCAGCCCAGTGCAACGTTTACAAAGATAACCTCTCACTTGGGTTGGAGACAATGTTTTCAGCAGATCTGGTGAGTCAGTGGAAATAAATACTCAATGCCTTGATAAAGGCACAAACACAGATGTCAGAAAGCAGCAGCCAAAGAAAGCACGGATGTTGTTACAGGATGCTATACAATATTAAGTATTAAACAGCTATTTTTAAAGTGAATATCAACTTTAAACTGATGGTGTAGGTCTTTGTAGGGAGTTTTCTCCAATGAGAGCAGAGAGTGGTCATGAACCTCACACGGGTGGAAAATGCAATGACTGGGCTAATCCTGCTGCACAGCCACAGCCCTGAGGCTGGACATGAGGCCGTGCTGGCTGACTTGGGCATGACCCAAATGGCAGTCAGAAGGGGAGATGGCAGACGCACTTTGCAGCACGTTGAAATTGTGTTTGTCTGCCATGTGGATGGGCTCTTGTACTTAGTGGAGCTTCCAGCTCTATCACCTGACCCTGCAGTGGTGTCTCATGGCTGCAAACAGTTTGGGCACCCGAGCTGGCTTGTTGCAGAGGCCCATGAGTTGGGCTGACCAGCTGAACTTGCTCAGGTTGCCTGTACGGGTGTTCCAAGATTCACGCTGGCAGGACTGACCGGCTCCAGCATAGAAGTGATGTCAACAGTGTCTACCAGGTTCCCCTGCAGACCAGAAACACAGTAAAGTCTGTATTTGTCAAATAGCTCTGAGGGCTGTGATGAAGAGAATGAGGAAGTGGGTATCTCCCCAATTTATATGGGCACAAATCCTGCGGATCAGTCTGGTGCTGTGCACTGTCAAAGCCCAGGACATCTCTGTGTGCTGTTGTTTTCCCAGGTACTCAGGTGTGCTGCCTTTTGGCACAAGTGCTTCATGTGCTGCACTGGGCACAGGCTGTAAAGTATTGGCTTTCTGACTTCCCCCTTTCCTTCCAGAGGACATCTCTGTCAGCGCTGGAGCGGTCAGAACAGCAGATTAGGAGAGCATCCAGCCTGGAAGAGCTGCTTCACATCACTCACTCTGAGGACTGGAAGCTGTGGAAATGCAGGCTAAAACTCAAGAGTCTGGCCAACTTAGACTCCCGCTCTGCTTCACATCGCTCTACCAGATTTGCTGCTGCTTTCTATGACATCGACACACTGAAAGGTAGGTGCGTGTTTGTGGGCAAGTTGGATCTCAGCTTCAAGACCCTCCTTGATTCTTGTTCAGCAAAGTGTTACGTAAGTAAAGGGGTTCCTAGAATACACCCATACTGGTAGCAATAGGGCATTAATGGAAAATTACTTTGTGTGAAAAAATGTCAGACAACAGCCTGAATACACTTCCGTCTTTTGTGGCCAAGTCAGGCTTATTGTTCTCTGAACACTCTCCAAAGGGAAGATGTACTATGCAGGGATTTGTCAATCCACAAAAGAAGAAGTCAATGTACAAAAGGACAGGTCAGAATGTCTGGCTGAGGGGATGTCCAGCAGCATTGTACTATATCTTAGAACCTGCTTGCAGGCAGAAATGAATGAACTTTGCTGCAGGCATAGAAATCCCTTTTTTATTAGGTGATATAAGGCACTGCACCAGCAGCAGTGTCTGGGTGGGAATTGAGAGAAAGAAGGCATTGTCCTAACCTCAATCTATTTGAGAAACTTTCTCCAGAAAAAAGTAGATCTTGAAGCAACCAACCAACAACTGAAAATGGAGAATCACAATCTACTCCCTCATCTGGAGCAAGAATGAATAATGTTCCTGGTAGCTGTGATGCCCAAGAGGCATTACATGTTCATGGATATAAAATAAAGGATCAGTTACTATACTTTGGTCTAGCAAATGGACATCCTACAGCAAAGCTTCATGTAGTCTAATGAAGGACAGGCTGAGATAGTCTTTTTGTTGTCTTTACCCTGAAGTGATATTATCATATCACTTTCTTTTCAGGAAATCAGATATTGCTGATACTCTTCCAATAGCACTTTTCAACAGCCCCACATTCACACACCATTATTCAACTTCAACTAAGTTGTGTCTGAGCAAAGGCCTTAAATTGTTTCTCTGAGTCACAACACAGAAATGCATATATGAGTGCCAGTCTGAAGAGGGTTTTCCTATCACAGGCATGGTTTTAAACTTCTCACAGAAATTTTGTACAGAAAAAAAAAAAAGCTAAATCAAACACACACCTGAAGAACAATTAAGATGGCTTTTACTAATGATAAACATTTTGCTTGCATATCTTTATAATTCTACTCAGCAACATTAAAAATACATAGAGTTATTGGAAGGAGTACCCAGAGTCAAATGCTGTAATTCCCTACTCACTATTGCCCATTTAGTGAACACCAACATTTCTGCAAAACTAAAAAACCCTTTTGTCAAAACAGCATGACAACAGAGGATATTATTAAGTGTTACTGATACAGGGCACATTGAAATGGGCATTTTTCAATGGCAGAATAATGTAACTTAATATTTATAATATAAATAATGTTCAGGTAATAAAGTCAGAATGCCAATTCGTGTTCTGTGACTAATTTGAGATGGTCACAGGGCTGGAGCACCTCTACTATGAAGTCAGGCTAAGAGAGTTGGGGCTGTTCAACCTGGAAAAGAGAAGGCTCCATAGAGACCTAACTGCAGTCTTCCAGTAACTAAGGGGGAGCTACAAGAAAGCTGGAGAGGGACTTTTTCCAAGGGCATGTCGTGATAGGACAAGAGGGACTGGCTTTAAGCTGAAAGACGGTAAATGTAAATCAGGTATTAGGAAGAAATTCTTAACTATGAGAGTGATAAGGCACTGGAACAGGTTGCCCAGAGAAGTTGTGGATGACCCATCCCTGGAAGTGCTCAAGGCCACGCTGGATGGAACACTGAGCAGCCTGGTCTAGAAGAAGGTGTTCCTGCTCATAGCAGTGGGGTTGGAATTAGATGATCTTTAAGGTCCTTTCCAACCTAAACGCTTCTGTGGCTCTATTACTATGGTCATATAGATACAATTTTCTACTTGGAACTGCTGTTAGGTTACTTCCTACTTTCCCTTTGAAAGTCTAACTCTAGACACAGAGGTGTCAGCTTCCTCATTAAAAGTCAAGTCGCTGAGGTTCAAGTCAAAAAAAAGCCTATTGGGTCATCTTCTCCATTCTTCCATACAAAATGGAATTATCCCAGGACAGAAACTACTTTTTTTTTAGTATCTTAATATGTTCAAGGTACTAAAGCTCCTTTTAAAATAAACAAGACATAAACATGTATTTCTTTCCCACACCCTCTCCAGTCATTAAACAGTGACCTTTTTGCCAAGGGCATCTGTTTTCTATTAATAAAATATTTTGATGAGAAGTCTGGGTCAAGACTCATCCTTGTTTCACTTGAGTATCATCCACAGCAGTCCAAACCCCATCAAAGAAAATTCAGGGCTTTGTTCCTCCTTTCTAGAGCTTTAACAATGAATTCACTGGAAGTTTGTGTCACTTCATCTAATCACAGCCTCCCCTGAGCGGCTCAGCTCACAAAGGACTGCAGTGCTTTCAAGTTGAAGTCTGTATCAGAGACAAAATTCTCAGCAACTGCCCTGTGCTTGGTCACACAACAGATGAGGGTGACCACAGGGCTTCTGAGCAAGATGTGACACCCACTTGCTTGGTGGCCAGTTCCTATAACAGCCACTCTGCTAGAGAAGTGGTTAATAAAGTAAGGATGTGTGTAGCTGGAAAGGTCATCACTGCTTGCACTCATTGATGTGACATCTGAAGTGATTACATGCACATACCTTAATGAGTTTGGCAAGCACTTTATTTTCTATTTTAAGATTAGGATTAGGTTGCTATTTTGATAGACTAACATTACTCTAGAAATTTCTACTAATTTTAATGATTACTCTTCTCTTAACTTATGCCTCTTCTCCAAAATTCAGATACCAAACTCTTTTTTCCTGTACTCTTTGTATGACTGAAAAGTGGAGCAAATCAACCCAGTGGAAGGACTTTGAAGTAATAAACAAAATGATTTAAATATACAAAGTCAGTTGATGAAAAAGTTAAAAATAACAAAAGGAAAGTCAGGTAGGAATGAGAAAAAATAAATGTTCATCTGAATCACAAGCAAAGAATAGCACGGAGGTTAAAAGTATTCCAGAATTTTTTCTTTTTCAGAGCTTCACTGTAAGCGTAGGGCACTGCTTTCACAATAGCAAGGAGGTGGACTGCACTGGAAGAGAGAGCCTTTTTAAAAATAGTATAGAAGTTGCTTTTGATCTTTCAGAAGCCTGTTGTAGGGTGGCAGAGAGGAAAAATTATTTTAATAATCTTAAGAAGAACCTAAAGCATAAGCATTGTTGACTTATGAGCAATTCCATAACTTGAATCAGGTAAGAAAAAGCAAAAAAAAGAGGGCCACCTCTTGACAGGACTCAAGATTGCATTATGTAGATGTCACTCTTTTCTCTGTCTGGTTCAGCCAGTTAATGCATTATTCCTTCTCACAGTCAGGATTTGACAAATCAGTCAAGCCTACAGTAATTCAGTATTTGAAAGATGCCATGGTGTTTTGAATAGACGACTCACGCTTGAATTCATATTCCTGTTATTCAGCCTTGAACCCCCTGATGGTACTGAGGTGTGAGAGTGTTTGTTCTGGATTTCACTGGACATTTTGGAAATGGTGCTTGCTGGCTGACATCCACCAGGAGTATTCATACCCTCTGACCAGAATCTGTTAATCATTAATGTGCTTTTGCACTCAGGCCCAGGCACTACCGAGTCCATGCTAGGATACACTCAGAGAGAGGATAAAATGACGATAAGGAAGGCTACCCTGGAGCAAAGGGGAACAGGAAGACAGACACTGTGGAGCTGGGGACTCTCAGCTAAGGGGAAATCAATGCAGCTCTACTTAAACTGCTGGAATTAATGGAGAGTTTGGTCATCTGCATTGAAAGCTAAAGGCAGATAAATGCAACAACCTCTCTGCCAGTGCAGCTGGTGTAAGTTACTGGGATAATTTTGCACTCAGACTCTCTCTGGTCCATAGGTTGATCTAAGTAAGTGCAAATTGATCCAAGTAAGTGCAAATGGCCTGCCAGCACTTCATTTTTTTTATATATAATGCTTGTGTTTCACTAATCAAGAGGTTTAACTTTGCCGTGATTGCTCATAAAAATTGTGTTTTCTCCAGTCATAGACGAAGAATGGCAAAAGACTCAGTGTGTGCCCAGGGAAACCTGTGTGGAAGTTGCCAAAGAGCTGGGTACAACAACCAACAAATTTTTCAAGCCTCCCTGTGTGAATGTCTACAGATGTGGAGGCTGCTGCAATGAGGAGAGTCTCAGCTGTATGAATACAAGTACAACTTACGTGTCAAAAACGGTAAATGAGGCTATTCATCTGTTTTCTTTTTACCCTGGCTCACCAAAAAGGGAGGGGAAGGAGGATGTTTGGTTTCTGAGATCCTGTTATGAAAGATCTGTCTGCACTATCATAACAAACAGAAGAATTAATTTTTCATCCATGTGGAGTGAATGCAGGCGTGTGCAATAGCATTTTACATTCATGTTGCATTATTAAAAATGCATTATATATGCATAGAAATGGAAAATCAGGTCCTGAGAAAGTGACTGCAGGCTCACATGATATTAAAAAGTTTAATCCTTATGTATTACATTGTTACTTGGACCAGGGACCCCTTAAGAGTATTGGCTCATGGGTATCCTGTGTATCAAAGGCTTAACCCCAGGAAATTTTGTTGTGTGGGGCCACTGCATTTCAACATTACTGTCTGTGCCAAGAAGGCTGGCTAATAATTTTGGATATGCAATTTTGCAAGCCAAAAAAGGAGACATATTCATCAGTAGAGACCAGATGCTCTTAATTATCATGCCTCAGGATCTGAATGTCCCAAATCACAAGTCTCTTAGGAAAAGAAAGGCTCAAACCAATAGTCAATTATTAATTCGGTGTAACAGGCAATACCCACGATTTAATGGCCAGTGCCAAAAAGTGAGCAGAGCTTAGACACAGAGCTTCTTTCTGTAGACTCCCATTAGAGGCTATGTACAGAGATATCTTGCTCCAGTGAGTGTCAGAGCAGAGCTCCAGGTTTAGGACTTTCAATCCACTCTATGGATGAAACCATCTGTGTTCATCAGCAATCTGGTCTAGTGGGTGGCACTCCTGCTCATGGGAACGGGTAAGGGGTTGGAACTGGATGATATTTAAGGCCACCTTCCAACCAAGCCTTTCTGTGATTCTAAGATTCGTATCCACAGATGAAGCACAGGAGACTGGTCCTCTTTGATAAAACTTCACCTTGTGCATTCCTAGTTCACTTGGTGTAATAAATGAAACTCTACTTAAGAAAAAAGCTTTTCTTTGAATCAGAACAAAGATCAAGGGTAGTTGTTTCAAAAAGAAAATTGAAGCCCTCATGGGGAACTGGTCCAATCCACTTCCGTATTTATTTTGTGTTTGTTGGAATGTAATTCCACTGTGTCTGGTGGTACTGGAATAAAGCTGGAGTAAAATAAATCAGGGCCTGTCCTTCTTGCGTCAATGCTCATTAATTGCTTTCATTCCACATCAGAAAGAGAAAGCTCTTATGAGCTGTTGGCCACACACAAAAGACATCCGATCAGCTGAGGGAGCTAGGCCAGGCTAAAAAGTATTTATTTATTTATGTGTTTTTTGAGCAGCAGTTCATAAGTTTGTTGAAAAACTGCAGTTTTGCAGAGTGTGACATTCCTTTAGCATCCTTCAAAATAAGCATTCCCTCAAAAGCCCCCAGCTAAGTTCCACTCCTGGATTACACCACCATCAGTCCAGATTTATTCATCTAATGGAATTATTCCCATATCAGTGAGAGCAGTTTTTCCCCTTTGTATAAAATACCCACTGAAAGATATTAATGCCACCTAAAGTTAGACACTACAACACCTAAATTTGTCTAAGCAGTCTGGCTTAGGAATACTCAGGAATTCCTGCAGGTGGATGCACCATTAAGCCAAGACATGCTGGTACACCTAGAGGTGCCCAGCACTTTGCTTTCCACGGGAACAAAGTTGGTTTGATGAGCAGAGGCAGTGTGGATCACTTCAACAGCTGCCCAGGGAACCACAGTCTCTGCAGGGCTACTCAAATATCACCCTTAACAATTTGGATTCACTGAAAGCAGGCTGCTTTGTTCCATAAGCTCCTGCTATACTCAACAGAGAGATGTTTCCAGGATCATTCTCTGAAGAAGCCCAGATGAAGCAGAATGAACTTTGCTCTATTTAGTCCTGTTTCTTCCCTTTCTGAGGAGACTGTGGTGGTGAAGTTAGGTCCCTAAAGATGCATACTGTAATTATATCCAAGGACAGTTAAGTAGCTGTCTCTGTAAGTGGTGAAGATTCAACAGATGATACAACCAAGAACAAAGTTTCCAACATCTACCTATTTCCTGTTTGACCCTAGCATCCAGAAGAGGTTTTAGAGTTTCTTTCCACACAATTTGGAGTGGTCTTGGGTGTTTAATAGCTGTAAAACAGCACTAGGATGCCTGTTTTGGCAAGTTCCTACCTTGGTGGGCATTGTTTATTTTTCAATACCCTTAGTGCACTTCTGCTCATTTATACTTACGGTAACTATTTCTAGAAAAGAGCAAAGGTGGGAAAAATGGTGGCAAAGAATAAGATATTTTTAGTCAAAACTCCTAATATTAACTGTATAATGGAAACTGAAAAATAAATGTTGTTTTCCCCCAACTAGCTCTTTGAGATCTCGGTTCCCTTGACAAGTGTTCCTGAGCCTGTGCCCATCAAAATTGCCAATCACACAGGCTGTAAGTGTACATCAAACACCCAGCGCCACCAGTACACCATCATACGAAGATCTGTCCAGTACCCAGAAGAAGATGGGTAAGTTTCCTCACTTGCAAACTTCTACACGTTGAATTTTTCTTTGTTCTGATTTACACGTTGTAATGGTCTGTTCTCTTTCTGTTATGCTGAGAGGTTTTCTGAATAACTTGATTATCACTCAGGGTTAGAAAGTTCAACTAAACCGTGTGAATTATAAGTGAATGGTCATCAGAATCCAAGAAACTGCAGGCCAGTTCAGCAACATCTGGAGTCACTAAGATATTTAGGTACTGGAGGAACTTGAGCAGGAACTCAAAGTGCACATATTGGCACTATGTTCTACTGGAGCTATCTGGCTGTGTGTGCATAGACATTTTCAATCTGACACAGCAACTCTGCTCGTGCATTATTTAGCTGGGGCATACTGAGTTCTGTGTTCAAGCTAAGCCTCCTGCCAGATCTTTTGGCATGTCAGGTCAGAATCAATGTGAATCATGGCTTTTCACTTTTTGATCTAGTCCTGGTTTCCATCTGTTGGGCTCATGGACTGGAGACAAGTGACCTCAGATCTTACTCCAAATTACGGTATAAAATACCTGGGCTTTGGTGAGAAAAGGCTACATAAATTAAACAAATACTCTAGAAGCACAAATAGCTTGAGTGACGCGCTGGAAGTCAGCCTGAATGTCTCTGTCAAGCCCTGCATTCAGCTTGTCCCTGTAACTCCCTTCAGCTGGACATTGGGGCTGGGGAGAGCTGTCATTTCAGCAAAGCCACTCCAGCCCTCCCTCAGCCTTGCATCTGAATCCTCTTTCTAGACAAATACAGAAGAACCTCAGTCTTCCATTTTGTGAATTCCTGTCCTGGAGTAAAGGGTCTAAAAGTCAAACTTGCCCTCTCCAACACTGAAATAGTCCCCTGTACATCCATGAGCATGGGCAAATTTAAATTGGATCTGCACCTTCTGGCAGCATGCAAAATTGAATACAGTTAAATGGCATGAATAGTGCGGGACAGAGACTACCCTGGGTGGGGTAAAGCTGTTTTTTGGAAAAGTGGAGCTGCAAAATTGTAGCTGTTTCCTAAGGTTGTAGCCTGAAATAGGTGTTGCACTGGCTTCTTGTAGTTGCTGTGAGCCAGACAGCTCAGCCCATCAGCAGAACCACCTAGTTCCAATCCTTTCTGTTTGCAGCAGTAATGCACACAGGTGCCAAGCCTTCATGCAGTACAAAAAGCAGACCCAGCAGGCTCATTTTTCCAAATGACTACGCTGATGCCCCTAATGAATTTTTTTCATTCCTGTCTCATTTTTTTCTTCTAGATGCCCATTTACCAACAAATTTTGTCATAATGGATGGATCTGGGATAGTGACAAATGTGAATGTGTTATAGACACACAGCACTCAAATAGACGAGAAGGTAAAGATGAAATGACAGACACTTTTGCTTATTATCTCCAAGTTTGTGTCTCATTCTGGTCCTGGTCGTTTTTTCTCTTTTTTTTTTTTTTTTTTTTTGCTTTGAGAGAGTTAGAATTTTTATTCCATATCCTTAGATAGACTTGGATTATGGTATGGAAACTTGCCTGAAAATAAACACACATATGTGCTTTCCCCATCTCATTATTTTGCTGGGATATTTTACTCTATATTAGCAACCTGAGTTGGACATAGGAAAGTATTTATAGGAGTTTGTGAAGTAGGCACCCTGTATAAATTTTATTTTACATGGGCCTTAAACTGTGTGATGGGCAGTAGGGAAACTTTTTAACTGTAGGAAGAAAAAATGCCCTGGAATAGATTGCGTGGGGCAGGTGGTGAATACTTTTTTTAAAATTCTTAAGAACAGACTTAACAAGGAATAAGATGGGCAAAACCAGTCATGCATGTTAGCTGTAGTCAGTGCAAAAAATTATACAACCTTTTGAAGTATTTGAGCACTTTTAATGATAATATTAAGTTATTTAGGAAGCTTTCAAACTGATATACCCTACATGCTCAAGAGTATGTATGTGTACTCCTTCAGGTCTGGGAAAGGAAATAGAAGAGGGTAAAATTTGTAGAAGAGTAATTACTATCCTTCTTCCTGTGTTTCTCCCATAAAAAATTAACCTGTCAAAGAAATTTGCAGGAAATATTCTGAGTGGTAACTGTGTAAGTCTAAATATACTCACTAGCAATAAATATTAAGAGAAGGTAAATTTTCTCCAAATTCTGTGTAATGTTTTTAAAAGTTGTTTTTCAAAGGAAATTTACTGGTCAAAGTAACATGATTGTAGCACTAAAGCAGACAGACAGAAAAGGAAACCTTGCCTTTGTGCTTTGTAGCTTTAAGCTACATGCAACAAGCAAAAGAAGAAACCATCTAAGGCAATAATAAATCAAGCTGGCTAGGAATTTCTAGACTAACAAACTAAAATAAAGCTAAATAACCTCATAAACTGATCATCTGATTACAATCACAATGTTAATAAGTGAAAATTTACATAGTGGTTTCTGTTGGATCTTTTTTCACTCTGGATCAAATCCTCTGACCATCAGGTTAGGCAGTCAAACTCCAGTTAGACTTTCACTCAAGAAAGGATTAGTACTCTGTATTTCAGAGTCAGCCCAATGGACTGAGAATAGCCACAGTCCTCTTAACTCTGAGTTTTTGTAAGTCAGCTTGGAGCATTAAAACTTGTGGCTTGTTGAATTACAGCTTTTGTTGACATAAACTCAGTACTTCCTCAGAAAAAATATCATTCTCTAAGTACATTGTGTTTGGCAAGTGGCTGGGACAAAATAACTTAAAATCTGTCTTTGAGGTTGAAACAAAGTGAGATCGAAACACTCTACACCATTCACACATGCCAAGCTTTATTACCCCAAGGAAAGGGTTTGTCTTCCAAGAATTTTGGGCAGATTTCTTCCTCTCTTCCAATAGGCCTTGGGTTTTATTCTGTCTAGATATTGGGTTTTCAACATTGAGTAAATAATAATGAAGATTTCTTTCAAGTAATGTGCAAGCCTTTTCTGGCCACTGAGGTCCACAATCAGATGGCAGAGGTGCAGGTTACATTTCACATTCCATAGGTTAAATCTAAGAGTTAATTGCAAAGCTACAGGAAATTACCTTCCCAATGACACATTATGTGCCATGAGCTTTAACTAGGGATGTGCTGCATGCATTTTAATAAAGCTTTCACTAAGTGTGTTCCCTTTTCACTAGGATTAGCTTCATATTGTACTCCGGATATGTATTTTGAGGGAAGATAGATGAGGTATTAGACAGTGAGTTCCCTTGTCTGTTTCTCTTTTCTGAAACAAAGGGTTTTCTTTTATCCTTTACTGACAAATGTGCATGTGCTCCTTGATGAAGTGCTAGGCCAGCTTGCACCTTACTAGACATAGCACTACTCCTTAAAAATTTCCACAGTGAATGTGTAGAGAAGTACACATGCAGTAGGTATGACAGTTTGCATGGATGTGGCTCTTTGTCGTGGGTATAGACTAAATCCTTTTTGAGGTTTTCTTTTTAAAACTTGCCATTCAATAAAGATTTGTGCATTCCAAAACACAACACTGGACTTTTGTAATATACATCCCCAAAATCTTTTATGCTGGGTTCAACCCACAAGAAGTGTTACAGTAGAGTGAAATAATCAGCCCAATCCTCTGAAGGCCTTTTCTGCACTGTAAGTTACAACAGAAATTGTGAAGTCTAGGATCTATCAGAGAGTACACATGTGAATCCTACTGACTAGAGAACAGAAAGAGCTAATCTCTTCAAAAGCAGGATTTAGTCATGCAAAGCTTGCTGCTAAAAGATGTATGTGCTATTGCAGGACTCCCTCCTCTTGCTGAGCTGGCTATGTGTGGACAACATATGGAATTTGATGAAGAAAATTGTGAATGCATCTGTAGACATAAGTGTCCCACAGATTTCTTTCAAAGTAAAGAGAACTGCAGCTGCTATTTGTGTAGGGAGAGCCAGGAGAGCTGTGCTCTAAAACACAAGATATTTCATGCTGAAACCTGCAGGTAAGTGATCCTTGTCATTCAGTGTCTACACTGTAAGACCTGAATTAGCTTGCCTAGATATTAGAGGTGTGAGTGATGAATTGGCTAGGAGGTTGACTTGGTATAAAATACTCTGCTGAAGTTAAAGAGATAATAATAATGGGAATTTTATTTACAATACTTACCTCATCTAGAGAATCGAAGGTTTATTTGCTTGTGTTTTAAGAATTCTGGAAAAGACTGCTATTCAACTGTCAATACTTATTACTTTTGTTTTTCCTAATCTTAAGGGAATGATGATTCAAACTATAGTACAACTGAAATTAGTTTTAGCAGTGAGATACCAAGTCTTGTATTTGTAGGTAGGCAGAACCCACCCTGTGACAGCAGCTCTCTGGGACAGCTGAAAGCAGTCTCAGGGATGATTAGGGACAAAGGCTCTCTAAGCTTACACACAGAGCACACAGCGCATTCCTTATGCAGTTTGTCCTCAGAGCAAGTCATTTCCTAGATATAATGCAATTTTGTACACATACAAATACACTCAGTCAGCTCTGACTCCACTGAGAAGCAGGAAAATTGTTCTGAGGCTACTACACTCCAGGAATTTCCCTAATCTTTTTGTATAATTTGTTTTGAGGTTTCTATGCCAAATCACAGATGGAAAATACCTGTTTTCATTCATTATTTAATTTTTTATGTTTTCCAGAAATCATTGGTCCCACGTAGAAACCCAAGAGCATACAGTAGCTTAGTCTCAAAGTTTATGTAAGGATAACATCCATTTTCCCTAGGTACCTTGGCAGAGCTGAAGTTCACTGAGTGGTCACCCACAGGGTCCACTCTCAGAGACTTCATAAGTTCATTTATAGAGAAGGTGCTGTGGAAGAAGTAACCTTTGCATCTTCAGGTGCAGCTTTGAAAATAAGGACAAACACAAAAAAGTAGACAAGTATAAAAGTAGATAAAACAATCAGCAGAGCTGAAAGTGAGCAAGAAAAAATTGGATATTTATGCATTTCAGACAGGTGGGAGGGGAGTAATGTAATCAGTTTTTTACATGCTTTTGGCTTCCAGAAATTGCTATAATCTGGACACAGAACTTTAATGCCAGACTTCTGTGTCCAGTATTTCTGGAAGAGCAAAGCTGAAGCATGAGGTGAGATAGGCTACTTTGCAGAGTTTGAGGGCTGCACTATCCAGTGCTGACACTTGGGACTTCGCTGCACTCAAGAAATGAAAGCATCACTTAAGTCATGACTCTGGGCAGATAGACCACTGCAAGACATGTTGCTGTAGACAACAATTTTCAGGCAGCAAATTCTTGTCTCCCTGTGTTGTAGGATGCCAGCACTTTCCCAAACAGTGCCTAGGGAGCATTGTAGTGTTCAATGATGAAAAACTTGGAGAACATAACAGTGAAGAATTATCACATTACAATGCTTTTCTCTTTTGCATTCTTTCTCCTTTATCAAACAGTTGTGAAGACAGATGTCCATCCCAACCCAGAACTTGCCCAACTGCTAAACCAATGTGTTCCAGGCATTGTCGTTGTCCAAAGGAGAAGAGAGGTTCCCATGGGTCCCAAAGCAGAGAAACTCCGTGACTGATCTTCCTCTATTCTTCGAAAATCCACTGCTTTGCAAAGTAGCTGTCACTGACTTTTAAACAATAGTAAACACGAACATCTTCCACATTAATAGCAGAAGATTTAATCCAGTCTGCATTTATTTATTAGAGTAATCACTAATTGCAGGTGAATCCTCTGGGACATTGGTAATTGTTCTCTAAGAGGTAACAACAGCTGATGAATTTCTGGCTGCATGGAAGAAAGATTGGACAGTGCCAGTTCGATGTTACATTGTGGAAGATGAACCTGTGTATTGGAAATAGAGTCACAGTCTTCATCCAGTAGTTCAGAAATTGAGACTTGATAATCTTAGCCTCTGAATCCTTAGCTAATGCAGCTCCTGGGTAAAACTTTCTTCAGAAATTCAGTGTACAGGATTTGGCTTCTAGTAGATTCAGCACTGAGTTTTTTGATCTACTGTCCAACTTTGATTATCATTTTGTGTTTATTGTACAACTACTGTCAGATGTGTCATATTTAAGTGTATATAAGAAAATAAATACATCAGTTATTCCAGTGGATTTGATTTTTCTCTGTTATTTTAAAACTCTGCCCAACAAAAAGATAATAAGCAAAACCTCAAAGCCATCTCAAGTACAGCTTTCTTATGTTTGTTTCACTGGGACTGGCTTCTGCTCAAACCCAGGTCGAAACAAGGTCACTTGACCCAATAGTTTCAGTAAAAAAGAAGCATTTTTTCCCACGTCTTCCTGACAGCCATATGTCATTTATTTGTTTGTTCCTGCTGTAGTGCATTAATCTTCCTAAGGGGATAACAGCACACTAGTGCTAACTCTACCATGAATTTTGGAAAAGCACAGTTCACGAGAAGATGGTTTTCCTTTCAGCTTACTGTGCTATGAAAATATCTCCTTTGCACTGAAATTCCTCTCACCAGTGTGAGGCCTGAGTAACAGTGCTTCAACCAAATCGAGTACAAGGGCAGTATTATTTTCTGAGCCACTGAAGTCTGGTGTGAGCCAGTCCAGAGAAAATATTGGGAACAACAGTCCTGAACTGGAAGTGATATTCTTGATGTCTGTATGATTTTTTCCCATTTGCTGCATTCTCAAATTCTACACTGCATTGTGAACAAAGGAAATAGAATATATGAAAAAAATGCTACAGAGATGGAACACTTGACACAACACAGGGAACAGAAAATGGATTTCTGATGTGCAACTGAGATTTTTTTTTGTATTCATATAGGAAAAATAGATTACTTTAAAATTAAATTAGAGCCAAATCCTGTAAGGTTGATTAAATGGCTAGACAAAACACCAAACAATTGAACATGTCTTTTTTTCTCAGTAAGGCATTTAGGATTTGATCCTGAGTACTGTGAGTGCTTCCTAAGGCACCTGGGATCTAGGGCTGTGCAAACACACCTACAGGCTTTTTTTGTTACCTGTTCTTTGAGCTGGCCTGGGATCCTCTGACCAAGCAACATAGTCTGACCTGTGAACATACTGGGTGCAGCCCCTGCAGCAGGGTTACCTAGTGCAGTGGGCTCACCTGCTTGTGGGTTTTCCTCCAGAACAAAAGACACATGCAACTAGCATGGACTCTGAATGGACAAGAAGGGGAATGTGACCCCAGTGCAACACCAGGCGAAGCACACACATCTCTCCTGCCCCTCCAAGAGGCTCTACATTCAAACACATGTGCGTGGTGGGTGAGGTCCCTGAGTTTCACAGGAGTCCATAAAAGGAATGAACAACCCCATCACTTCTCTTCTGGTTCAGCTGGGAGCACCCTGACCAAATGGCTGGATTGCCAATAAGCAACACCATTAGCACACTCCTCAGAAAGCCAGGGACCCACAGAGGTATATGGAGTAAAAACACACCTTTGTGCAAAACCATACAAAAGTATTTGTGAAGCTATACTTGGTGGAAAGAAATCAAGATTTCCTAGCTTAACCTGAAGGTTAGCAACGGTAACCCTGTATTAAATATGCTTGAGTCTTGTCACCACTGAACTGTAGAGGCTTCCTTAGTTTTCTGTCCTGACCAGTGAATATATTAACTTCCTTTTTTAAAACTGAACTGCTCCTAACTGAGAGACAATTACGTCTGCTTCAACTTCAGAAGGCTCTTAAATAAAGCAGTCACTGAGGGGCTGAAAACCATGTTCAAAAGCTTTTCTCACAGAGATAGAGAGGGATTTGAACACAACCCACCTAACCCCCAAGAGAGTGCAATAGCCAGTAGCCAATAGCCAGTAGGATACCTAGGCTCGAAAAGGTACCATTGCTGACCATTGCTGACCACCACTGTGAACCCTGCTCTGAGGTTTTCACACTTCCCCATTCCACTGAAAAACAGACTGGTGCCTGGAGGTTCAATGCAGGACTGAAGATCCCAATGGGATGGAGTGAGATGAGAACTTTCTATGTCCACAGGCCTCTTTCAGTCTAAGAATTCAACCTTTAAACTCAAAATTTTGCTCTTAAGTGTTGTGGCTTAACCCCAGCTGGTAACTAAGTACCACACAAATCACTTTCCCTACTACCACCCCAGTGTGAAGATTTGGAAAGAAAAAGTAAACCTCATGGGTTGAGGTAAGAACAATTTTATAACTGAAACAAAATAAAATGTAACAACAACAATGATAATGATAAGAATAAAAATGATGATTATGATGATAATATAATAGTAATAATAATAATGCTTCTTGTAGCCGTAATGGAAAGGAGAGAGAAATGATGTACAAGACAGTTGTTCACCACCCTCTGACCAATGCTCAGTCCATCCCAATGGTGATCAGCGCTCCCCTTCCCCAACTCCCCCAGTTTATACACCGGGCATGATGTCCTATGGAATAGAATATCCATTTGACCTGTTCAGGTCAGGCATCCTGGCTATGCTTCCTCACAGCTTCTTGTGCACCTGCTCTCTGACAGAGCATAGGAAACTGAAAAGTCCTTGATTTAGAGTAAGCACATCTTAGCAACAGCCCAAACATCAGTGTGTCATCCAACACTGGTCTCACACCAAACACAAAACACAGCACTGTACCAGCTACTAAGAAGAAAGTTAACTCTATGCCAGCCCAAATCAGGACAGACAGAAACATGCTCAAACAACAGAGAATGTGTGATCATCAAAAACACACCTGGAGGTTAATGTAAAATTCAGTGTTATTTTCACTGAATTTAACCTCCTACAAGTTCTTCTGCCTGTGAGGGATTTCCATTTTGCATGAGCAATGTGCCTGAAATCTTGTGGGTTTAGAGCAGGTCATAGCTTATTGTGAAGATGGAAAAGGAAAGTGCTTGTGGTGGCATTCACCAACAAGACTGACCTAAGCAGCCAATGCACAGGTTTTTATCTAGTTAATGACTTCAATGCTCCTCAGAGGTTCTCAGCCTTCATTTCCAGAAGCCTTATGAATGTATTCTTTATGCTTCAAAGATTGTCAGCTTTGGCATAACCTACAGACATCTTACAGAGTATTTGTTTTACAATAAATTCCCACGCTGGCAGATCATCTGCTCCCAAAGCCTTGTGCCAGTCACTGTATGACAGGGCTCTGCTTTTTCCATCCTACTCTCCTAGTCATTAGAAAATTGCCAAAACTAAAACATACAGTGCATATGTGTAACATTCACTGAAATAATATGTGGAAAAGCTCAAGAATTTAAGCACAGTTCTGTGAATGACAGCGCTGTGTTATGGTCTTCACTGCCACAGCCCCAAGAAGATCCGGATGTCACTAACTCTGTGGCACAGCCATAAATCCTTTATGTGGAAGACCAGAACTAAAAAGAGGTTCTGGGTGGAGAAGTAAACACATGCAGATAATTAGATTTTGGTGACGATTTATAAAAGCTCGGTGTTATTGGTGAAATTATGGATTTTTCAATTAAAAATATTCAACAAATTTTAAAACAGAAATGCTTTATGTTGCCTTTCATATTGATATATCATAACAATATTTAATTAATATATTTAATATAGCAATTCAGAAGAATTAAATGATATATGCAAAATTCATAGCAGATCTTTTTTTTGACTAATGTCATTGGCTCTTAACCTATGACTAAATGACCTTCTAAGAGAGAAGGTTATCGAGCAGTGGAATGTTCTCTTTGAAGTTTGAAAGGCCTTTTATTACTGTGTTCAGCATGACTTGATTTTTAAAGCATATGGACACGATTTACAGCTTTCATAGCCTGAATAATAATGCTAAAACTTCCTGTTATGATGTGTCTTAATTTTTATGTAATGAGGGATGTCTTTAATGTGATATTTGTATTATGTGTGTAATAGGAATGAGAGTACTTAAATATTAATTTTAAATAAACACGGAAGTTTCTAAACCAGTTTCCAAATCAGTTTTTATAAGTAGCCAGCTTTCACTTGCATGTGCTTTTTGCAGGAAGGGGACAAGGAAAAAATGAATCAGAATAATAGCTACACATGCACACTGCATTGAAAGAGACAGGAAATATTTATGTACTTGCAAAAACTCTACTCGACTTCCAGAAGGACACAGGTATGTGTGATCTTACTGAATGCTGATGACATGCAAGAAAATCAAGCACATCTTGAAAGTACTGCTATCATTTACTTCTAAAGCCATGGCAGCTCATGTGCTGTGACATTGCTTATAGCAAGTATTATTCATGGAAATGTGGACAGAACACATATAAATCCTGTCATACTCATATACACCGCAAACATATAAATCTATATGAATCCCTCGGGCATCAACTCCTGCTGATTCATAAGACCCCTTCCTGTGAAACAAATGTGAATCTGCTTGGATTTATTTTTTGTTTTCTTGTACCCCTGTAAGTCAGGATTTATGCTATTATGGTTATTTTGCTTTACAGTAGTGTAAAAAACATGAAAGAAAAATCTTGAAAATCCAGAACCAAATCTGAGGAAGCTTCTTCATCTGTCAATTTCCTTTGTATTTTCTAAATAACTGTTAAACGCATTTCAACTTTAAAATATCAGAGAGATTGTCAACTTCTAATTCTGGACTTGTGGAGTGAATTGTTCTTCCTGGAACTACAAGGTGGAGACCAGGCCAAGTGAATCTATGTTCTCATTTATTAAAGTCTACATTAAAAAAAACCAAACAAGTCAGGGGTTACAAGTGTTGAACTGCCATTCATTTTATTTATCAAACTCCAACATCAGCAGTTACTTAAAAACCTCAATAAAACTTTTAACTCAGGGGGCAAAAAGTCTGTTTTAAATTAAGATAAAAGGAAACTGCTCCTCTAGCCAACAAAACAAAATGAGTACACAAAATGATGTGTCAGGGCTTGGATTACTTTTTGACTTCTCTGCCATTAACACCCTTTTTTGTTTCCACTTCTATCATACTTTACAATATTACTCAATGTGAAAGGTCTGTCCAGGTTGAGAGCATTGAGGATCCATAATTTAGTGTGAGCTGTTTCCTTTCTCATTCATCTAAACCTTTAAAATATTTATGGCTGAATAATCAATTACTTAATTCTAGTCTGCATTATTATATGCTACATGCTTAAAAATACAACAGTAGTTATACAAAAAATAACCAGTTATTGAGTGTGATTACAAATTAAATGTCAAGAGACTTAGGTAACAAAATAGGAGGCACTTAGTCTTTTGCCCCACTTTTTAATGCTAAGTGGTATTTTTAATTGGTGAATGCTATCTCAAATGTGTGGATTAGTATCACAGGTCCAGCTGAAACAGTAACGTAAGATACCCAGACTAATCCATCACTTTCTGTTGGGTGACTCATTGGCAAGGTATTTACCCAAAACTTTCCCTTGACCCCAGATCCCTCATATGCCTCCTTTGCTCTTGCTTCTTGGGAAAGCGTTTCTTGCTCCCCGTGAATGGACAAACTGCTCAGAATTGTGTTTAAACCCTCAAGCACCATCCTCAAGCATAGTGGTTATTTAGATTCAGTCCTCAGAATAAAACCATCAATACAAGTGATGAAACTGAAGGAAAAGCTTAACACATCCACAAGAATTATGCAATGTTTCTTATCAATATTGTCTTCAAAATAAATGGCAATGTTTTCCTGTAGCTCAGTTACGAGGACATATCATGAAAATCCCTTGAAAGTCACCCAGTCTCTCTGATCTGCCATTTCCCTGTGCATCCCATTTTAAAACTACCCACAGCTCACTCCTAGAAGTGTTCATACTAAGAATGCTTACACCTCTCTACCTGTCCTGTGGAGTACAAACACCTTATCACATTGCCCTGCTCCACGCTAATTAAATTAACCTCAGAGCAGTAGTTTCCAGCCTGCACAAAGCTTGAAATCTGTGGCTTCCATTTCAAACCTCAAGAATGGTCTGCATTCCTCTCTGAGTCTTTTCAATTCTAACTGTCAAACAAAAAAGACTGCTTCCTCCACAGACCTTACCTTATTTTTATCTGCAGATATTCAAGGCTACAGAGCTATAGTAGCACTATCAACCTAAAGAAACACTTGTTTCATTTAATGGACTTTAAAGTATCATTAATATTAATTATTCTTGCTTTAAAGTTTAAATCTGGATACAAACTATCAATACATAGGATAGTTCATTCTTAGTTTTTATAAGAAACTGAGTTTTCTTTAAATTCAAACTACAGAATGCAGGCAGGTACTACTCTAATGGGTGTAAAGACTACAGAGAACAGCGCTGACAATGTTCTGGAGCATTTGTGTGATAGGAGCATTAGTAATAGGAAATAAAACATATCAGGTGCAGTTTCTTCAGCTTTGCACTGAGATATTTTGCATCACCACCAGGACAAACATTTTTTAAGTTTCCAATAGCTCCATCTACTGTTGTCACTGCATCATTTTTCTCCTCCACCAATAAGTCCTTACGCTCATTCAGCTTTCGGTTAAATCCATTTTGTCAGCATTTTAAAGCTGAAAACCACCTGCCAGTTCTGGTACTGCAGTTTGTATCGACTCATGGAATCATACAATGTAGAACTCTATGACATAAATTCCCAGGAGTTTTTAAAAGAGTTTGTCGAGTACAATCTTAAAGGTACAAACAGGAGGTCTCTAGGACAGGACTTCTCTTCTAGCACAGCTGATACACGAGTTTTAAAGGACTGATGGCCTCAAGGTTGCAAAAACAGAAACAGATCTGCAACTAAATAGACAGTAAAATCTGGTAACGCTGAGGGGGGAAAAAAAATAAAACCAAGTCTAGTGTGGTCAGCATGCTGTGGCTTCATAACTGACACCAGATCTCTGTGTTACTGTAAACCATTTGATCCAAATCAGGCAGAATTGTATTTCTGTGAAATTAGTCAGACGGCTTGTTAGAGTTGAAAGTGGTTGTATGTTGGCTGCAGGACAGATATTCCCCCAGTTCTGCCAGTACAAAAACAACCAGTCCTTCTGATGGACTTAAAATGGCAGGGATAAGCACAGACATTGCTTTGCATTGTGCGCCCAGGAATTCTTTTCTGCCCCATTTGAGGAGTATTTAAGCTGGATCACTACCTCCTGCTAGGGACCAAGAAGGGCCAGAGACCAAGGGTTCAGGTACCAAAAAGGATCCTGCATGTGGTGAATGACTCACTTGCAGATGGTGGAAAAGAGGATTATTCTCAGCATCTGTCAAGGCACTGCAAGCAGCTGTCCTGTCTGAGTAAGAGATGTAAACTGTGAGCCCAGGGGACTGGAAGCTACTCCTGATATCTACCCCTTGACTGCTCCAGAGCCTTCACCTTCACTGACCCAATTTGGCAGGGAGGGGAATGCTCTGGGCTCTGGGATGGAATGGCATTGTAGTCCAGAGAAGATGACCAAGTGATTGAGAGCTCAGGGCATGCATGAGAGGCACGGGTTATGTACATGTGAGACCTAACACACACAGCCTTGCCAATCAACTCCTCCCTTCTGTTAGCAAATTCATTTCCCACAGATGAATTCCAACCTGCTTGGAAGGGAGATGTGTCTGTAAAATGGAAAACCAACTTATTTTCTGGCATCTAAGAGAGAAATTTGGCTTCAGGAAAAGAAGCCCTGTCTCCAGTTTGTGTTTAATGACAATTTCCTTCACAGACTGTACTGTGGCTTGTTAAGCCTTCAACTTGAAACCTGTCTTTTAGAAGTACATTAACATGTAATTTCAGCCAGCTTCTGTGGGATTCCACGAATAGGAAAACCCAGGTGCTTGAATGAGAAAACCATGATTTTTCCTGGCTGCTTTGTGGAAGTTATTGTAGCCAGGTAATGAGACCGTCTGTATGCAGTAGAAACCAGACAAACCCAACCTTTTTAAGGTAATATAGAAATCTGTTAGATCCTGTTGCTGTTTCCTAGCAGCAAACAACTGCTGAGGTAGACAATTGGACCCTCACTCCCTCTACACAGAAATCTTAGGAGAAGTGACAGGCTCTCCAGCCTTACCTTATAAAAGTAAACCAAATGGAAGGATAATTTGTCCTTTTTCTTTGAGGGAAAGATTCCAACTACTGCTCTCCTCGTTTTGGAGCATATTTAACTCCAGCAGGATTAAAAACTGCAAACACTGTCATTTTTCAAACAAGGTGTAGGGCTGTCTTTGGCTCTTTCCTGCTTGGATTCCCTAATCATTCTCAGTTTATGCTGTATCCATAGGCCACCATTCTCCATTCAGCAGTACTATTTTTCACTGATGTTCTTAATTTGGGACTTCTAAGACTTTCTGCTTTCCTGAATAATGCCAAGAAAATATCCTTTACTGCAAGCCAGGTGCACTCTCTCACCACCACTCCATGTCATAAGATTTCTTTTCCAGGAGCACTATGGCTCCCTTGCCATGGCATCAGGCTCCAGGGCAGCACTGTTTCACAGCTCTATTATGAACTACTTTGTGAATAACTGATGGCTTGTTTTTGTCAATTACTAAGGTTTTGTATAATAAATAGGCATGTTTTAGGCTTATTAAGTGTAAATAAATGCATTAATTTAATACACCGTCTCATAAGACACAACAAAGCCACTTCACCAAATAGTAACAGTCTTTACTCCATACAGACATGGATGAGGAACAACATCATCCACCAGGCCGGGTGATAGGGTGGCAAATTCAGCCTGAGAAGAGGTTGAGTGGGACATGAAAGTGCAGAGTACACAGCCGAAAGTCTTCCTACATTTTCAAGGACCCTGAAGTGGTCTCCCTGAGGCATGACAGCATCTGCTACCTGAACAAAGGCACAGGAGTCTCCTTAAGTGTCCTCCATCTTCTCTCTCTATTAACTCAATTTATGAGATGCTTTAGAGAGCATTCAAGGACCAGGCTTGGAAGCGGCAATTACTCTTCTGTCACAGTTTTTACATCTTTACTCTCCACTCTATTTATCCTACAGTCTCACTCTGACCTTGTATATGCTTTAAGTGAGGGAGTGAATATATTGAGCACAGCACTTAGAAAGTAAGAAAATTTGATTCTTTCTTCAGCTGTACCTTCACTATCAGCTTCACCTCAGATCAGGGCAGGACAGACTCTGGATCTGCCCAGGAACCAACAGTTTTATGAATAAACATCACAGCACCACAGCCAGTGTGTGTTACCCCATCCTTGTGAACCAGCTGTGGAGAGAAAATTTAGCAGCACTTTTTCCAGCTTACCAGTGGCAAAGGTTCCTTTCCTTTCTATCTAGGTTTTCCTAGGCTCCTCGGCAGACAAGCTTTTCATGAACATGACAACTTGACAAGTCCATGATAAGTCAAGGACTTTTTCTTGAACTCACAACAGGAGAAGGCTGCTGATAATGGGAACTTAGTTGGACCGCTGACAGGTATTACACTAAGCACAATTACATGTTTAATGAAGAACATGGATGTCAGACCACCAAAGCCAACATGTCAGGCCAAAGGGCTGAAGGCTTGGCCACAATACCTGATCTTCTTCAGAAAGAAGATCAGAGCCTATGACCAGCTGCTGGGAAAGTGAAGAAAGGGGCTGCTATGTCATATACGAGTTATGATTTCTCTTTAGATTATTTTAAGCTTGCATACCAAAAATTTCAGCTTCTCTAGAGAACACACCACAAGAACTAATAAAAATAAAAATCCAAATAGTTAAAGCCATAAGCATTGTTTTTTCTGACAGTTACATTGGAGTCATTTGACAGCTTGATTCCTCAGGGCAGCCTGGCAGAAAGGGAGGTCACCACCAACATTTATCAGAGCTCACACCGTGGGGTGCTGCAGCTGAGAACCTCCAAGTGCGTTCCTCCTTCTCCTGGCACTACTTTGGTGGCTTTTCCTAGACGTAATTAAAGGCCACTGCTTTACACTCAGGCTACAGTTTCTTCTGAGAACTAGGATCTCTACAGCCTCTTGCTTCTAAAAACTCTTCTTCTTTCACATCCTGATGTTGCTGGTGAGAAGTTTCCCCTCTCCTGGCCTCACACTCAGCTCCTCATCCTGAAAGTCAGGTTCTTGCCATGCCAGACAAGCACCTGATGATGAAATCAGAATTGCCAGTAGAGGTCCCGCCTTTCTGAACACAAGAGAAATGTTCAAACAATGAGCAATGCTCTTCTTACTCAACAGAATAGTCTTCCACACTTTTCAGTCCCCAGAATGAAATGCCTGATTTCCTACTTGGTCCTTCTTGGACCTCAATGCCTCCAAAAGTCTGTCCAAGCTTCATCCTAAAAGGAATCCAGCCAGCACTCCAGCCTAGGTCGGCTTGTACTGTCACTCATGACACACACATTTGCATTGGAATGATGACAGAATCAAATCTGACAAAATTCATACCAGAAATCTTGCAAGAAGAAGGATCTGCCAAACATTTGGGAACATAGAGGAGAGGCATGAACACCCTTCTAGGCAGCCAGTAGCAGTCAGGCCAGTGTTGGAGCTGCAAAAGGCTGATGGCAATGCTCCTTAGGAAGACCAGGAATACATAGCCAAGTGATGTCAACCCAGCTGCTTTCCCAGCATTCAAACTCCTGGACCATCTGTAAAAATAATGTTTTATTTATTTATTTTCATTTAGACACAGCAAGCTTTCAGCACTGGTGGCAAAAGAGTCAAGAACTTTTCAGGAGCTCCAGCTGTGACTGAGCCAAGCAACACACCAGTAGAGCTTATCCACTGGGGGCAAAGCCTTGGGAATTTTGAAGCAATCCCACCCCTTTATAGCATTCAGGTCACTTTTTTCAATATCTCCGGACCACATTTTTTGACAACAACCGTCCGGGACGGGCTTCCCGCCACAGCAAGGGCATGGCTGCTGCACGAACGCGATCCCCTCGGTGCCCGATGCCGGGAGCGGGGCTGGATCACAGCGGACGAGACTGGGGTGGGGGCGGGAGCGGGAGCGGGGCGGGATCACGGGATGCCGGGCTGGGCCGCGGCGGGCAGCGGGAGCGGGGCGTGATCACGGAATGAGGGGCTGGGCCGGGGCCG